>CM023454.1:1629498-1925587 GCA_013339765.2 Haemaphysalis longicornis | reverse complement strand
GCAGATAACCTTTGATAGGCGTGATGCTGGATGTTCAGGAGTAGTTCTTGGTAAATAAACGAGCTGCTTTATTTTGTAACGACTTGACCTTGTTTATTAGGTACGTTAGATTTGGATTCCATAATAAAGAAGCAAATTCCATTTTTGAACGAAATAAAGCTGCCTAAGCTAATGTTTAGTTGACTGATCTGCTAAATACAAGTTACGCCTAATGAATCCCAGTGTTTTATTTGCTTCCGAAATTATTTCATCAATGTGATCTTTCCCTATGTAAGGTTAGAACTTAAAGGAACTCCTAAATATTTTAACGTAGTCACATTTTCTATGCACAAGTGTTTCATAAACTACGAAGTGAACTGAAGGTAACTGGATCTGGTAAATGTCATTGCCTTTGTATAAAAACATTAATTTCCATTTGCCAGTTCTCGCACCAAAGGGAGATTTTGTTTACGTCGGCCTGTAAAACATTAGTATCTTCAGAGGTTTTGATTTGCCTGTAGAAAACGCAATCGTCCGCAAATATTCGAACTGTTGAAGACATGTTTTTACTGATATTATTTATGTAAATTAGGAATAAAATTGGTCCAAGTAGTGAGCCTTGAGGGACGCCTGATGTAACTTTTGCTCAAGCAGAAGGCTGATCGCTTACAGAAACAAACTGGTAGCGATTGGTTAAAAAACTTGTAATCAAATTTTTAATGGTACTATGGGTGTTAAGCCAGCTAAGCTTCATCAATAGACAAGCATGGGGAACTTTATCCAAGGCTTTCTTGAAGTCAATGAATATACCCTTTATTTTTATTGAATCGCGAACAGCTTGATGAAGATCCGTATTGAGTTCAAATATTTGTTTCACAACAGTGGCCTTGCTGAAAACATGCTGATTATTAAAGAACAAGGTATGCTTACTTAAAAATTTCATTAATGCGGAAGATAATATATGTTCAAGTAATTTACCTGGAATACTAGTCAAAGATATTGGTCTATATTTTGAGGGCATTGAACGGTGACCTGATTTGTAAGTGGGAGTGATACAACCGATCTTCCAATCTTCTGGTACTCTTCCTGTATCTAGAGACAGCTGGAAAAGCGCGGCAAAAATCGGAGATATTATGAGCTTAGTCATTTTCAGTATCTTTGGGCAAATGCCGTGTGGACCAGGGGCTAAGTTATTGGAAAGGCGATTTATGGCCGATTTTATTCCTTCAGGAGTAATTATGAGGTCATTCATAAACGGGTTAATTAAAGTACAAGCAAGATCCGGTGGCATGGGCTTTTCTTTTGTGAATACCGAGCTGAAAAAGGAGTTCCCGCAAAACCGGAAGTCGCTTGCACCTTGCCCCAGGGCGACATCACAGACGCAGAAGAAGCAGTCATTGCCCTTGCGGTTGTACAAATAGCTCGCAATGACTCGCCTGGAATCATCGTAACTGACTCCCAGACCCTGAGAAACATTACCAACGGCAAGTGCAGCCCCCAGCTGCTCGCATTCTACGCACCATGCATAAGACTCCGCACCTATCCCCATACGTCTCCTTTGGACCCCCGCCCACTTGGGCCTGGAGGGGAACTAGGTGGCTCTGGAGCTGGCCGGCGAGTTCACCAACCAGGCGTCAGATCATCCGGCCACTATTCTGCTCTCAGCACCAATCCTTAGTTTTTTCAAGATGTCCTAATTTGCTACAAGGACGCTAGATGCATTTACCCACACCCCCACGCCTCACTCCCTCGATAGCAAGCAAACACACTACGTCAAATCCAAACAAAATCCATCCATTCCCCAGCCCTTTACAGCAGAATACACCCTAGTTTATACAGCCTGTTCTGTTCACCCTGCTGAGTCTGGGCTAACATGCAACACATGGTATGGCAGTGCCCCAGTATGCAGACCGGCAATTTTATTCACAAGAAATCGGTGTGCGAGGCCGCACTGGCCAGCCATTCAGAATAAGGACATCCAGAAGGTACTTGTGGCTCCAGCGATCCATGCGGCACCTCCCGTGCTTCAGCAAGATACGCCGTAGCAATCACCTCCACGAACGACCCAGCCACAGGGGGCCGCTGCCGGTCCAAGCTGGGCTCGACCGCTGACCCTCTGAACAATATCGGGCCACTAAATAATGTTTTATCTCTCTCTCTCTCTTTCGCAGTCGAGGGCCGCAGTGCACTCAGTTGCTGCCGGTGCTTGGCAGCTGTTACAGCACTGTCCAACTGCTCTGCCGCGCTTTTTGACCTCGAAAACAAAGTTTGCCGCCGACGCGTTTTGCCACCGACTGACGTGACTGTCCTGCTGAGTAGATGCGTTGATTCCACAGCAGAAATCTGCTGCTCTTGTCTGGAACAGCACTGATGAAGCTGAGAGCTATCGATCGAAAAGTGCGCTGGCGTCATCAGGGGCAAGCAACATGTTTTACGAGACGTTCCATGACGCGAGCCTAAGCTTAAAACCCAACGTCTGGCGTCGGCGTTAATTATATAAAACGCGAGGCCTTCACGAGGCCTTCCACAGAGCGAGCTTAAACTTGGCACAAGTTCCTAGTGAGAAGTGGTCACCCCGCCAGTAAACAGTAAATGAAGGTAGGGGAAGAAAAACCACCAAAAATAACCGTCGTCGTCAACTTAATTATTACGAGTTGGTAAAAACGAGAAGCAGCACATCGGGTTGCCAGACGAAAGCAAACCCGTTCGAAAGCACAATGCCACCTCCAGCGCCAACACACCACCGCTCTTCGACAAAATATGTGAGGCGAAATAAGGCGTCGCACTCGTTTAACTGGGAATTATGATGTCTGATTAACAACCAACAACCTGCACGGTGCGGCTATTATTTCACTGGCCAACAGACAGCATGAGATCATAGTTCTTCAGAACCTGGGCCACATATTTTGTAAATAACGGGAGCCTAAAAACCATATAGAAGCACGTACATCAGCCAAAATATCGCTTCAATGCGCACAACGGAATGGTGAGGACACTTTTGGTGACCTAAACTATGCAGTCGATTTACGGGAATCACCTAAATTTACTGCGACTGTTTAACTGAGCGGTTCGGATTACTAAACAATTACACAGCGTGACATGCGTCTACGGAAACTGCTGACGAGCGGAAAAAGTGACTTCGATGCGCGTTGTGCATATATTGTTTCCCAGCGATTCCCCGAAACAGGTGCAATGAAGATAGCCGAAAGAAGCCGCTACGCGTTACCAGGACGTGTAGTTGTAAAGAAAAATAACTTTGTAAATCAGCAGGGACAGTAAAAACAGCCATTGCAGCTGCATTTCCCACCTGGACCTCACCCCCTCGTTTTTCCCTTTCCACCGTGAACCCTTCGCGAGCGACCACCGAAAAACGAGAACGGCGCCAAACATTGACAAGGAAAGGACAGAGGCGCAGTTTTTGTTGTGTGATTTTTCCACCCTTAAGAGTTGAGCTGCACAGCGGCAAAGCTAAATATTTTCGACTCGTACACGCGCGTCCAGACTCCAGTTTTCTGGCAGAACTTGTCTGTTTACTGTACTCACGAGTTCATGTACTCACAAGTTCAAGCACTCGAAAAGACAGTATTCATGATTATTGTACTCATGAGTGATGTACTCATGAGAACTGTGTACTCATGAGTACAGTATACTCACGAGTGCTCATACTCATGAGTACTTATGAGAACTGTGTACTCATGAGTATGAGTGGTTTGTACTCATAAGTATTCAAACTCATGAGTACTGTACTCTCGAATACCCATATTCATTAGTACTGTACTCAATTACTGTACTCACGAGTGATGGACTTACCTCTGTACTCAGTCGTCATCATACTCACTTATTTATCGTACGGTACTAACACATAAACGTGCTCGCTCCTGAGGTTTTGTACAAATGAGTAAAAATGAGCCAGTGCCAATCGGACTAATCGGGTTTATACATTGTTACATATAAATATTGTAACAGAGTTAGTAGGCGGCAAAACACGAACCTGTGCGGCCAAATGGGTGTGTGCTCAACTGAGAGGGAGGCTAACTTTCAATAGGCGTCAATCTCCTACTAGGTTTATGTGCAACGCTCAGCTATCAGAGCAGGCCCATCAAGAATGCTCTTGCTTCGAGCCCTGCGCGTGGACTCCCGAGCTAGCTTGGCCTCTGGTATAACCAGCCTGGGTTACGACGCTCTGGAGGCCTGCTAATAAACCTCATTATATTTTTGAGGGGAACGTAGTCTTTGCGCGGTCCCAGGCCTGGAACTACGAAGCAAGGGAGTGCTCGCTTTCGTCTCATGAGCAATTAAGCAAGAAATGATCTTGCCGGAGCCTGCGCCCGTCATCAGGTCCGGGTCACTACACCAACGCAACCCTCGCCCGCCCCCCCAGTTTTACTGGCAGCGACGAAATCGATGCAGATGGTTGGCTCTCAACATACGAAAGCTTGAACACCAACCACACAGGAATAACCTTGTCAAATTCAACAATGTGTTTTTTCCCTCGAAAATTTACCTGAGTCTTGGTTTCTAACAATAAACCCAAGATGCAGACTTTGTCGGCCTTTTAGACGAATTCTAATTCAGCGCTTGATTTCCCTGTTGTACGCAAGCTTCGCCCCGAACATTGCCTGCGTTTCCGAGCCCAACAGGAGAATGAAAGTTACGCGAGTTAAATCGGGGAAATTGCAGACCTTCAAGCGAGTGGACCCTGTGATGAGGCAGAGTGACATTATGAGGCCAGTTTTTAAAGAGATAGAAGAGTTCGTCGTTCATATGATGGTTAACAAGAACCCACAGACTGTGGACAGTATCATTACATGGTGTCTGAGCTACGATTAACCGTGCAAGAAGCGTGTCGTTACTCGCCACAAACGTCGCCTAATGAAGAGTGCTCACGGGGATGCCTTTCATGGGTCACGTACCTTATTACCTTTCTTTTTATCTTTCGCACATCAAGGAGTTTATGCGAGCCTAAATTGCTAGACAGCTGGCTTTGCTTTCTAGTGCTCATGAGCCTGTTCTTTCGTCTTCGCTGCATTCGACTGTACGCCGCGTAATCCGGGAGCAAGTCGTCGAGGCGCTTCATGCACTTCGCCAACCTTCACGCGCACCGGGCCCCATGTTAGCGCCCACCAGAACAACAGTGGCGCGCCCTTTCGAGCCACAAGTGGCAGTGCCACTGGAACCACCGGTGGCGGCGCACATCGCACCGCCAGTGATAATGGCGGTACCCCCCGCCATTCCAGGACCGCTCCCCTTAACTTACGCTTGGGTGGTCGGGCAGCTGCAGCCCGGTGCTTCCCACTCATACCAGTAAGGGGAAAACCACGAACGAAACGGCAGCACGAAAACACTGTAACAACAAGCACACAAGCAAAAATCAAGTAAACTCAAAATCAAGACCGACTCGCGTGTTTTCTAATCGAAGCAACGAAGAATGTCAAAGGAAGGCAAGAAAGTTACCCTGACGTGAGCCTAGATTGTTATCCTGCACGTGGGAAAGAAAAAATGGGGAAAAAAGAGAAAGGCAAGAATGAAGAAATGTTGGCGCAGACAGGTATGCCCAGCGCTGAAGCTCTGGCACTGATTTAACCTGGAGGCTTTAGGTCTATAGTCTGGTGTTAAATTCGTCGCCTGTAGCGTGGCCTCCGCGATCAGCTACCGGCGGTGCGCCGTTGCTCCGGCAGTCCCAATCGCCCGGGGAGAGCGTAAATTGAAAAGGGGGCGTGGCCGCCTCTTTCGCCGCACCGCGGCGCACGTAGCCTGAGGTCGCTTTCCTTGGCACGGTCGGGCGCAGAGGACGAAAACTCGGCCATCGCAACCTGTGTGTGACGTTTCATAATAAAAAGGTTACCGAACACCAATGCAGGATAAAGGTAGAAATACTTGCTGGTGCCATTAGGGTAGCTACTGGTGCCTTTGAATTTTCGACGTAGACAATGCCCGGGGTAATGCACAGCAGTAATCTTTTTTGTAGTCACGCATGGTCCCAAAACACAAGTTTCCCGGTTTTATTGATGAAAATCTCGTACATGTTGTTTGGAACGCATGGAACGCATATTCCGTGCGTTCCGAGCAAGAACCAAAATATGGGTAATGAACCGGCCCAAATCCAACCATTAGTAAACACGAAAATACCCACTTATGTCGTTTCCTTTTTTCTCCTTTTCACGTGCAGTCTTTGACAGATAAAGTAGATGACCTGGCAACACTACTTGAAACGTTTGGCACAACTTTTACCGCGATACTATTAACAGAGACGTCGTATACTTCATCTGAAGTGTATACTGTCCAAATGGCTATCGGTATTTCTTCCGGAATAGGCAGGGTAAACGTGCTGGTGCCGTTTATTGGCATGCATGCTTGCATATACAAACGTACAGAGAGACTTCCAGTCTACCATAAATGAACGTGGTCTAAGTAATGTTATAAAAATCTTTACCCGAGTTATGATTGGTATAGTTCTCCACTTGATGTGTTTATTCACTAATATCCCAAACACTTACTTACAGCCCATGTTGTGCATACAGATATTAGTGATCAGCTTAACTGCTCACCGAAAAAAATAATGCCCTAATATCTCATGCCAACCAATTATGTGCAGAATATATTACCCAAGCAAATCTAAAAATTCAGAAACAGTCTTTTGAAAAAATACACATGTAGAGTCGATAGCGATGTGAAAGGCATCGCGGAATACCATGACTTTTCACTCACGGCATATAATTTGCTAGCGAGATTGCAGTAGGTTCTTGAAACCCCTAAGCATATAAAATAAAACGAAAAAAAAATGATTGATTCGTACCCGTGGAAGCCTAACACATTATTTGACAATCGTAGTCGCCTGCCTATAAACAATACAAAAGAGCTTATCGGTATTACGCTGTTTTCGCTCAAGTGCACTCGCACACACACACACACATACACACACACACACACACACCCACACACACACACACACACACACTCACTCACACACTCACACACACACACACAACATACACGCGCGCGTGCACGCACCACACGCACACACACGCCCGCACGCACACAAAGACACATACACACACACACACACGCGCGCACACACACAACCGATTACCAGAACGTTCGAAACAACTTAAAAGGCAAAAAAATCATATTTTCTGTTTTCGCGCAGCGTTATATCACGCGAAAATGCTGTAACCGCGAAAAAGGAATTGAGCACGCTGGAATTCACTCAAGCCGAGATGACCCAACCCTGGGCTATGGCATTCGCTTTTCAAACAAACGACCACTAAAGCTGCGTGCAAAGGCAATCGTGGGTGTTAAACAATGTACGTTAAACCACTCTGTACTTGTAGGATCGAGTCAAAATGCATAGACCACATATTGAGGGCTTTCTATCATGAAGACGCGACAACGAAGGCTGATTTACAACTCAAAGCACGGGGAGCGTCGGCCGGACGAGCCTCGCTTCAACCTTAGGCTAACGGCGCCGCCTCGCGGCGTGTGTAGGAGTTAGCAAACTTACACCGCTCCCATTTGCGTCCGCGCCGAATGGGACGGCGGGATCAACGGAGCGCCGCCGGCAGCCAATCGCGGATGCCACGCCCGTAGAAAGCGTAAGAGTTCCTTAGCCTCCTTTAGAGCAGATAAAAGAGAAGGCGATTGGAACAGAATCTTCTCCTGTGAAAATAGCTGCTCAGAGTACAGATTCCTCAGGTGTAACGAAGTAGGCGCGACAATATATACATCTGACGCCTGAGGGTATATATATATATATATATATATTATATATAATATATATATATATATTATATATATATATAAATTAATATATATATAATATATATATATATACCCTCAAGCGTCAATACAGTTCTAGTCAATATAACATAAAAGTGAAGGAGAACACAGTCGCCCAGATAGCCAAATTTGCAAGGCATTCTAGATCTAATCGAAAGGCATAGGATTCGGTCCCCACTCTGGGCGCGTGTTTTTCTGTCCTTCTTTCTCACGTATTATTTAAAAAATGATGTAACATCACTAGCGGTAAAAAATAGTCTAATCATCCTCCCTGCCTTCTTTAGCCTTGTATCTGCTGGTATTTCTTGCCTATATATATATATATATATTATATATATATTTATATATATTATATATATATTATATTTTATATATATAATATTATATATATATATACTATAATATACAGAACGATTAGTCATTCAGTCTACAACGCCAAAGCAGGCATCGGGGTTGTTGGTTAGGCTCTTTTCTCTTTTTTTTACTACAATATTGAAGTTAACATTTTTCTTTACGGAAGAAAGGAAAAGAAACACACAGAAGAGAAACACAGTGGCAAGGATAGCCGAATTGGTAAGGCATTCGAGATTTAATCGAAAGGCGTGGGTTCGGTCCCCCCTCTGGGCGTGTGTTTTTCTTTTTTTTTTTGACGTATATTTAAAAAAATGTTAACTTCATGAACCGTAGTAAAAAAAAAGCCTAACCCACACCCCTATTCCTCCTTTGGCGTTGTAGACTGCCGACCTATCTTACTGTATCTCCTCGACAAGCCTCTCATTTCCACTCTATATTATATATATTATATATATATATATATATATATATATATATATATATATATATATATATATATTATATATATATATATAGAATGAAAAGATAAAAACTCACACAGAGCGCGAAAAAATAACGTTAGTAGAGACAGAGACAAACGAGAAAGACGTGAAAATAAAATAAGTTTACTGACGTTTCAGGGAGAGGACTCCCTTTCTTCAGAGTACCATAATAACCATGCTTCCGTTTTTGTAGCAGTTTTCATTTCTAGAAAAAGTATACTGATTGGTCTGGTAGAGATATTTGCGTTAGTTGAGTTCTACTAGTAGAATAAGCTGAATAACTCACCCGATTTACCTCCTGTGAAAAAACAGGCAAGCACTGTATTGATGGATATATATTTTGAAAACTGTTCTACCAGTGAAACTACCATTGTGAGAACAGCTACAATACCCCAGTTTCCTACAATATTTTTACTTTGTACTACTGTTTCAATGGCAGTTCAATAATATTCGAATAAAAAATACCAGAATTGATTAGGCAACATTGATTTCATAGACATTGCAAGAAACCTCTGCCTATAGAAAAATGTCGCTACATTAACTTGAGCGTGACTAAATGTGACATACTTTCTCATACTATTATCAGAAGTGCTCGTCAATGAAACGTAAGTAAGTAATGGTAGCACAAATATTCTTCTTTATATTACGGTCATCGAAGAAGGCAGTGTTGCTAAAAATCTTGATACAAAGTAGTCCTAATGCTCTGCCTTAAACACGTAAAAAGATGGCATAAATAAAAGGTGCTCTTCGAAAAAAGCACAAAATGGTACCCGCATCCTCGATGGAGAAGTAGCAAAATTTTTTTCGATGGGCAAAGTTGTGGAAATGATAGTCCACCCAAAACAAAAGCTTGACTCGTCTCCGGGAGCGAGCAACTTGGAGACCACCATGTAATATTAGAGGGTGGAACAATCTTGTGCTACAACATCTGATGATATCTTGCTGAACGGACGAGTGTCGGCTGCAGAAATTGCTCCAAGAGTTTCGAAAATGCAACAACTCGAATTTAACACTGAACAGTAGAAGCTCCCCAACTACTCGTTGGCTGGTGTATAAAACATAACCGCATCTGCACAGCAGAAGTCAACGAATTGTTATGGAGAAGGCTATTAAGGCATCTATTTATTTTAGCTACACGTTAGGCGGGCATCTCGTACGTTGCAGCCAACCCCAGAATCTATCCGTCGATAATAAATGGGTATATCACACTAGAGGAAAACGTGAAACTAATGGTGGTGGAATACGATGATGATGATGGTTGGAGTTTAATGGCGCAAGGCCAACGCGGGAAAAGACTCCCAGAGAAGAAGTATTTAATGAAGAGAAGTGATAACCACAAACATGTAGCTATAGAAACGTGCAAACCGGATATAGTAAAATCAAATTAACAAACTGGTGAAGGCTCGTGTATAGGGCCAGATTTGATTATGCTTGATAGGATATGTGGTTGAAACACTTAAAGTCTGACAAATACTTAAACCCGCGTTTCGCGGAAGCCACGGAATCGTCTCCCAGAAACAACGATAGCTGTAGGGAAATATGTTGCCTGTAGAGTTCTCCGAAGTGTTTGTGTCTTGTTGTGTCGAGTGCCTTGCATTGAATGAGTATCTGAACTACGGATAGGGCATCTCCGAACCTGCTGCACTGGGGTCTAGAACATCCCGTGAGCCGACAGGAGTGCATGGCATGGGTGTGCCCTATCCGTAGCATACCCAAGGCCACTTCCGTGTGTCTGTTGCGTGTTTCAGTGTTGTATGGTGCCAGGCGTGGTTTTCTGATGTGTAACTTGTGTGTCTGTTCATTCCAGCGTGTTTGCCATGTTCTGCGCAAGTGTTGTCTTATGTGTGGCTTAAAGTCTGTATAGGGTACTGTTGTGATGTCTACAGTGTTCCTGAGTGCTGCAGCAGCGGCCCTCTCGACTCCCAACCTATTCCCAGCGATCCCAGCGTACCCTGAGACCCAGCAGAGGAGCCGCTCATCCTTTTGCGCATACACAGACATGATAGTGTTGAATACAAGATTGACTATGCGGCTTTTGGAAAGCTTGTGCGATGATAGTGCGTGAACAACACTGAATAAGTCTCTATAGATGGTGGAATTCAGAAATGTATTTTCAAGAATGTGTCGTACAAGGAGTAAAATTCTATACGCTTCTGCCGAAAAAATTCTGTGCACGCTCATGGTTCTGAGTGCATTGGAATTTGGAGCATGAGCAGCGCACGAGACCATAGTGGAGGTTTTGAAAACATCATTGTAAAATTCCCCACGTGGGTATTAAAATTTCAGAGACAGAAAGTGCTGTTGTATTGCAGCTCGCTGTACCCGATTTTTGTTAAGTTTCATAAAACAAAGGTCGCAAGACACAGGGAGTATTGGCCAAGGCGGTAAAATGTTTAAAAAGGATGACCTGTACACATCTAAAATGAAGCAATGAGATCCGAGGCTCGCTCTCTCACTCTAATCGAAAATGGCAGAGGAACAGATAGGCGATTTACAAAGAGCACAGATGTGGATGTATTGTAAAAGACAGGATAAAAATTATGGTTGTTCAGCGATGAAATTTTAAAAACATAAACCAAGTCCATGTACGTCCGTTGGTTCTCAAAAGACAACTTGTTACACTTGACATACAGACTCTCGACAGGGCTAGTCCGAAAAGCACCCGACGCAAGACGTAGCCCCAAGTGTTGCAGTGGGGCAAGCATTCGCAACGCTGTTTTAGTCGCCGACCCACACACCACACTGCCGTAATCTAAACGAGAATCAACCAAAGCAATATACACGCGCCGCAGCAGTTCTTTGTCAGCCCCATACGATTGGTGGGAGAAAACCTTAAGCATATTCATTGTATTCAGATATTTATGCTTAAGTTCCTTGATGTGTGGAATGAATGTGAGTTTGTGTTCAAGCACAAAACCTAAAAATGTTTGCTCCTTGTTCACAGGAAGCGACACGCCATGAAGAGTAATCACTGTGTCCGGATAGACCCCGCGCTTTCTTGAGAACACAACGTAGGAGCCCTTTCTAGGATTAATTTTACAGCCATATCTGTCTGCCCAGCCGGCAAGTTTCTTGACGCCGAGCTAGACTTGACGTTCACAGATGGACCTAATACATTATATAAAGGATATTTGGACGTCGTCTACATCCATGGAATACGGCATTGTAGGTGCCAATGCCTTTCCAAGAGACTTCATCTTAACTATGCAGAGCGTGCAGCTCAACCCTCTATCTTGCGGCACGCATTTTTCTTGCACATGTACCTTTGATAGTGCAGAACCAACTCTGATGCGAAAGGTTCCATCCGACAAAACTCTATCAAGGGTGTTAAACATGTTACCAGAACACCGAATGACTTGAGGTCACTAAGGATCCCATAACGCCAAGCGGTGTCAGAGGCCTTTTCGAGGTTGAAAAACACAGTTAAACAGGAGTGTTTGTGAATGAAGGCATCCTTTATGTATCACTCTACTAAATAATTTGATCGTTTCTTATTCTCCCCGCCCTGAAGCCTGCGTGGCAGCTCTCCGACAAGGCCGTTGTACTCCAAAAGTACACGAGCCTCCGGTTTACCATCTTCTCGAGAAGCCTGCACAGGCAGTTGGTCAGAGCAATGGGTCGATAGCTAGCGGTGGAAGGAGGGTCCTTCCCTTCCTGTAAGAATGCTACAAATATGGCATCCCTCGAAGACTTTCGAGTGTGCCGCGAAATATATATCTTGTGTAAAAGGTGAAGGAGTGTTACAAAAGTGTCTGTGTGTAATTTCTGTATCATTGTATATATGATGTTGTCTGGGTCTCTAGCTGAGTGTTTACATGTGCTCAAAGCACCCATCAGCTCATGAAGTGTGAATTCAGAGTTATAGGAAGTTGCGGATCTTTCATTTGTATGTAAAGGCTTTTTATCGGCCACCAGTTTGTGTTTCATCAAAGTGTTTGTGTAGAATGATGAACAAGATACGTGTTGGAAGTGTTGTGCAAGATTGTCAGCCAGGTCTTCAAGTGTGTCACCTGAGGTGTAGGGATCGAAAGAGCACTCAGATATGCCAAAAGAAAATACGTTGCGCCTAGCAAGACATAGTGTATAAAAAACGTCATTTTTCTCGTTCCTAATTCGTCCATAACCGTCGTGTAATTTGTGTACGTTAACAGTCCAATGCTTGTTTCCCTTTAGGGTTGGATCAATTGCTATTCCAACGCTTGGACCTGGATCGCTTTTTTCTGGACCCCTCTATTCGAGATGCAGCGCTAATATCGCATTGCTAGAACATGCTATGTTTTGTCTAGCAACATGTTATGTCCTAATATCCAGTGTACAATTATTCAAATTCTCCGCCCGACAATCTGGGCCCACGGGAAGATGTTTAAAAGGAAGAAGATAGGGAAACAGGCAGGGTACATGCCAATTAATATCGTTAAAATAATTATCGTCATCTGTCTTTGACTTTCGTTCTTTTGATACGGAGATAACTTCCGCTAAAGGCTATAGTAATAGAGAAGGTGCAGAAACGTCTCCGAAGATCATCGCAACCCTGGGCCTCTTCTCTTGACGACCTAATCTGAGAAGTGAAACCAGCACTGGTAGCTTGTATACTACCAGAAAAACCAGAAAAGCCGCAAGCTGTTTAACACGAAACTACTGTGTGTCGCCCTCGAGCACGTGCAAGCCGTGGTCAGAAAGCTTTGTACCGCCGTTCATATTCGGCAGGTCGACTGCGGGAAGCCCAACCCCCACTCTAAAAAAACGACCTGTTCTGAATCCCGGTTCACCGTCCGCTATGCTGGAATTGCGGAGAAGCCGAGTACATTTACCGTCAGTGCGCCGACCCACGAGCGAGGCTTTTCTCTGCGGGGAGGCCCCCCGCGCAGCTCCCTAGTGAAATTACTTAGTACCTGTGAGCTCACCTGATATCGGCAAGTTCTTTATTCCATATCGGTAAATTCTGTATGATTAAGCTCGCTACAGATATTGTTGAGGACACTTTCACCGATCGCCGTCGCCCTACACATATCGATCGCCGAGTCACGGCAGCAATGCTGACCTAACGGTGGCAGTCTCCTTGGCCCATTAGGAATAACAAAAACCAGCATCTTTCGGACGGGCAAAATTGTCAGGTGACTGTACGAAGAAAACACTCCAAATATGCAACGACGCTGCGTAGACCTGGATTAACAACGCCCGATCACCACGACGAGCCGAGCTAACCCCGACGTAAACCTCGAACACCACCACTGCCACTCTGCACTACGTGCATGCCGTGTGACAAACTCCAGCAACATCAACACGACAACAACGACGACGCGTAGCTTCCGACCAAACACGCGACAGCTACGACACGGCGTCCAAACACGCCCCAGAATAAAAAAGGGCATCGCTTGAAGTACAGCGATCCATGGATGGCGTTGGCGTGGCCACTATGTTAGAGACTGGACTTAAATTCATAGTGATTAGCTGATCAATTGGAAAGAAGCTGAAATAAGGTGTGACTAGCTGCCATTGTCCGCATATCCGCACAGCAGGAGGGGATATCCATGCCAAATGAAACGTGTACATCGTGCATAGCTACAATTGCACCACATATCCGGCTGCGTCTGCCATAGTAACCCGACAGCGTCCTTTGCTGCCGTCCGTGCCGCCATGCCGCCTCTGTGCCGACACGTGCGGTCACGTATGGACTCTGCAAGTTCGCATTGACTAGTTCCTGTTCAGGTACGGCAACACCCCGACCGCTACTACATATGAAACAACAGTGCAACGGTTCTTGTCGGTGGAAACTACGGATGCAGTGGAGCCTCTTGAATCGAAATATGGAGAAAAGAATGACCGAAAAATTCGAACAAAAAACTGAGTCGGCGAACTAAACTCAAGCAGGCTGTAGAGAATTCAGTGAAGGCCCTGGCGTAATGGTGAAAGGCTTGCGCCCGGGTGACGCATGATGCATCGAAGGAAAAGTGTTCTTCTGCGTGTGCACCAGCACATACATTATTTATGGGAGGAGAGGAGTGCTATGTTCATGCCAATGACTTACGCCCAAGTACGACCCGGGAGGCCCCGAGCTACCATAAGGCCCAGAATGTGAGCGTCCGGATGGCTGCAATCCTATGGCACACCAGCAAATCCCACCCGGGACCCCGGAGGGCGCAAGCACCACCACTTCCACCCCCCCGTTATGCTGATGCTGGTCCCCGTTACCAAGGCGGTCCAGCCGGCCTCGAGTAAGCCCTCGACGGAGGACACCGTGGTCCTACATCCGGCTATGGTGAAGCCAATCGCGGCCCGTAGCCCTACGTCCGGAGATCAGATCTCCGTGCAAGGTATTATTCATTACGAAGCCCGTGCATCAGACACGGAGAGGGACAACGATCCCCAACGTGTACTCCGACACAGCACTATTAAGTCAGCCCCGGAACGCTACGAGCCGTGGCACCGATTGGTGAACCTTGTGTTAGGGAAGGGATGTTGTGTCATTTCTACAGCTTGTCCTTGCACATGAGCGCGCTCAGAAAGTGCCACTATCTGTCGTGTGCCCTGCTGCGGCTCTCGTTTGTAAACAGCAGCGCTTAACCTTCCCAGACCTTTGATTAACATTCGGTAACCAATAAACATGGTATGCTCATCCCGATTGACTGCTGCCTTTGTCTAATCAAGAACACAACAGTCCCGTTCTTCAACATATCACTCAACAGTATACCAATGATGACGGTGCAGTTGCGGATGCTCCTACAGATGTCCTCTACCAGAAAAGAGGTTGAAGTGGGCAAAGAAAATAATTCAGAATGCGCCAGACCTATATATAAAACAGCAGAAATGCGTTAACGATGGCAGAGTGAAAAAGTGGAGAGCGAATCTACTGAAACTGTATAGAGATAAGTACAAAAGATTCACTTGTCGAATAGAGGTTGGTATAACCAATGTTCATGCCTAGTCGAGCTCGTTGCAGCACCGGCACTTGCATAGCGGATTTCGGAGGTCTTGGCTGGGAGCGCGGCAGAGGGCGGTTCGCATAACCGCCAATGCTGCTTTTCAAAATACTAATGTCGCACTGTGATGATCTCTGAGCAGGGACTCACCGAATGAGCTGGAAGGCACATGATGATGTTGGTATGCTTTGGAAGTCGGCAGGTGAAACGGGATACTTGCTCTAACATGGTATTGTAGACAAATGCGGGGTCTTGAGAAGCAAAGAGGGCCCCTGGGCAGAGTGATGGCGTGGTGGACGACCGCCCCATGGAATCCACAGAGGATGCTGGGTATGTCGCTTAATCTCATGTGCAGCAAATTAAAAAGGCTTCATACCTCCAGCAGTTTATGGATACGCCCTCAATGTACGCGGAAGGTGCCGCGCCAAGGCAGTGGTGTTGGAACGTGTTGAAGGACATTGTTGATGTGAAAGCTGAAACCACGAGGATTTAAGCTTCGCTCTTGAACTTGAACAGGATTTGTCATCGCAATCGTCTTCGGCACATAACAACTGAGCGTTGAGATGGTATTGAGCTGAATAAAAGAACTGTGGTGGTTCATCTGCTGCACAAGTATTATTTTGAGAAGACACTGAGTTGAGCACGTGTGGAGCACGCGGCGGCGGTTCATTACAGCGAAAGATTTGGTCTGCTGAAGTTATGTAATCGATAGTGAAAGGTAGTGTGACGCGTGCGCGTATGAAGTTCCAGTTACTTCCGGTGGATTGGGCTTCTTTTTTCTGGGCTGGGCAGAACGGGTCTCAACGTAATGCGACAAGTCAAGGTGGCTGGCAGCAACTGGAAGGATTGACGAGCAGTTGATGACGTTTCCGCAGGCGGGCTCGTGTTTTTGAGGTTGGGAAAATCCGCAGCAGGTTTATTTTCGGCCGATGTGCTTGCGCTTCTGCATTCGAAGTGGTACGCTCGGTTTTTATAATTCATGTACTCTGAAGCCCTTCACTTGCGGTACATAAAACAACAGTAAAAACAGAGCCCATTGTAATACTAAAACAGCAACACCGATGTACGTACAAATGCAACTATGATTATGTCCAGCTGCCTAGTAGGAAAAAAAAGCACAAAGTAGGGCACAACGGCTTTCCAATTTTAAAAATGACAGGGTGTAATATGGCACCGGTTGAAAATGACCGAAACATTGGATATAAAGAAATTAAACAGGTTTAAAACTAAACAAGCAGAGAAAAAATTATTTGTACACAAAGCCAAACTCTCACTCGTTGATAAATGAGTCACGGTAATGAGAACGACGATACTACCATTGCGCTGATTCAGGTTGCAAAATGCAAGTAAGAGTGGCGAGAAGAAAAACTGGTTGATACGTGCAAGTATTGGCTTTTCTTTGGATGTATTTCTTAAGCAGCCAAAATTGCGGCTAGTGGGTTTGATGTTGAACTCAGCGAAACAATACTGGCTACGAAAAACTGATATAAAATTAAGAAGCCATTGCTGTTGTAGAGGAGGCACGTTTAGGGATTTTTTCCTTTCTTGTATGCTTCTTGCCCGTGGGTAGTTCCCCAGTGCAAATCCGGCAGGTTTATTTTGGAGTACCGATGGTCACTCATGCCGATGGTAACTCCACCGGTTTTTTATCACGCAATCTCGTGCGCCTACGCAAGAAAAATTCACAAAGAATGCTACTGATGGGTAAATCTCCAGATCTCCGCCACCACCTTGCGTGCCTTCCTGTTCTTTCACTCTTGCGTTCTATGCCCTAGCCTAGGAACCTTGGAACGCAGAACGAACAATCGCCCAACTTGTTCACCATGTCGCAACCCGGCAAACGTGGGATGGTACCGGCGATGAGACATGACGGCTGGGCACAACACTATTTCGGTGTATCTCTAGGCACTTATGCAGCTGAATATGGTGGGGTTAGCCTAACCAATATTATTATGTGTTTCGTTGACAGGCGAGACTTATCGAGCCAGTGCTCACCCTGTTTAAAGCGGCATTCGGTGTCTCTTATGGGCTCGTTGTATCTCATGCGTCCATGTTTCGTTACCACGGAGGTAGAAAAAGATTCTGGGGAGTTCCCTAGAGAAAACAATGTCGTCATCGATATTCCAAAAACCTACGGTTCCTTAAGCCAACGTTAGTGTTGATAAAAGAGACGATGTATGCGATCTTGGCCACTGTGCACAGTGGAGCGGCTATGTCAGTATTAAGCGATAAAATTCCTGGGGCTAAAGTAGGTTGCTTCGTCTCACCGGAGTCGGTGCGCTATACCTCTTGCAAATCTTCATACAGATGTGTGTATGGCTGGCCTTGTAACCGAAGAGATCCCGATCACAGCTGTCCTTATTGTTCTTGCCTCTTGCTCACAACACGTCAATCTAGAAAGGAACATCCTGATGACGGAGCCATAATATATGTGCCCTCTGCTGAAGCGGAGCTTTTCCACTTGTTCCACTACTTCCTCAGAAGTCCGTATATTGTGTCCTTATAAAAACTGTAGCTCAACACGCCAATATTGATGAACCCTGTGCGAGGCTGGCGTTTTTGTACGGGACATGTGATACCATCAAATATTTATGCCATTTGATCAATTTTTCTCACCACATTGTCATTCGCTGCCCTTCTTTCTACTTTTATTTAGCGATAGCCAAACACTAAAACTGGACCGAGTACCATAAACTCCCAATTTATTGGAACTGTTCATATGCTCTGCGTCTCACCACTGCCATACGAAAGGTAAGACCCACTGCGAAGCTCTTTTTAGTGAAGTTGCTGATGCTGCTCTGCCTCTGCCGGAAAGAAGCCTTGTTCTCGCACTGCGGCATTCGTATCGGACTAATTCTGTCGTGGCAAAATTGACCATGGCGAACGTTCTGTCAAACACATGATAGACAATTGCTCTCAAGCACAGGTATTACTCCTTCCCTTTCGTGTCCACCCAAATGAATGGGGTATTATGGTCGACCAAATTTTCGAAATGCTTCAGCGCTTCCTTGCAATGCAGTGACAAAAAAACGGCACCCAACTTTTCCACATTGTTCTGATGCTTCTTCAATCCCTAATTAAAATTGCCCGATGTATGCAATTTTATTCCGGGTTGACATTGGGCTACTTGAATTCACTGATGTATGCAACTTCATAATATGTGCCGGAAATATTGTACACCACGACTGCGAAATATTCTCTCAGGAGCCTGTTCTTTCTCTTCAAGCGCGCACTCCTTACCCAAAGTACAGGCACGTGTGCCTAAAAGACAAGCTATCGCTTACAAAGTTATTGTAGTGTATAGCAGCATGGTTTATTTTGCATGAATCAGCTGGAAGGGCAGAATTGTAAAAGCGGCTTTGCAACATGCCTCTAACAAAAATCACGCCATATCCACAGAATGAATGATGATAAGTGGGGCGAAGCTCGAGAGGGCGAGATCATCGGTGACCGTAACTCTCCTGTGAAAGTTCGCCCTTTACATCATTAAGAAAGACGTAAGACTGTGTGCGTACATAGTACAAATGAACGTTTATTTTCGGAGTCAATGCTCCCACGTCCAGACCTGGTGAAAGACCCCGCACCATCGAGGACTACCCCGCACCTCTACCACAATTTGTCACGTAGGATGGGACACAACGGTAAAGAAAGAACTTTTATTTAGGGCGAACTTGTGCCCGAACAAGACGAGAGGAAACGAGCAAAGGTCCTTGCGTCTCGTTCGATCTCCGAGAACGACTGCCTGCGTTCGTGGCGTGATCTCTTGCGTGACCTCCCCCTCGCAGTGCACGTGCGCTCGCGCCTCCGTTGGCGAACACAGACAAGCTCGCGCTCCCGGTGCCGAGTTTGCCCTGCCGGTTGCAGCCGGTTCTTTCGCGTGCAATGCGGCCCACTTTGCGACATCTCCGAAAGCATGCGGCGGTCACGTACCACGAGACACAAGGTATGGACAGACCCATGGCTTTAGGAGCTTCGCCCCTAAAACGCTGCGGTAAAGCCTCCTGTGAAGAGATTCTGTCGTCTCTGTACGAATCGGTTAAACGAAATTTTGCTTTTGTGCAAATACTGTTCGCACGCTCATACACGCAGCCAGCAATTGACCGTTCGGACGATCGCGGCCAAAGTTGAGATAGTGGCTAGGTTGCTGAGGCAAACTCGTAGAGGCTAGGCGAAAGCTATGCATCAGTATGTTTTGAAGCATCTCCATAAAAGATAGTTCGTATTAAATCACCAGCGGTACCGGGAATGAAATGGAACTTTTATGTGTTCATTCGAACTGCCAAGAAAGCCAAAGTGCTGCGCCTAATAACACAGGAATAGAGTTAACAGTGTGCACAAATTCACGGCCTTGGACTGAACGAGGAGGAAGAAAAACTTCTAAGCCATTTTATCTCAAGATCTTCAGATCGAACAGAGACGAAGGCGTCTGTTGCCGTAACGTGCAGTTGCTTTTAAAATAGGTTGTTAAAGCAGAAGTGCGTCTTTTTAATACCAAAAATTGGACTCTTGACAAAACAAACTTAAACCTGGGATTGTCCGGCAAAGGTTCGCTAGGTAAGCAGAGAAAAACCGCATGCTTCCACAGACAAGTCGCAATTTCGGTAAACAGCGACACTACATCAAAGAACCTCCCGCATCAAGGCTGTTTGTTCTCACAAAACGAACGTTTCCAGTAATGTCGCAGGCGTCGGTCATTGTGATGATGTGGTCGAAAGGGGAAGAGCTGAAAACACACAAGTATCACACCCCCGGGCAATTCTCAACAAAATGAGCGCTGAAGAGCCCAATCGAGGGAAATTGTATGGGAGCGGTCAACTCGCAGAAGCTGTTTTCGTGGCGCATACCAAATCTCCCAATTAATATGCATCTTCAAACTGGTACAGTGCCTGCTCTTATGGAAATATTATGTTCAAAGTGTGGGCACACAGTAACATTGAACCCAGATACTATTCCCAGGCATTTTAAGGAGTCGACCCGGGGAATTCCTTTTTTGGCGGTAGGGGAGAGAAAAGGAGACACAGCCCCTAGGTGGAAAAAACAAGAACACATTTGTGAACATTCAGAATCAAGCAGAGGAGATCCAGCGAAGTCTCTTAGGTGCGCAAATAGGTATGCAGATGAAGGTACAAGAAGTGGATGTCTTTTGCGGAGGCAAAAAAGAAATCTTGTCAGCGCAATCGAAAACTAGACCATCAAGATTATTAGGAATGGAGCTCACTGAAATGTTAATAAAGCATGGGAGACGCAATGAAGCCCCGTGGAATAGCTCGGGTTTGTCTGTATGCTGGAGAGGACAGGGGTAACTGAGAACAAAAGAATTTTTTGCTTGAAGGAAAGTAACGAATCCATCAAATGATGTAATTTGGAGAAAAGAAAGCTTAAAACTGTTAAAAATAATTCCACACTCAACGCCATCGTCAGTTAACTCACTCAGACTCATTTGGACTCAAAATCATGCATTTTGGTTTTATTTAATGCGAGGCTAGTGTGGCATCGGGAGTTTCAGCTTGAGTGAGTTTGAGCCGAGTGAGCCCGACTGAGTTTGAGTCCGATTGCGTTTAAGCATGCCTGTGACCTAGTGAATTCTGAGTCCATTTTGAGTTGTGAGTACATTTTGAGTTTGAGCACATTTTAAGTAATGAGTACATTTTGAGTTGGAGTTCATTTTGAGTTCAGAGTACATTTTGAGTTGAAGTCCATTTTGACTTTGAGTACATTTTGTGTTTGAGTACATATTGAGTTTTGGGTACATTTTACGTTTTTAGTACATATGATTTTTCAGTCAATTTTGAGTTGGAGTTCTAATGAATAGCCTCGCAGGCAGCCATGGTTGGCTGTTAAGTTGCATGAATCACTGTTGGCTCAAAATTCAGGTTACCTGCGGGTGCGGCACCATCCTAGATCCGCATGATCGGTTGGAAGGGAGAGGGCGTCGGATTTTTTAGTTTCTTGTTGAATTTCCATGACCCTAAGCACTTGCGGTATACCAAGATTTCGCGGCTGGGCGCGTGAGGGATACTTGACTGGTGAGGTCATAAAAAGGGTTGTCTAAACTTTTCCCCCTGATGGATCCACTAAGAGGTTGGGAAAGGGTGCTGGGAAAGCACACGGCGGCGCTTAGTTGCGGACTGTTCGCCTGCTACCGTTAACAGCTTGATATACTAGAGGTCAGAAAGAAAGAGGTGAGAGCGGGGGGGAAAACGGGGCGGGGCTGTCCTTTCTGCTGTTTCAAATTAGTTAGCTGAATTGACTTGCACGCGCTTTTAGACGTATTATTGACCGGATTAAATTGGGTGAAAAGTCAAAGTGATGACGCTAAGGTGCCTAAGGTATCAAATGAAAGTTCCCGATAACCGGTATCACGTGTGGTAAATTAAAAAAATGCTTCCTGATTGTAGTCATCAGGTAGTCATAATGTTTAAAAGATTGGGTTAAACTTCACGATGATGCTGCGAGGGCAAGTTGGGAATCATATTCAAGGTCTCGATGTGGGGATTCATTGGGGACGAAAATGCCGTACGGTTATATAATGACAAAGTAATGGTTAGTCACAGATTCGGTTAAAATTCAACTACATGACGTTAGGGCGTGTGCACTCTCAAAAAAAGGTATCGATGAGGGTAATCACGTGCTGCCTAAATAAAATCATGACATAATCAAAGTGGGCATAAATTAGGTTAAAATTCACACTGACGCAACTGGGTGTGCCGGGCTTCAAACTGAAGATTTCGATGAGGGAAATCACGTGGACAAAACTGCGGTATGGCTTCATCATGAGACATTCATGGTTAGTCATTGGTTGGTTTAACATTGAAATTGAATCAGGTAGAATGGATGGGTATCAAATTATGGTGTTGAGGAGTGGGATCATGCGTCAGAAATGCAAAAATGCTTCCTGATTATAACTATGAGATAGTCATGGCGAGTCTTGTATTCGGTTAAAATTTGAAGGGACCCCGCTGGAGCGTGTAGGGCATCAAATTTAAGGTCTTCACGAGGGGAATCACGTGGTACAATTTAAAAAGGCTTCGTGAACTTTATCATAAGATGGTCATTATGAGTCATAGATTGGGTTAAATATGTGGTGAGGCCGCTAAAGCATGTGGGGTGTGAAATTGAAAGTTTTAGATAGAAGAATCACGTCGGATATTTAAATATTGTGTTCTGGTTACAGTCGTGAGAGTCATGGGTTAGTTGGAAGGGTATGAATTCCTAGTGATCTTGCTAGGGTGTGTGGGGTATGAAATTAAACGCCTTGTCGAGGGTGATCATGTGGGACAAATAGAAAAATGCTTTCCTGGTTATAGTTATCAGGATAAAGCAAAAGGTATCTTTCTTAATTTGCTGGGTCGGGATGAACAAAAATTCCTTGCCAACCCGGAAGGCAGTGGTGCGATATACGTGAGAAGGTTTGTCCAGAGATGTCCAAGAATGCGGTGTATAGTAAAAAAATATTTTCGTGTAATTGCTGAATCATCGAGGCAGGATGGCATGGGGTAAAAACAAAAGCCATTCCAAGGTTTTGAACTGAAATCACCAGACTCAAAAAATCTTTTCTAATAACTGCCATTCAAACGTTACCTCCTCCATTTCCCCGTGTCCCAACAAACAAGCAAATCCTTCGACAAAAACTTGTAATCAATATTGTGGACGACCATAGGTAACAGGGGGCATCAGAGCTTATCAGAAAGGCGAATTTCACATTTGTTTATGAATAGGCCTTGCGGCCGCGTTTCGTGCCGTAATTTCCTTCCCACAGTGTACCAACGTGCACTCGAATCCAGAATTGGCAAGTTACATGTGAGACATTAACTCCTTGCTACGGTGGAGGATACAGAGAGGCAACAGAGCCACCAAGACATAAACAGACATTGTGACAGAAGGAAAACAGTTGAGAAAAATAAGCAGGCGCACATTGTGTGTGCGCTCGAATTCATTTTATTACAATAAGAAATCAGCGCAAGATATCAAAACTAGCACATGATAACAATGTAAAGGAAAAGAATTAACTCGAGCTCTGCAGTTCTCCGACTACATTTCAAACACAATAAAAGAACACATTACTGACGCAACACAAACACACACACACACGCGCGCGCGCGCGCGCACACGCACGCGCAAACGCACTCGCACACGCACAGGCATGCATGATGGATGTAAACAGCTGGGCACGGTGGCGGGAAGTGCTTAAAACGATAGCGTGATTCTTTTCCGAGCCATGAGAGCTCATCCCACCTAGGTGATGCTAACAAAAACTAATGCAAGTGCCCTAGCAAACAACGAGGCACTTTTTTGTTTGGCCTACGTGATTTTCCTAATAGAGACGCTCAATTTGATACCCCACATTTGTTAGCGCGACATCTTTTGAAGTTTAACCGAATCTCAGACTATGCATTACTCCCGTGTTACACGGTTCGCCATTTTCAATATTTTTGTTATATTTCTTTTATTCGTTTTTAACGTTTTGTTTGACCAATTCTCTACATTTACGCTTTAAAAGTGATTACAGTTTGAACTTCCGTGATATCTGCCTTTTGTGTAAATTCGGGGCGTTACACGATCCTTTCGAGGGGAGGGGAGAGGGGGTACTTGGCAAAGAGTGCTACGCATTAAAAAGCAAAGGCATATCCCTGAAAGCCTTGCGCTTCAGAGATTTTCCGGGGACAGTTCGTTTAGACACAAGGCGTTTTTTCAGGATGCAGAGCAATTCACAAAACCGTTACACTAAACGGCTTCAACGTAAATGAACAGAGCAGTGAGCGCACGTTCACTCGCCCAATCTTGCTTGTTTCGACCCAGGGACCCAACACACCATCGATTGTGGACCGCCTCTGTCATGAACATAAACACGGTGCCAACATCAAGAGTTTGGTATCCAATATATACGTACAATTGCGTGCAACCAGCGCTAGTCATCATTGGCAGCAGGTATAGCTGTATTAAATCTGCAACAATAACTGTTTCCGAGCTCACAGGAGAAACGGTGTCATGTCGTGCAAAATGCAACAGTTTGAGCTCACGAATTTGCACCCGTAATGTGTTACCACGCGTGAATTTGAAAACACTGAAGGCTAAATAAATGAGACTCCATCTGAGCCCGAGTAATTTCCTACCACGAGAGAGCAATGAGGCTTTTGATTTCTGAAATTCATTTTGAGTTCAGACCATTTTGAGTTCTTGGTTCATTTTGAATTTTCAGTACATTTTGAGTTTTGAGACTATTTTCAGTTTGAGTACAATTTGAGTTATAAGTACATTTTGAGTTTTGAATACATTTTGAGTTTTGAGTATAATTTGAGTTTGAATACATTTTGAGTTTGAGCACATTTAAAGTTTTGACTATATTTTGAGTCTGAGTTTGAGTTTGAGTGGATTTTAGTTCTGAGTTCTTAGTTCTGAGTACATTTACAGTTTTGAGTCCGAGTGAGTTTGGAGTTTTGCGTTCAATGTGAGTTTGATTGAGCGCAGATGTGCTGTTCATCATTGAGTCTGAGTGAGTGAGTGGTTATTCGAAAAAAAATTGAGTGAGTCTGACAGAGCTGCGCCAACTTTGCCGAGGTATGGAGCAGACCATATTGAATATTCCTGTGTTAAACCCATCTGTTTGGCGCTGCTTATGTTTTCTCATGACTAGATATTTTCAATTCCACTTCGTAAAAATTTTCTCCAAATATACCAAATTGGAATATACCAAATTGAACGCCACTGTTAGTTTTTAGATAGGAGAATACTCATGGCCAGCAGCCACTCAGGTGGGTTCCGTGAATGGCGTAAGGAGTGTTTAAATACTTGTAAACGAGAGCCAGAGGTCTCGTTAAACCGGAGGTTCAACATGCTTAGTTTGAAGCCATCATGACCAGGAGCAGCATCGGGGCCCAGGCGGCACAGAAAGTGCGTCGAAAACCGGCCCGTGTATGGCTGCTTTGTGGCATGTCTGCCCAGAATCCAGGTTCTGGTAGCCGCTGTTCATACGTTGAACAGCCAACATTCTGCAACCTGCGCTTCGGTATTCCTCTGGCCACCTGTGCTCACCCACACAATGGCTGGTCCCTGGCTGCCATATATTAAGTTTACTTTCAGCTTCCGATGTCAAGATAGATAACGGCCGGAGTACGCCCTTAGGGCATCTGTTGTTCCTTCGGGAGGCGATGTTCAACCGAAGCACGCAAGTGACCAGCCATACAATATTCGTATTCTTGTGGCAGTTCGGGTTCGAAAAAAGGCCGGCCGGAGTGCGGCTGCCGCGTAGTGGCTCTTTCAGCGGTGAAACGCGCGCGCGTCCGGTGGCATATTCGTTTCATTTTAAGTGCGAATGCACTTCTTAAGCGACCCTGAACCACGCGTCCACCGCCGTCCGTCCGTCCGCACCACATACCCACTTAGGGCGATTGGCCAAGAATCGGGCGTGAGAAGGGCTAATGCACCCGCTTAAAGGAGTACTGACACGAAATTTCAAAGCTGAGATCCGCTCTAGCAATCAAGTACAACGACAACACAAATAGGTGTCTGTGAATAAATGTATCTTTCTTTCTTTGTAGTTGTGTGTGTGTGTGATCTTTTCGCGAACATTACCGAACCGCGCAAATTCAACTCTGCATTCGCACTCACATTCTTCCCTAGGGGAAATGCGGGGAAATTTTTTCGAAAGCGAGGTTGTAACGGACGCCTGCCCTTTGTGAGGCTCCAGAATGTACGTTTAAGTGCGAATGCACTCTTAAGCGACCCTGAATCACGCGTCCACGCCGCGTCCGTCCGCCCACATACCCACTTAGGGCGATTGGCCAAGAGTTCCTAATTTCTTTAGCACATACCACTTAGGGCGATTGGCCAAGTAATCTGAATCACGCGTCCACCGCCGTCCGTCCGTCCGCACACATACCCACTTAGGGCGATTGGCCAAGAAGAGTTCCTAATGTCTTTAACACATACCACTTAGGGCGATTGGCCAAGAATCGGGCGTGAGAAGGGCTAATGCCCCGCTTAAAGGAGTACTGACACGAAATTTCAAAGCTGAGATCCGCTCTAGCAATCAAGTACAACGACAACACAAATAGGTGTCTGTGCATGGCACATACCCACTTAGGGGATGGCCAGGAATCGGGCGTGAGAAGAGCTAATGCACCCGCTTAAAGGAGTACTGACACGAAATTTCAAAGCTGAGATCCGCTCTAGCAATCAAGTACAACGACAACACAAATAGGTGTCTGTGAATAAATGTATCTTTCTTTCTTTGTAGTTGTGTGTGTGTGTGATCTCTCTTTCGCGAACATTACCGAACCGCGCAAATTCAACTCCTGCATTCGCACTTCCACATTCTTCCCCTAGGGGAAATGCGGGGAAATTTTTTCGAAAGCGAGGTTGTAACGGACGCCTGCCTTCGTGAGGCTCCAGAATGTACGTTTAAGGTGCGAATGCACTTCTTAAGCGACCCTGAATCACGCGTCCACCGCCGTCCGTCCGTCCGCACCACATACCCACTTAGGGCGATTGGCCAAGAGTTCCTAATTTCTTTAGCACATACCCACTTAGGGCGATTGGCCAAGTAATCTGAATCACGCGTCCACCGCCGTCCGTCCGTCCGCACCACATACCCACTTAGGGCGATTGGCCAAGAAGAGTTCCTAATGTCTTTAACACATAGCCACTTAGGGCGATTGGCCAAGAATCGGGCGTGAGAAGGGCTAATGCACCCGCTTAAAGGAGTACTGACACGAAATTTCAAAGCTGAGATCCGCTCTAGCAATCAAGTACAACGACAACACAAATAGGTGTCTGTGCATGGCACATACCCACTTAGGGGATTGGCCAGGAATCGGGCGTGAGAAGAGCTAATGCACCCGCTTAAAGGAGTACTGACACGAAATTTCAAAGCTGAGATCCGCTCTAGCAATCAAGTACAACGACAACACAAATAGGTGTCTGTGAATAAATGCATCTTTCTTTCTTTGTAGTTGTGTGTGTGTGTGTGATCTCTCTTTTTTCCGAACATTACCGAACCGCGCAAATTCAACTCCTGCATTCGCAATTTCACATTCTTCCCCTCGGGGAAATGCGGGGAATTTTTTTCATTCGGTTAGCTATCTTTGGCCAGATTACGACAAACGAACGGCTGCAGGATGTACGTTTTTTATTCGGTTAGCTATCTTCAGCTTGATTACCGCAAGCGAACGGCCGCAGAATATTTGGCAACCGGTGTTCAGCTCGAGATCAGCCAACCTAAGCTCTCAGGTTATCCGTCGTTACTTCGGTGAGTGGTGTACAACTCAACAATGGCACGCGTCTGAGCACCGAGAACCCAATCACTTCTGGAAACTGGCGTTTTGAAAAAGCCGTTAGGAAGCCGAGTGATGTAGACTCGTGTTTCTACGCTTTAAAAACAAAGAACTTCGTTTTTCAAGCAGTAATGAGTCGAAATTAGGTGAACCGGCAAGGTGCAAACACTCACTGGACAATATTAGTTACCCCTTTAGGCCATCGGAATAACATTTATGGCCACAGGAAGACTGTGCCGCACCGAAGGGTCAGCTAAGTCTCGCCAGTCGCAGCGCTAGCACGCCTTGCCCGCCGGCTTCGTCGACGAACCAGGTCGACGGTATTCACTCCCTCTAGAAATGTAGAGCATTGGAGACATCGATACGGCATAGTTGTCCGACTCGAGATGCCCGTGGTTCCACAAAATTAACTGGCTTACAAGGGCGCCGAGCAAGCGGCCACCACGCAACAGGCTAACCGGCACCATATCAAGGACTCCCCGCCAAATAAAGGCGAGGGCGCGCAAAAGCGCAAGTTTCGTCAATTCTTGTGGCAATTTGCTGCGAAAAAAACTATGTTGCATAATTCAGTTCGCAGCTAAGCTCACGTGCATTTGTAGGCCCCACTTCGTGCCCTGCAGTACGTTACTTATTTTGATTTTGTACTGCCTGTTTAAAAAAACAAGTGTCCTTCGAAATTTGAGGTAGCAACTGATACTTGTCAAGGAAAAATTCCCAGTTTAATTTATTTGCGGTGTATGAAGGTGAGCTCAACTACACTTGGGACATGACACATTTGGTTAAACATAATCTCCAGCATCCTGTCAACACGGATTTCTTTAAGGATTTTTGCTCCGCTCAGCTTGTAGAGTTAACGCATGATTTAGCTCCAGCAATCGATAAGCGTAGAGTAGTTGACTGTTTTTTCTTTTATTTCAAAAAGGTATTTGATGTTGTTCTATGTGACATTGTTAGTAAATTGCGAGGCTATAAACTTAATAAATTGGTTCCTGCATGGATAGTCTGCTACATCTTTCTACGACAGCAGGGTGTCGTTCTCACCGGTTGTTCTTCGGGATATGTTCCCGTTTACTGTGGTATTTTCCAGGGTTCATTTTTGTGCCCTCTTCTGTTTATGTTATGTATAAATGATATTACTATTGGTCTCAAATATTTGTTGAAAATGTTCGCGAATGACTGTGTAGTTACAGGACTGTAGAGAATAAACATGATTTTTAATTCCTGAAGCACGATTTGATTGTATTAGCATCCTAGTGTGCGGATCGCACCCATCGCACTCATAAGCTGGCTATGTAAGAGTCGCAAGAGGATGATTAACAGAATATTTTGTGCTTTGTAGAGTTCAAAGGTCTTATCGAGAGCTATCATGCATGCTTCACGGTAGGGCAACCTACTTATGCCAAACCGGTTTTCATTGTCTGCTACATCAAAGAGAAATGCATTTATACACAGTATAATATTACAGTCATAATTCATAATAAAACGTTTGATAAAACTGCTCAAAGATGAAGCGGGGCTAAAGTGCTCAAACCGATGAGTAGCTACACGAAGCGTTGTTTTTTAGGCATTTAGCA
This sequence comes from Haemaphysalis longicornis, assembly GCA_013339765.2. Taxonomy (NCBI): domain Eukaryota; kingdom Metazoa; phylum Arthropoda; class Arachnida; order Ixodida; family Ixodidae; genus Haemaphysalis; species Haemaphysalis longicornis. The sequence goes on along the minus strand of CM023454.1, from coordinate 1,896,230 downwards.
CAAACTGCGGCACGGTACCTATATTTTACTGATATTTTTAGGCACTATCAAACACTTACGGCCCTAAATCTTTTGGGTGGTATGGCAAGATGTTGACTGGGCTTCTAAGCTACATGTAAAAAGAATTTTGAGGTAGTGAAAAGGTAACGCCGTTTCTGAGATTAAAGTCACGGGAAACGGTACCCCTCAAGCTGGAGGCTGCACGCACTTTCCGCTGCACGCGGTTTATATGGAAGAGGAGCTCACTTTGGAATGGATTGGAAGTTCTCGGTGGTCGAGCACACCGGGCTGTACGCCGAGGAGCCACGCATTTGAATTTCTTCGAACGAACACACACACATGATCATATTGCGCCGCCAGGCCGGTCCCCTTTCTTCCTCTCCTTTACCATAAAATGTTCTCTGAGAGTCCGAAATAGTATACGACATGTATTTCATACTTTCGCTACTCAGATTGCCAAGATGATGGCGCCAACTTCTATTTGTTTGCTTGTTCCTGTATGTTTCGTGTTCATGTGTCACGAAAATTGCCATAGTTTTCAACTGAAATATTCGGGCCTTCGTGCTTTTGTACATCCCGGAGTCAGTGTATGCTGCTGTCTTATCATATTGTAACTCTCCTTGAATAAAATTGGTCCTGCCATATGGCCATATTTTTGTTAGAGGATAGGAGATTTTTTGGGGGGGTCGATGGATCTATTTTTGTTAGAGGAGAGGAGATTTTTTTTGTGGGGGGTCGATGGATCAGTGCAACATATATCATGGCGTGCAGTCCATTCTTTCCAAAAAATGGGGGGGGGGCTGCCGGTCTGCTGTTCTATGGCCCTTCTCGTCTTTATTTTGCCATCCGCTTGCCTGGTGCTAGAAGAGTGGTTTGTTTGCGCTCTTGGCTCCAGGACAGTGTTTTTTTGTTTTCTTGAAATTCGTGATGACGTCCCTATCACCGTCACTCTTACCACCATCCTATACAGGACGACTTCAGGGTAACGAACTCTGCCATTGTCCTTCACGCGCTCTTGTCGTGCTCTTTTCGAGTCTATTCATTGCCTCAAATATTGTTTTTTTTTTCATGGATCAAGAGTACGACCTTATCCTTCTTCTAGACCCGTCTGTGCATGTTCTACTAGCCTTAAGCTCTACCCTGTGTTAATTCGCCTCACTGTCAAAATTGCGAGTTTAAACACTGCCTTCTATGCTGTCCTCATGATGGCGTTCTATGCCATTTCTTTGGTGCCTGTAAGTTTGTGGTTTGGTAGACGTTTCAGCATTCGGGTCTTATTCAGAGGTTCCACGAGCCCGATCTTTTTTTCTTTTTCATGCTCTGCTCAGGGTTTGGTGTTTATTTGTATTCGTAGGTAACCAATATTGATTTTGGGTTTTTACGATTGTCACTTTGGCACTACCGCTTATCTCTACAGCAACGCCGAGCCTCCTTACGCGACTGTTCCTTGGACGGACATCCATACCAATTTTAGGGTGCTTTTATGTTGGCCGCGTGGCGCCATCCGTCGTTCGCAAATTGAGCTTGCAGCGGAGACAACTGTGGAAATATTGAAAAGTATTTTGAAAACCTGTGTGAATTGATGCTGTATGTGAGCCTTTCTTTTTGTTTTCTCCTGATATTCTCTGCTTTACTTGATGTCACAAAGACCAGCGTTCTTACTTTGACCCGGCTTTAGTTAGGTAACGCAATGTTCTCTCCAGCATAAGGCCTGCTGGAAAACAGGCCGAGGTGGCTCAGTGGGTAAGGCGTTGGCCTACTGATCCCAAAGACGCGGGTGCTATTCTCAGCCGCAGCGGCTGTTTCCTTGATGAAAGCGGAAAGCAAAACTGCCAAGTAGCGACATTTTGGCGACGTTATTCATACTAAAGTGGTCTATATACTTCTACAGACATCCGCAACGGCGCGCCTTGTAGCCCACTTGTAGCTTCGAGGCATGATTTTCCAAGAAATTTTAATTTTCCTTTTCTTGCGTAAATACGCTTGATTGTGATAGGGTAAGTTTCGGACATGGCGGGCGACACTGTGTGTGAGCATGCTACCACTGATTGGCAAAGAACAAACTTTATCATGTAGGCGCGGTACCTGCTGAAAAGGCGTGTCTTTTTCTTCTGTCCGACCTTCTATCATTGTCCTTCTTTCCAAACTTCTCTTACCTTTGGACCACGTTACACATTCAGAGGAGCGCTAGAGTCTTGCTGCATAAATCGTAGCTTCCAGGTGGCGTATTTCTGTGGACGCCTGAAGAGCACGGCTAATACCGGACGGCTAAGAGCCACGTGGAGATTAAAAAATGGATGTAATACGCTATCGCCTAAATCATTAGAAGAAAATGAACGAGTACAAACACGATATTAGGAACGGAAAATGAAATGACCCATGTGAACATCTAGGGAAAGAAAATATGTGAGGAAGTATCTGTAGTGTTTTTGGTGAACAAATACAATCACTTTCAATATGCCGAGACGGCAGGGCAATAAAACATATTCACCCATACATGCTTCCCTACGCAAGCAGCACTCTCGTCAAATTTCTCGTTTACACCACCTCACGTTCTCCTTCGTAAATGAAAACTTCAAAGAACCATTTCATTATCGGTGACCTTGTCTCAGATTCGGAGCAGGGGAAGCAGCGCTCTGCCTCTGGGCACGACGGTATCTAATTCGGTGATCCGTGGTATTTATTTACAGCAAGTCAAGAAGCGTAATTTTGCATATTTTGCCTCAGAATCAAGGAAGTGTGAACGCAGATCAAGCGATCACCACCATTCATCCTGTTGACAAGCCCGAAAAAGACTTCTGCAATCCTGAAACACTTACGTAAGCAAACTAACCGAAAGGGTCATTAAACGCCCGCTATAATATACTACGGAGCACAAGGTCTGATTTCCTTCTTCGCAAGACGGCACCTGCCCATGCTAGGCACCCACGACTACACCTGGCTTATACGCCTACTTATTAACAGAAAATCTCGAAAACTTTGGCCTTGTTACCTTTTCCCTATCGATAGGTGCAAAGGTTTTTGCAACGTAACAAAAATATCATTCTTTTAGAACCTGCAGCTGTGTTACTCAGCCAGCAAGCTCAAAAATGCATTTCCACTTTCCTAGAGCGCCTACCAATCCGATTCTAAGTAGAGGTTCCTGTGAACTCCTCTTGCAATTTTTGCACGGGAGTTCGCTACGATCGACACTGCGTTTACTGCTCTTCATCCTCGCCCTAAACACGGTGGCTGGCACACACCAGCGGAAGTCCTTAAGGGTTGCCATTTACGTAGATGACATTCTGTGGGGAGAAGCGGGTGACTACTATTGCAAGGATGGTATAGAAACCGTACACGATGAAGTATTTAAATCTAAAGATCGGTCGCTGAACTAGACTTCAGACTGCCGCATTACGAAAAGAAATTTATGCGTATAGATGACTCACGGCTAACGAACGTGGATAAGCAGCTGATACTCACAATGGGCGACGAAGTCTAGCAATTTTGCAAATATTAAGTACTTACCTTCCAAATTCAATGGCTATAAAACTATGATTTTGTACCTTACGCACAACCTAGCGGCAGACAGTTCCCATCGTTTCTGGCATATGACACAAACTGGGCGGATTTGACTAACCTATACAATAGCCGCATAAAGTGTATAACAAAAACATACAACCGCTGATATATTGCGACTGACCAATTAGGTTAAAGAAACGCCACTTAGGCACGTGCAACAGGTTGATTTTACGTCGCGAAGCTAAGCACTGAGGTGTTGATATCTGTAACGGTGCCAAGTCGAGCATGCGCTAATACCATTTCAATCCAACCTCGTAATCTAAAAACTGGTATTGAGCCCTGGAAACCGGTCGCAATGCAAAGGACAGCCGTAGAAAAAAATCCATACGCAAACTTAAGGAAGAGAAAAGTCCTCATGAATGGGACATCTTTAGAAATTCCTAACGTCGTGGTAAGCAAGCAGCCATTGTGTGAGCAAACACGGAACACCCTGCCTTTAATGGCTGCTGCCAAATTGCTCTCAGCTGCAGCCTCACCAAAAATTCCTAACCTATTAAATACTAAGGCCGCTTAAGCCAGTGCAAGTCTGGTCAAACTAACGCGACCAAATTCACACTAATTACGGACACCCACACAGCAATAAATGAACTCAACAAGGATTTTTTCGCATGAGAACTTGCAACACAGTATTGTGTAATTGTATCACTCAAATAGCGCAGGAGGGTTCCACTAGCGTTGACAGCTGGCCACACGGTTTGAGCTGATGGTAATCAGCAAGCCCATGACGCACCAAGGGAGCGCCCCCTCACTTCACCTCACCAAACTTCCCAGCCTGACAAGGCGTCCATTCCAGCGACTAGGTTATTGCACCGCTTACGCTTGCAAAACGAATGTCATAGGCGACTGCAAGTGATTACCCAGCGGGGTTTTCAGCCTTGTGGAATATTCTGAGACGGTAAAAAGTAATTTTCAATAATAGGTTTACGACAACGAGGCAAATAGCCATGACGTAAACGTAAAACTGGGTGAACGCGGCCTGTGCCCCTGACACTGGCCCCCATAAGCACGTCTTGAACGCAGGCTGCAATAGCAAAGCCATATCATCCTAGAGGCACATTCTGACATTTGCCAAGAGCAGAGGCGCCCTGCTTGGTAAATGGCGATGGCTTTCCGACACGCAGAGGAGATTCGAGCTACTCTGAATTAACTTGCATTTGCTGGGACAAATACTCTAATACGCTATTGAAATTAGTCTCTGCCAGGCAGTTTAGAGTGGATCCGTACATGCCCAAGAGACTGCACAGAAGATGCAAACCCTTCACGAAGGGCTATTGCTACGCCAGTGACCTTTAGAGGTATTATCTTCCATTCTAATCTAAGCAATACCCTTTCCATCTCTGAGCTTTATGACTCTTCTCAATAAAAGCTATTACCATTCATTCGTTTATTGCGAAGATTCGAAAGAGCGGCTAGAGCAATTTGAGCGGGTCACGATATTTAACGGCTGCAACAAGGACGAAATACTGATGCACATTTTTAAAATTTTAAATGAATTTGGTTCATAACATGGAGAATTGCCTAGCGTAACTGAATGTGTTTTGGACGCAATTTTTACAATACTCAATACGGTTAAGCAGAAAGATTGGGTTGAGATCTTGCTCTAGACGCCTACATGGTACAATGACAAAAACATGCTCGTCTAAGGGATGATGAGGCTCCTTAAGAAAGAGCAGTCTGAAATCTCAAAATAAAGTACGTTGCGTCTTGCAAGACATAGTATATAAAAAGCTTTCTTTTGCTTGTTCCTAATTCATCCATAACCGTCGTGTTATTTGTGTACGTTAAGAGTCCAATAGTGGCTCCCCTTTAGGGCTAGAGGCATTGCTCTTCCAACGCTTGCACCTGTATCCTTTTTTTATGGACCCCTCTAATTCGAGATGCAGCGCTAATATTGCATCGATAGAACATGCTATGTTTTGTTCAAAATTGTTATGTCCTAAATATCCAGTGTACAAACTATTCAAATTCTCTGCGCGACCATCTGGGCCCACGGGAAAATGGTTAGAAGGAAGAAGATGGGGAGACCGGCAGGGTACATGCCAATTATTATCCTTAAAATCATTATAGTCATCTGTAAATGGCTTTCGTTCTATTGATGCGGAGATAACTTCCGCTAAAGGCTATATTATACATAAGGTGCAGAAACGTCTCCCGAACATCACCGCAACCCCGGGCCGCTTCTTTTAACGACGTGATCTGAGAAGTAAAACCACCACTGGTAGCTTCTATAACCACCACAAAAAACAGAAGAGCTGCAAGCTATGGAACACGAAACTACGGTGTGTCGCCCTCGAACACGTGCAAGCCATGGTCAGAAAGATTCGTACCGCAGTTCATATTCAGCTGCCCGACTGCGTAAAGCCCAATATCCACTTTAAAGAAACCGACGTGTTGTGAAACAGGGTTCACCGTCCGCTATGCTGGAATTGCGGAGAAGCCCAGTACATTTACCGTCAGTGCGGCGACCTGCGAGCGAGACTTTTCTCTGCGGCGAGGCTCCCCGCCCAGCTGCCTACTGAAATCACTGAGTACCCGTGAGCTCACCTGAGATCGGTAAGTTCCTTATTCCTTATCGGTAAAGTCCTTATCATTAAGCTCGCTACAGATACTGTTGAGGACACTACAACCGATCGCCGTTTCCCTAAACATTTCGATCGTGGAGTCACGGTAGCAATGCTCACTTAATGATGGCAGTCGTCTCGGCCCACGTAGGCTTAACAGAAAGCAGCATCCTTAGGGGGGGATGTTGTCAGGCGGCCGAACAAATAAAACAACACAACAATGCAATAACTCAGCGTAGACCTGGATTCACAACGCCCGATCACCACGACGAGCCGACCTAACTTTGACGTAAACCTCGAACACCACCACTGCCACTCTGCACTACGTGCATGCTAAGTGACCGACCCCAGCAACATCAACACGGCAACAACGAGGATGCGTAGCTTCCCACCAAACACGCGAAAGCTATGAAACGGCGTCCAAACACGCCCCAGAATAGAAAAGGGCATTGCTTGAAGGAGAGCGATCCATGGACGGTGTTGGCGTGGCCGCTATGATAGAGACTAGATCCTAATAGGTAGTGATTAGCTGATCACTTGCAAAGAAGGTGAATAAGGTGTGACCAGCTGTCATTGTCCGCATATCCGCACAGCAGGGGGGATATCATCATGCCAAGTGAAACGTCTACATCGTGCATCGCTAATAAAATTGCACCACATATCCTGCTGCGTCTGTCATAGTAACCCAACGGCGTGCTTTGCTGCCGTCCGTGCCGCCATGCCACCTCCGTGCCGCCAAGTATGGACTCTGCAACATCGCGTTGACCAGTTCGTGTTCAGGTACGGCAAAACCCTAACCGCTACTACAGATAAAACAACAGTGCAACGGTTCTTGTCATTGGAAACTGCGGATGCAGTTGAGCCGTTTGAATCCAGTTATGGAGAAAAGAATGACGGAAAACTTCGAACGAAAAACGGAGTCGGCGAACTAAACTCGAGCAGGCTGTACAGAATTCAGTGAAGGCTCCCGCGTTTTGGTGAAAGGCTTGCGCCCGGGTGATGCATGATGCTTCGAAGTAACAGTGCTCGTGTGCGCGTGCACCAGCACATACGTTGTCTACGAGAGGAGAGGAGCGCTATGTTCATGCCGATGCCGTACGCCCAAGCACGACCCGGGAATCTCCGAGGTACCACACGGCCCGAAATGTGAGCTTACGGATGGCTGCAATCCTATGGCACACCAGCAAATCCCACCCCAGACCCCGGAAGGCGCAAGCACCGCCAATCTTGGGGAGCTGATGCTGGTCCCCGTTACCAAGGCGGTCCAGCCGGCCTCGAGTGAGCCCTCGGACGAGGACACCGTGGTCCCACAGCCGGCTATGGTGAAGCCAATCGCGGCCCGTAGCCCCACGTCCGGAGGTCATATCTACATGCAAGGTATTATTCAAAACCCGTGCATCAGAAACGGAGAGAGACAACGATCCCCAACCTGTACTCCGACGCAATCCTAAGAAAAGCCAGCCCTGGAACGCTACAAGCCGTAACATTGATTGATGAACCTTTTGTTGAGGAAGGGATGTTGTGTCATTTCTACAGCCTGTCCTTGCACATGGGCGCGCTCAGAAAGTGCCACTACCTGCCCTCTTCTCTGCAGCGGCTCTCGTTTATAAACAGCAGGGCATAACCTTCCCAGTCCTTGGACTAACATTCGGTGACCAATAAAAATGGTATGGTAGTCATGATTGACTACTGCCTCTGCCTAATCAAGAACACAACAGTTCCGTTCTTCCACATATCACTCAACAGTATACCAATGATGACGGTGCAGTTGCGGATGCTGTTACAGATGGCCTCCCCCAGCAAAGAGGTTGAAGTGGGCGAAGAAAAGAATTCAGAATGCACATGACCTATATATAAAACAGGAGAAACACGTTAACAATGTCAGAGCGAAAAAGTGAAGTAGCAGCGAATCCATTCAAACTGTATAGAGATAAGTAGAATTTACTTGTCGATTAGAGGTTGGTATAACCAATGTTTATGCCCAGTCCAGCTCGTTGCAGCACCGGCCCCCACATAGCGAATTTCTGAGGTCTGGGCTGGGAGCGTGGCAGAGATGGTTCGCATAACCACGAATGCCGCCATTCAAAATACTAATGTGATGTTCTGTGTGATGTTCTGTGTGATGTGTGATGTGTGGAGTGTGATGTTCTGTGAGCACGACTCACCGGATGAGCTGGAAGGCACATGATGATGTCTGTATGCGTTGGAAGTCAGCAGGTGAAACGGGATACTTGCTATAACGTGGTATTGTAGACAAACGTGGGGTGTTCAGAAGCAGAGAGGGCCCAGGGGACTTAGTGACTACGCGGTGCATGATTGCCCCGTGGACGCCACGGAGGATGCTTGGTATGTCGCTTAACCTATTGCGCAGCAAATTACAAAGGCTTCATAACTCCAGCAGTTTATCGATACGGCCTCAATGTACGCAGAAGGTGCCGCACCGAGGCAAAGGTGTTAGAACGTCTTGGACAACATTGTTGATGTGAAAGCTGAGATCATGAGGATTTACGCTTGGCTCTTGCAGTTGAACAGGAGTTGTCATCGCAATCGTATTCGGCACATAACAACTGAGCGTGGAGATGGTATTGAGCTGAATAAAAGAACTGAGGTGGCTCGTCTGGTGGACAAGTATTATTTTGAGAAAAAAAGACACTGAGTTGAGCACGTCGGGAGCACGTGGCGGCGGTTCGTTGAAGCAAAAAATTTGGTCTCCTGAAGTTATCTAATCGATGGTGGAGGGTCGTGTCACGCGTACGCGAATGAAGTTCCAGTTCCTTCCTGTGGATTGGGACTCGCTTTTCTGGGCTGGGCAGAATGGGTCTCAACGTAATGCGACATGTCAAGGTGCCTGGCAGCAACTGGAAGGATTGACGAGAGGTTGACGACGTTTCCGCAGGGGCGCTCGTGTTATTGAGGTTGGAAAAATCCGCAGCAGGCGCAATTTCGGCCGATGTGCTGGCGCTTCTGCATTCGAAGTGCTTACACTCGGTTTTTCCAATTCATGTACCCTGAAAACCTTCACGGGCGGTACATAAAACAAAAATAAAAATAAAACACATTGTAATACTAAAACAGCAACACCGATGTAAACACAAATGCAAACACGTTTACGTCCAACTGCATAGTAGGAAAATAAAGGAGCACAAAGCCGGGCACAACGGCTTTTCAATTTCAAAAATGACCGGGTGTAATATGGCACAGGTTGAAAATGACAGAAACATTGAACATTAAAGAAATAAACAGGTTTAACACTACGCAAGAAGAGAAAAATGATCTGTACACAAAGACAAACTCTAACTCGTTGATAAATGAGTCGTGCTAATGAGAACAAAGATGCTACCCTAGAGCTGATTCAGGTTGCGAAAAGCAAGTAAGATTGGCGAGAAGAAAAACTGGTTGATACGTGTAAGTATTGGCTTTTCTTTGGATGTATTTCTTAAGCAGCAAAAAATGCGGCTAGCGGGTTAGATGTTGAACTCAGCGAAAGAAGACTGGCTAGAAAAAACTGATAAAATATTAAGAAGCCATTGCTGTAGTAGAGGTGGTGTGTATAAGGATTTTTTTCTTTCTTGTAATATTCATGCCCGTGGGTAGTTCCAGGCTACAAATCCGGCAGCTTTATGTTGCAGTACTGATAGTCACTCATGCCGATGGTAACTCCACCAGTCATTTATGACGCAATATCGTGCGCCTACGCAAAAAAAATTCACAAAGAATGTTACTGATGGGTAATTCTCCAGATCTCCGCCACTAGCCCGCGTGCCTGACCCGTACTTTCACTCTTGTGTTCTGCGCCCTAGCCTAGGAATCTAGGAACGCAGAACGAAAATCGCCCAACTTGTTCAACATGTCGCTCCCGGCAAACGTGGCATGGTACTGGGCACAACTCTCTTCCAGTGTATCTCTAGGCACTTTTGCAGCTGAATATGGTGGGGTTAGCCTAACCAATATTATTATGTGTTTCGTTGACAGGCGAGACTTATCGAGCCATTGCTAAGCCTCTTTGTAGCGGCATTCGGTGTCTCTTATGGGCTCGTTGTATCTCATGCGTCGATGTTCCGTTACCACGGAGGTAGAAAAATATTCTGGGTAGTTCCCTAGAAAAAATAATGTCGTCATCGATATTCCTAAGACCTACGGTTCCTTCAGCCAACGTTAGTGTTGATAAAAGAGACGATGTATGCGATCTTCTCCACTGTGCACAGTGGAGCGGCTATGTCAGTAATAGGCACAAAAATTCCTGAGGGCTTAAGAAGGTTGGTTCGTCTCACCAAATTTGGTGCGCTATACCTTTCACCAATCTTTACAAAGTTGTGTGAACAGGTGGCCTTGTAACCGAAGATGTCACGATCACAGTTGACATCGTTGTTTTTGCCTCTTGCTCACAACACGTCATTCTAGAAAGAAACATCCTGATGACTGAGCCGTAATATACGTGCCCTCTGTTCAAGTGGAGCTTTTCCAGTTGTTCCACTACTTCCTCAGGAGCCCGCATATTGTCTCCCTTTAAAAACGTGTAGCTCAACACGTCAATATTGATGAACCCTCGGCCAGGCTGTCGTTGTTGTACGGAACATGTCATACCATCGAACATTTATGCCATTTTATCTATTTTTCTCACCACATTTTCATCCGCTGCCCTTCTGTCTGCTTTTAGTTAGCAATAGCCAAACAACACTTCCGATGGCTAACACTGGCCCGAGAACCAGAATCTTTCTTCACGGAGTTTGGTGAATGCGTTTAGCATTCTGACTCCCATTCCATTGGAACTGTTGATGTGCTCGGCGTCTCACCGCAAATTTAGATCAACAGTTCTGGCCATATGAAAGGTACGACCCACTGCGAAGCTCGTTTTAGTGAAGTTGCTGATGCCACTCTGCCGCCGCCCGAAAGAAGCCTTTTTCTCGCACTGTGGCATTGGTATCGGACTTCATTTATGTCTTTGCAAAATTGAGCGTGGCGCTCGTTCTGTCAGACACACGATAGACAATTGCTCTCAAGCACCGGTATTACACCTACCCTTTCGCGTCCACCCGAATGAATGTGTTATTATGGTAGACCAAGTCGTCGACTTGTTGCAGCTTGGCGTTGCAATGCACCGACGAAAAAAACGGCACACAACTTTAAAAACCAATTTTTCTGCTTCTCTATGGTATTCTTCTGAACATCTTTGACAGAAACTTCACAAAAGCTTATGAATTTTATTTAGGCAACGGTATAAGCGTGTGTACATGTAAGGAGAGTTGCTTCATGTCTATTGAAAGTTTATTGTGTACTTTAAACCTCAATCCACCTGAGATAATGCCGCGTTTTCAAGTTGTCTACTTGCTTTCAAAGGAAAAGATGTGAACAGCATTCAAGGCGGCTCATTTTTTTGGACATCGTTCTGATGCTGCTTCAATCCCTAATATAAATATCCCGATGCATGCAATTTGAATTTTGGGTTGGCATTAGGCAAGCTTGAATTCACCGATGTATGCAACTTCGTAATATGTGCCGGACATATTGTAGACCACGACTGCGAAATATTCTCTCGGAAGCGTGTTCTTTCTCTTAATGCGCCCGCTCCTTATCCTAAGTACAGGCACGTGTGCCTAAAAGACAAGGTATTGCTTACCCAGTTATTGTAGTGTATAGCAGCCTGCTTTATTTTGCATGAATCAGCTGGAAGGGCAGAATTGTAAAAGCGGATTTGCACCATGCCAATCAAAAACGCTGCGGGAAAGCCTCCTGTGGAGAGATTCTTTAGTCCCTTTGTAGAAATCGGTAGAACGATCTTTTTCTTTGGTGCAAATACTGTTCGCACGCTTATACACGCAGCCAGCAATTGAACATTAGGACGGCCATTACGAACGCAGCCAAAGTTCAGGTTGTGGCTAGGTTGTTTAGGCAAAGTGGTAGAGGGTAAGCGAAAGCTATTCACCACCAGTGTTTTGAAGCACCTCCATAAGGAATAGTTCGTAATAAACCACCAACGGTACCGGGAACTGAATGGCACTTTTGTGTGTTCACTCGAACTGCCAAGAAAGCCAAAGTACTGCACCTAATATCACAGGAATAGTGTTAACAGTGTGCAGAAAAATCACGGCCTTTGACTGAACGAAGAGGAAGCACAATGTCTAAGCCATTTTAGCCATTATATCGCAAGATCATCACATCGAACAGAGCCGAATTCGTCTGGTGCCGTAACATGTACTTGCTTTTTAAATAGGTTGTTAAAACAGAATTGCGTCTTTTTAATAGCAAAAAAATGGAGCTCTTGACAAAACGAACGAACCGGGGAGCTGTCCGGCAACACGTTATCTAGCTTAGTAGAGAAAAAAGCATGCTTCCATAGACACGTTGTAGTTGCAGTAAACCGCGACACTACGTCTAAAGAACCCCCCGCTTTATGGCCGTTTATTGTAACACAACGAACGTTTCCAGTAATGTTGCAAGCGTCGGTCATTGTGACGATGTGGTCGAAAGGGGAAGAGCTGAAAACACACAAGTATCACACCCCCGGGCAATTATTAACAAAATGTGGGCCGAAGAGCCCAATCGAGAGAAATTGTACCGGACCGGGCAACTCGCAGAAGGTGTTTTCGTGGCGCATACCAAATCTCTCATTAATTATGCATCTTCAACCAGGTGCAGTGCACGCTCTTATGGAAGTACTATATTCAAAGTGTGGACACCAAGTAAAAATTGCACCCATTTACTATTCCTAGGCCTTTTAAGGAATCGACCCGGGGAATGGCTTTGTGGCGGTAGGTGAGAGAAAAGAAGACAGAGCCGCTAGGTGGAAAACAAGAACACATTTTTGAACATTCAGAATCAAGCAGAGGCGATCCAGCCAAGTCTCTTAGGTGCCCAAATAGGTTTGCAGATGAAGCTACATTAAAAGTGGATGTCTTTGGCTGAGGCAAAAAAGCAATCTTGTCAGCGTAAACCTACACGTGACCGTCTAAATTATTAGGAATGGTCCTCAACTAAAATGTTAGAAAGCATGGGAGACACAATACAGCCCCATGGAATAGCTCGAGTTTGACTGTATGCTGGAGAAGACAGGGCTTACTGATAACAAAAGAATTTTTTGCTTGAAAGAAAGTTACGAATCCATCAAATGATGTAGTTAGGAGAAAAGAAAGGTTAGAAGTGTTAAAAAAATTCTACTTTCAACGCCGTCGTCAGCTTTAGCGTAATTTAAGGAAACCAGCAAGGCAACTTCTTTTCGTGAGCTCGCCAATTAAATGCGGCTGTCGAGATAAAAGTGAGCAGACCAGAGGTCGGCGAACTCACTCATGAGTCAACTCACTCAGACTCATTTCGACTTAACTCACGCATTTTGAGTTTTAGTCAGCGCGAGGCAAGTGTGGCATCGGGAGTTTGAGCTAGTGAGCACGCCTGTGACCTGTGACTGTAAGCACGCCTGTGACCGAGTGAATTCTGAGTCCATTTTGAGTTATGAGTATATTTTGAGTTTGAGTACATTTTAAGTACTGAGTACATTTTGACTGAGTACATTTTGTGTTTGAGTACATATTAAATTTTGGGTACATTGGTAAGTTCTTAGTACATATGAGTTTTCAGTCCATTTTGAGTTTGAGTTCTAATGAATAGCCTCGCAGGCAGCCATGGTTGGCTGTTAAGTTTTATGCATCGCTGTTGGCTTGAAATTCAGATTATCAGCGGGTGCGGCACCATCCGCGATCCGCAAGATCGGTTGAAAGGGAGAGGGCGGCGGATTTTTTTTAGTTGCTTGTTGAATTTTCTTGACCCTAAGCACTTGCTGTATACCAAGTTTTCGCGGCTGGGCGCGTGAGGGATACTTGACTGGAGAGGTCATAAAAATGGGTTCTTTTAACTTTCCTCCTGATGGATCCACTAAGAGGTTGGGAAAGGGTGGTGGGAAAGCACACGGCGGCGCTTGGTTGCTGACTGTTCGCCTGCTACCGTTAACGGCTTGATATACTAGGGGTCAGAAAGTAAGAGGTGAGAGCAGGGGGGAAAAGAGGGTGGGGCTGTCCTTTCTGCTGTTTCAAATTAGTTAGCTGAATTGGCTGGCACGCCCCTTTAGACATAATATTGACAGCATTAAATTTGGTGAAAAGTGAAACTGATGACGCTAAGGCGTGTAAGGTATTAAATGAAAGGTCCCGATTAACGGAATCGCGCGGGGTAAATGAAAAAAATGCTTCCTATTTTAGTCATCATGCAGTCATAATGAGTCATTGATTAGGTTAAAATTCAAAATGACGCTGCGAGGGCGTGTGGGGAATAAAATTCAAGGTCTTGATGAGGGGATCATTCGGGACAAAAATGAGTTATGGGTATATCATGACGTAGTAAATTTTAGTCATAGATTTGGTTAAAATTCAAGTTCATGATGCTAGGGCGTGTGCACTCTCAAATGAAGGTCTCGATGAAGGTAATCACGTGCTGCCTAGTTATATTATGACATAGTCAAGGTGGACCAACATTAAGTTAAAATTCACAATGACGCAAGTTGGTGTGCGGGGCTTCAAATTGAAGGTTCGGATGAGGGAAATCACGTGGGACAAAATGCGGTATGGCTATATCATCACATATTCATGATTATTCATTAAATTTGGTTTAACTTTCAAATTAATTTCCCCAGAATGTGATGGGTATCAAATTATGATGTTCATGAGCGGAATCAAGTTTCAGAAATGCAAAAATGCTTCCTGGTTCTAACCATGATATAGTCATGGCGAGTTTTGCATTAGATTAAAATTTGAATTTACCTTGTTGGGCCGTTTAGGGTATGAAATTTAAGGTCCTCACGAGGGGAATCACGTGGTGCAATTAAAAAAAGGCTTCTTGATTTTCGTCATAAAAAAGTCATTATGAGTTATAGATTGGGTTAAATTCTTGGTGAGGCCGCTAAAGCATGTGGGGTGGGAAATTCAAAGTTTCAGATAGAAGAATCACGTCGAATATTTAAGTATTGCGTTCTGGTTACAGTCGTGAGAGTCATGGTTAGTTTGACGGGTATGAATTTCATATGATCTTGCTAGGGTGGGTGGGGTATCAAATAAACCTCTCGTCGAGGGTGATCACGTGGGCAAATATAAAAATATTTTCTGGGTATAGTTACCAGGATAAAGCAAAATGTATCTTTGTTTAATTGCTGGGTTGGGATGAACAAAAACTCCTTGCCACACCGTAAGGCAGTTGTGCGATAAACATGCGCAGGTTTGTCCAGAGATGTCCACAATGCGGTGTATAGTACAAAAAATATTGTTAGCGTTATTGCTGAATCATCGAGGCACGATGGCATGGGGTCAAAACAAAAGCCATGACAACGTCTCGAACTGAAATCACCAGACTCCAAAACTCTCTTCTAATAACTGCAATTCAAACATTACTTCCTTTCCATTTCCCCGTGTCCCAACAAACAAGCAAATCCTTCGACAAACACTTTGTAATCAATATTGTGGACGACCATAGGTAACAGGGGGCATCGGAGCTTATCAAAAAGGCGAATTTCACATTTGTTTATGAATAGGCCTTGCGGCCGCGTTTCGTGCCCGTAATTTCCTTCCCACAGTGTACCAACGTACACTCGAATCCAGAATTGGCAAGTTACATGTGAGACATTAACTCCTTGCTACGGTGGAGGATACAGAGAGGCAACAGAGCCACCAAGACATAAACAGACATTGTGACAGAAGGAAAACAGTTGAGAAAAATAAGCAGGCGCACATTGTGTGTGCGCTCGAATTCATTTTATTACAATAAGAAATCAGCGCAAGATATCAAAACTAGCACATGATAACAATGTAAAGGAAAAGAATTAACTCGAGCTCTGCAGTTCTCCGACTACATTTCAAACACAATAAAAGAACACATTACTGACGCAACACACACACGCGCGCGCGCGCGCTAAAACACGCGCACACGCACGCGCAAACGCACTCGCACACGCACAGGCATGCATGATGGATGTAAACAGCTGGGCACTGTGGCGGAAAGTGCTTAAAACGATAGCGTGATTCTTTTCCGAGCCACGAGAGCTCATCCCACCTAGCTTATGCTAACAAAAACTAATGCAAGTGCCCTAGCAAACTACGAGGCACTTTTTTTTTGTCCTACGTTGATTTTCCTAATAGAGACGCTCAATTTGATACCCCACATTTTTTAGCGCGACATCTTTTGAAGTTTAACCCAATCTGAGACTATGCATTACTCCCGTGTTACACGGTTCGCCATTTTCGATATTTTTGTTATATTTCTTTTATTCGTTTTTCAACGTTTTGTTTGATCAATTCTCTACATTTACGCTTTTAAAGTGATTACAGGTTTGAACTTCCGTGATATCTGCATTTTTGTGTAAATGCCGGGCGTTACACGATCATGGCGAGGGGAGGGAGAGGGGGTACTTGGCAAAGTGTGCTACGCATTAAAAAGCAAAGGCATATGCCTGAACGCCTCGCGCTTCAGAGATGCTCCAGGACAGTTCGCTTTGACACAAGGCGTTTTTTGAGGATGCAGAGCAAGAATTCACAAAAGCGTAACACCAAACGGCTTCAACGTAAAAGGACCGCGCACTGAGCACACGTTCCCTCGCCCAATCTTGCTTATTTCGACCCAGGGACCCAACACACCATCGAGTGTGGACCGCCTCTGTCATGAACATAAACACGGTGCCACATCAAGAGTTTGGTATCCAATATATACGTACAATTGCGTTGCAACCAGCGCTAGTCATCATTTGCAGCAGGTATAGCTGTATTTAATCTGCAACAATAACTGTTTCCGAGCTCACAGGAGAAACGGTGTCATGTCGTGCAAAATGCAACAGTTTGAGCTCACGAATTTGCACCCGTAATGTGTTACCAAGCGTGAATTTGAAAACACTGAATGCTAAATAAATGAGACTCCATCTGAGCCCGAGTAATTTCCTACCACGAGAGAGTAATGAGGCTTTTGATTTCTGAAATTCGTTTTGAGTTGTCAGACCATTTTGAGTTCTTGGTTCATTTTCAATTTTGAGTACAATTTGAGTTTGGAGTCTATTTTCAGTTTGAGTACAATTTCAGTTATAATTACATTTTGAGTTTGAATACATTTGAGTTTTGAGTTATTTGAAGTACATTTTGAGCTTGAGCACATTTGAATACATTTTGACTCTGAGTTTGAGTTGATGGATTTTAGGTTGAGTACAATTTCAGCTTTGAGGACATGTTGAGTTTTCAGTCCATTTGAGTTTGAGTACATTTAGGTTGAGTACATTTTGGTTTGAGTACATTTCAAGTTTTGAGTCCATTTTGAGTTTGGTACCTTATGAGATCTGAATACATTTTGAGTTCTGAGCTGAGTTTGAGTCCGAGTGAGTTCTGATTTTGCCAACGTAGTTTATTGGCGCAGATCCATCATTGAGTCGGAGTGAGTGAGTCGATGAAAAAATTGTGTTTGCAAGCTCCCCAAGGGTGTTGGTATTGAATATTCCTAGAATATTTGCGTGCAAGTTTTTATGCTAGATATTTTAATCATTCGTAAATTTTCTCCAATTATACCGAATTGGAAGTAAAAAATAGTTTTATTTTATTTACTTCAAAACGCAACTGTTAGTTTTCACGTAGGAGAATACTCATGACCAGCAGCCACTCAGGTCTGTTCCGTGAATGGCGTAAGGAGTGGTTAAATACTTGTAAACAAGAGGCAGGGGTCTCGTTGAACCGAAGGTTCAACATGCGGACTTTGAAGCCATCATGACCAGGAGCAGCATCGGGGCCCAGGCGGCACAGAAAGTGCGTCAAAACCGGCCCGTCTATGGCCACTTTGTGGCATATCTGCCCAGAATTGAGGTTCTGGTAGCCACTGATCATACGTTGAACAGCCAACATTCGCAACCAGCGCTTCGGTATTCCTCTGGCCGCCTGTGTTCAGCCACACAATGGCTGGTACGCAGCTGCCAGATATTCAGTTTACTTTCAGCTGCCGATGTCAAGAAAGATAACGGCTGGAGTACGCCCTTAGGGCATTCGGTGTTCCTTCGGGAAGGCGATGTTCAACCGAAGCATGCAAGCGACCGGCCATGCAATATTCGTATTCTTGTGGGAAGTTGTTGTTCGAAAAAAACGCCGGCCAGAGTGCAGCTGCAGCGCAGTCGCTCTTTCAGCGCGTAACCGCTGGCGCGTCCGGCGGCATATTAGTTTTCTTTGCGAAACCGAGGTTTGTAAGGACGCCGGCCTTCGTGAGGCTGCAGGAATGTACGTTTTTCATTCGGTTAGCTATCTTTGGCCAGATTACGGCAAGCGAACGGCCGCAGAATATTTGGCCACCGGTGTTCAGCTCGAGATCAGCCGACCTAAACTCTCAGGTTATCCGTCGTTATTTCAGTGAGTGGTGTACAACCGAACAACGGCACGCGTCTGGGCACCGAGAACCCAACCACTCCTGGAAACAGGCGTTTTAAAAAAGCCGTTATGGAGCCGAGCGATGCAGACACATTTTTAATCCGCTCGGTGTTTCTACGCTTTAAATATAAAGAACTTTGTTTTTGAAGCAGTAATGAGTCGTACTAGGTGAACCGGCAAGGTGCAAACACTCACTGTACATTATTAGTTAACCCTTTATGCCATCGGGATACCACTTATTGCCACAAGAAGACTGTGCCGCACCGAAGGGTAAGCTAAGTCTCGCCAGTCGCAGCGCTACCACGCCTTGCCCGTCGCGCTTGTCGACGCACCAGCTCGACGGTATTAGCTGCCTCGAGAAATGGAGAACATTGGAGACATCGACGCGGCATAGTTGTCGGACTCGAGACGGCCGTGGTTTCCCGAAATTAACTGGCTTACAAGGGAGTCGAGCAAGCGGCCACTACGCTACAGGCTAACCGGCACTATATGAAGGACTCCCCATCAAAGAAAGGCAAGGGCGCGCAAAAGCGCAAGTTCGTTATTTTTCTGACAATATACTGTGGAAAAACAACGTTGCATTATTCAATTCGCAGCTAACCTCTTGTGCTTTTGTAGGCCCCACTTCGTGCCCTGCAGTACGTTACTTATTCTCATTTTTTGACTGCCTGTTTAAAAAAAAAACAAGTGTCGTTTGAAATTTTCGATAGCAACAGAAACTTCTCACGGAAAAATTCTGGGTTTTAATTTAGTTGCGGGGTATGAAGGTGAGCTCAAATACACTTGTGATATGACGCTTTGGTTAAACATAACCTCCAGCATCCTAGTCAACACTAATTTCTTCAAGGATTTTTGCCCAACTCAGCTTTTTGAGTTAACGCATGATTTAGCTCCAGCAATCAATAAGCGTAGAGTAGTTGACTGTTATTTCTCTGATTTCAAAAAGGTATTTCATGTGGTTCTATGTGACATTGTTAGTAAAGAGCGAGGCTATAAACTTAATAAATTGGTTCCTGCATGGATAGTCTGCTACATCCTTCTACGACAGCAGGGTGTCGTTCTCACTGGTTGTTCTTCAGGATATGTTCCCCTGTACTGACATATTTTCCAGGGTTCATTTTTGTGCCCTCTTCTGTTTATGTTAAGTATAAATATATTACTATTGGCCTCAAATATTTGTTGAAAATGTTCGCGAATGACTGTGTAGTTACAGGCCTGTAGAGAATAAACATGATTTTAATTCCTGAAGCACGATTTGATTGTAATAGCATCCTAGTGTGCGGATCGCACCCATCGCACTCATAAGCTGGCTATGTAATAGTCGCAAGAGGATGATTAACATAATAATTTGTGCTTTGTAGAGTTCAAAGGTCTTATCGAGAGCTGTCATGCATGCTTTAGGGTAGGGCAACCTACTTATGCTAAACCGGTTTTCTTACTCTGCTACATCAAAGAGAAATGCATTATACACAGTATTTGAATACAGTCATATATCAGAATGAAACGTTTGATAAAACTGCTCAAAGAAGAAGCTGGGCTAAACTGCTCAAACCGACGAGTAGCTACACGAAGGGCTGTTTTTTATGCAGTTAGCACGAAATGCTGCACGGCACCTCTCTCTTATTGATGATATTTTATTCCATGATCAAACACTTACGACCCTAAATCTTTTGGGTTGTATGGCGAGATGTTGACTAGGCGTCTGAGCTACAAGTAAAAAAGAATTTTGCGGTAGAGGAATAGTATCGCCCTTTCTAAGAATATTGTCTAGGGAAACGGCACACCTCAAGCTGCGGGCTGGACGTACTTTCAGCTACACGCTTACTCATAATTAAGACTAACTCAATTGGGAATAGATTGGAAGTTATCGGGGGTCGAGCACACCGAGCCATACACCGAGGAGCTGCGCGTTCGATTTTATATGACCGAACACAGACACAGGATCGTATTGCGCTGCCTGCCCCGGACCCTTTCTCCCTCTCCTTTACCGTAGAATGTCCTTTGAGAGTCAGTAATAGTATAACGCTTCTATTTTATTTATTCGCTATTCAGATTGCCAAGATGATGGCGCCAACTTCCATTTGTTTGTTCCTGTATGTTCTTCGTTCATGCCGGAGTTTTCCACTACAATATTCGGGGCTTCGTGCTTTTGTACATCCCGGACTTAGTGTTTACTGTGGTCTAATGATATTGTAACTCTCCCAGAACAAAATTAATCCGGCCATATCGCCTTATTTTTGGTAGAGGAGAGGAGAGTTTTTGTGTGGGGTCATTGGATCGCTGCAATGTCTGTAATTGCGTGCAGTACTTTCTTTTCAAAAGGGGTGGGGTGCTGGTCTTCTGTTCCATGGCCCGTCCCGTCTTTATTTTGCCATCCGCTTCCTTGGTGCTATGAAAGTGGTTTGTTCGCGTTCTTGGCTCCAGGACAGTGTTTTTTGTTTTCTTGAAATTCGTTAGGAAGTCCTATTCACCGTCACTCTCACCACCATGCTATATAGGATGACTTCAGGGTGAAGGACTCTCCCATATTCCTTGCTGCGCTTTTGTCCGGCGTTCTCAAGTCTACTCATTGCCACAAATATTTTTATTTTATCTCTGCATCAAGAGTAGGACCTTCCTCTTCTTCTAGACCCGTGTATGCATGTTCTACTACCCTGAAGCTCTACCGTTTGTTAGTTCGTCTCACGGTCAAAATTGCGAGTTTAAGCACTGCCCTTTTGCTTTATTTGTATTCGTAGGTAACCATTATTGATTTTGGGTTTTTACGATTGTGAGTTTGGCACTACCGCTTATCTCTACAGCAACGCCGAGCCTCCTTACGCGACTGTTCCTTGGACGGACATCCATACCAATTTTAAGGTGGTTTTTAGGGTGGCCGCGTGGCGCCATCCGTCGTTCACAAATTGAGCTTGAAGAGGAGACAACCGTGGAAATATTGAAAAGTATCTTGAAAACCTGTGTGAATTGATGCTGTATATAAGCCTTTCTTTTTGTTTTGTCCTTATAATCTCTGGTTTCCTTGATGTCACAAAATCCAGCGTTATTACTTTGACCCGGCTTTAGTTAGGTCACGCAATGTTCTCTCCAGCATAAGGCCTGCTGGAAAACAGGCCGAGGTGGCTCAGTGGGTAAGGCGTTGGCCCACTGGTCCCAAAGACGCGGGTGCTATTCTCAGCCGCAGCGGCTGTTTCCTTGATGGAAGCGGAAAGCAAAACTGCCAAGTAGCGACATTTTGGCGACGTAAACATACTAAAGTGGTCTATATACTTCTACAGACATCCGCAACGGCGCGCCTTGTAGCCCACTTGTAGCTTCGAGGCATGAATTTCCAAGAAATTTTAAGTTTTATTTTCTGGCGTAAAACGCTTTAGTGTGATAGGGTAAGTTGCGGACACGGCTAGCGACACTGTCTGCGAGCATGCTACCACCGACTCGCAAAGAACCAACTTCATGATGCAGGTGCGGCACCTGCTAAAAAGGCGTGTCTTTTCCTTCGATACGACCTTCTACCATAATCCGTCTTTCCAAACTTCACTTACCTATGGGCCACGTTACACATTCAGAGGAGCCCTAGAGTCTTGCTGCCTAAATCGTAGCTTCCTGGTGGCAGCAGTGACGTATTTTCGTTGACGGCTGAAGAGCACTGGTGCAGTAGGAGCGCGGTAGGAGGATGATAATGTTAAAGCCCAAATGGAGGTCTTTGCCGAGTGTGTGCGTACGGAAAGACATGGGGTGCGTGCACGTCGTAAGTTGTAGCAGAGGTGCTCTGCGGTAGCGGTTTGGGCTGCAATACCTATCGTATCTCCTCGCGGAGAACGTCGAAAAGGGAGTCCGCGCTTTGCTAACGATCTACGACGTTAGCTTTCTCCGCTCAAGTTTCTGGCCAACAATGGCTTTTAGGAGATGTCGCAGAGAAAAGTCCTCCGAGTTTCCCGGGACTAGAGCATGATAGTTTGAGATATAGGGATTTTTCTGATGGCCCTACTGCCTTCCACGTTGCTGCAGCGTGCGTTGCATTGGTGCTGCTTCTATGAGCAAGTTAGCAACGCTACCCGGTGGATTCCAAAGAAGACCTGTGAAACGCTGTCCATTTAATCATCTGAGTAAATGCCGCTGCTTTTTCTCCTCTGGCATGTCAGGGTTGTCACGTCTAAACAGTCGACACATGTCGTCTACAAACATGGCCACAGTTCCGTTTGGAACCTGAACACTAAAGGGCGATCGCAGCTCGGTTCTTTTGTGTGGCTCTGCGCTTTGTAGCCACAAGCTGTCGCCGAAATTCTCGCCAAGTGTTTATGGTGGATTCATGGTTTTCGAACCAGGTGTGAGCGGCATTCTCCAGAGAGGAATGAACATTCTTGTGGTTTTGACGATCATCTCATTCATCGGATGAGGCCGCCCATTCCAACCTGTCAAGCCAATCGTCGACGTCCTTAAAAGCTATTCTGTGAAATGCTATTGGGAGGCGAAGCGTATGCAGGACAAGCGGTTCAGATACTCCCGCTATCTGGCTAGTTTGGCTCGCGGTAGAAGTCATGGTCAGCTGACAGGTGTGGTGAAACGCCGAAACTCCGGTTCGAAACTTCGCAGGCGTCTGCTCGCCTTGTGAACTTGTGTGGCGTCCATTGCGCTGTGGCTTGAAGTAGACAGGTCTTCAAACCCGAAGCACATGGGGTGCATATCCAGCCCACTCTGCCAAACTTTCACGAGGAGCACAGATGGTTGCTAAACATAGGACAAGTTTTATTCAGTATAGAGCCCACACAAAGTAGCGAGCAAGCAGGCAGAAAGTATTCTTCCTCTACCCATGCCACAAATATGAACAACAGGTTGTCTTGGAAAACGAAAATTATACATAGCCAGTGTTTTTGCCATCCAAAATAAATCAGCTCCTGACCTTCATTATAAATCAGCACGCTTCTTTACACCTCGACATCTTTTCCTCGATTATCCGTGGTGTTCATGCCGGCAGTAACGAGAACGAATATGAACTTGCAGAAGCTTTCATTAGTAAAAATGAATATTGTTTGCGATGTTAACTTCGTTATCTATCCCACTTGTAATTCTCGTAAAAAATTAACATTGCTCTGAGTATTTCTGTAATTCCTTATTTTCATAATATTCGAGGTTGTTAAAATTTAGGACTCATCAGTATTCATGATTAGTAATAACCGGGCCTGGCGGAAGGAAAAAAAAACATTGCGTTTTAAAGTCCTCTACAGCAGGGCCTTAGTAATAAAACAATGCTGCACAATGTGGGGGACGCAAATGTTCCAGTACTTACAACCTGTACAGTTAAACACTCTTTATTCAAATGAAAGTCGGCCGTTCAACGCTGTCATTCAGAGAGTTTAGTGATATGGCTTTAAACCATACGCACTGTAATAGGATTTATTTTCTTGCTTTACCCGACATTTAAACTGTTCTCAGTTGTATTGAAAGCTGTTTGGCACTTTCCTGCACTACAGGGGTAGGGGTTTGGCACTGGTCTTCAAGTTTCCCTCTGCACTTGTTTTGTTCTGGTGTACTAGAGTTTCTCTTCGTAATTACTTGGGTCGTGCTGGACTTTCTGCTACTAGTGTAAGGTGCCCGGGCCTGTCATGAAGTACCAACAGCATTTTTCTGGTATTCCTTCAGCATAATAGTAAATAAATTCAGTTCAATTCAATTAAATGAAAGTTTGGTTGAAGGCAGGATACCAAGAGCAAAGAGGAGCGGTGCAGAGAGCAGGAAAGCAGCGCCAGGACCAAACGGCAAGTTCGGGGAGATCAGGCCAGGGAACACGCTGGCAAAGCCTTGGTGTCGCAACCCAAGCCTGCGCGGGAGTGGTCCGACCGTGAAACGTCTCAAGCCACCTTGACGCACCACCAACGTATGTGTTGGCGGGACAGCAGTTACGGTCGAGCGCCTACGTCTAACGTGATCGCACCGCTGTGTCACCGCTCGGACGAACCCACAACAGAGACGCTTGTAAATGTCCCCACAACAGCAGCAAGTAGGAAGGCCTCGATAAGTCAGACATGTTCAATATAACGTCGTTTAAGCTATGCTAGTAGAAATATTTGTCGGGGTTGTGTTACCATTGATTTATTATTTCGTGTTAATTTTGTAGTTAGATGACTTTTTTCTTATTGTATGGGTTGTTATCCTGGTTGCTTAGGTCTTTTAGAGGCACGAATCCCACTCGTCTGCTTTCTGCTTCCCGGCTTGGCGGGATGTCACAAGGGAGTGTTCTGGAAGAGTGCTCCTGTTTTCTAGGTTTATCTACTTTGATTCACTTTTTAATGTCAATTAAAACTTTATTTCGCTCACCTACGTTTTTGACAAACTTCTATGCATTGTACATTGCCAAAATCTTTAAATCAACCAACGTAAACACTAAAACAAGTCAATCGCTTTGTTGTGTTGTGCGATTAAGGTTCCCTCAATATAATTCTTTGTAAGACGGGCAAGACCAATCACTAAAATCAATAAACAGACAATACTAACAATATACCCTATAATTTTTGTTTCTTAAGTTTGGATCTTGTTCAGCACTGTGCACTCTTTGACAAAAATATTAAGAATAAAATTTTCATTCATCCTTATTTGTTTTCGCACAAAAGTTACAGACACAGGTACTTACGGTCACGCCCACCTATTTGAAGAACAGCAAGCCCCTGTCCGAACAAACTGTTCGTTGCTTACCTAATTGTTAATGATATGCCCAATTTAATGGCAGTAGACATTTTCCCAGCACGCTTTGCGGCGATATGCCGGCCGGTTGTATTTTTGACACCTAAGCCAGAAGAAGTGAACAGGCAGTTATTTCGTTTTTGTCGTATGGAAGTTTATACCAGGAAGTGGTAAGTTTTTCAAACATGGAGTTTTGTAAAACGAATTCGCTTCCCGAAAATTTCTGATCTTCCCAAACGGGTAGCATGACTTATTCAAAACTTTTTTATCCTGCTAGATTAATATTAGTGAGTCGGTTAACAAGAAATACGCTTGTTTTTTGACGAAGACCTGGCTCATTAATCTGTACAAAGTTTGAACAATTGCGGTTATAACATATTAGGGTTGGTGTTTTTAGAGCACTTCATTTCTAGGCAACGTATGCGGTTTTATTGAAAAGTTATTGGTTTTATTGACATCTGGCTGGTAAGTTACAAATATCGCATATTTCAGACGTGTACCGTCGCAAAATTTTAAGCAAACGGTAATAAAATTGAAAAAAAGTTTGGAAGAAAAGGTACGTATTTTGACGCAGTGTACACAATAAATTGGAATGATGACTGTGGAAGTTATTTGTTTACATGGTCGCGGAAGACTTTTTATTCATTTCACTCTGCTTGAACGACATGGTAACACACCCAAAAAGTGCTTTTTAGGTGGTGTCAATCGTATGGTTGTCTGCCTAAGACATTTTGGTGGTTGCAGGGATCAAAACCAGATTTGCCAACAACCGACACGTGAATATAGCGTGGCACAATCTCATCTCCTTTCCGGAAAGGGCATTCAAGTTACTCAAACATATACCAAAAGCTGCACAGCACCAGAAAACGCCGCCGCGTAGTGGTAGCGTCTAACACTGAGGTGAACAGTAAGCAGAGCGGTGTTTTTTTTTCTTTTCATGACCAACACGCACTGTGTTGTAGACCAGCGCAATTGCATATATAATTTTAATTGACGTTAAAGACGTGCGATACAACACACCCTAATTGTTTAGCAGGATTTCTTTTCGGATGACCCTAGATGAACGTCGAGTTCTGATCGACGCCAGGTAAGGTTCCCATAACGAACCGAAAGAAGATGCTGACCAGTCCTAATGCAAGGATAGCACAGTAGGTTAGGTGGCGGTAGTAGAACTCGAGTCAGCCAAGTTCCGTTCTACGGCTATAAGAGGTACTTTTTGAGGGGCGAACATCCCACACCTGCTTATAGGCTCCCTGCCTCGTGGTAACTCGCTAACACTTCGTAGCCTAGTATTTTTCTTCTCGTTACTTTGGTGGGGCGAATTCTGAGTGACGCCAGGCACGGATTGAACTCCTTCCTAAACAGGTTTGCTGCTATAAGAGCAACCAATGTTGATTTTTGTACTATGTATTCTTGTGCAAGATAGACGCAGGCAAATTCAGTTGTAAAATGTTGCACCAATTTATTTGGCGCGGTGCCTAATATGGGAAGGCGGGAGAGCACGTCAGATCTCAGCGAAAATGGCTGACCAAATAAAGCGCAAGGGTCCCGGGGCCCGGTTTATGCCGTCGTCTTCGTGCTAGCCGCAGAAGTAGTAGTTGTAGCAGTAGAAAACTTTATTTAAAACAAACGTAGAAGGGGAGAGGATGGAGTTAAGGGTGGAATACTTTTTCCCGGATTAAGGTCGGTAAAGCCCCTAGCTTGGCTTTTTCCAGCAGTTCTCGCCGACTGGAGAGGTCCGATCTCGACAGTGCTTCTTACCAGGACTTTATTGATTTCTAATTATTCTGTCGCGATATGTTGAAGCAGTTCCATATAGTGTGAAAGAGGTCTGCCTTTTGATGGCATTTATGGCATTCTTCGTTGAACTTATCCAAAAACAAAAGCTAATCTGGACTTATGTGGGTAGGTATTGGTCTGGCTTTTCCTACGATTTCCGGCCTCCTCTACTCCTAGTAGAAGGTGTGGTGTTGACGTTGTTTTTTTCTGCTTAGTCGGCATAACCGGATTCGGTCGGTAGCCGCACTGTAAGGAGGAAGGGTGGATGACTTCTCCGACTCCTCTTGGTTCAAGATTTGCCGCGCGAGGAAATCCGCCTTTTGTTTCCTTCCAGTTCCTGATGGGCCGTTGTCAATATTTTTTGTGTTGTCCTTTCGGTGTCAGAGACAATATATTCTTTGCACTTTTAGGAATGATTCCGCAAATTATGTTTCTAATTGCTCTCGTGGAGTCTGAAATTATAGTAAGATTTTTTTGAGCTTGCTCCAACTTATGGTTATTAGATGGTGGTGGTTTCGGCTGCTTGTAGTTTCTGTTGGTTGCTCATTAGGAAGTGTAGAGTTTTGCCGTCGCCGTTGACTACCACCGCTGAGGCATTGCCACGGCTGTTAGTTGCCGCGTCGGTGTAGACTGCGTCCGAGTCTTTGCCGCAGGTCTTCCTAATGTATCTTGTTCTTGCTAGTCTTCTTCCCTTGTCGTCCATGGGACTCATTGTCTGGGCAATAGGTGAAATTTTAAAGCCTGCTCTTTTTTGAGGAGGCAGTTCTGTCGTTCTCTGTATGTACTCTGAGTGGACTGAGTGTCCAGCTCTTCTCGGTAGTTCTCTTCCATTCTTGGTTTTCAGTGGTCGTTCTTTCTGGGCTTCCAGGAGGGTCTCTGTGACCTCCCGAAAGGTGCTGTACACTCTCAACTTGTAGAATTTCGGCTGAAAATGAAACACGGCACGTATCTATCTTTTGGAGATTATACCAATTTCAATTACCGGTATACACCCTAAACATGAGGTAGCTCTGCTTAACACACAATCTACGCGATATTTTGCCCCGTCGAAAAAGCATCGTCCCCATACACACAGATTTATTGAAAATGATAGGTGCAGTTATGGTGTTGTTCAAAACGAGTTCGTCAAAGATCGTTGTATGGCTTTATCCGCACTACATTAACAACGTCAGCGCAAGGGTTGCGGCGGAGTCGAGACACGATGCCATCGTCGACCACTTCGTACGTTACGTCTGTAACTTGGCACAGCACTCGACATGGTCCAAGGTGCCGTTTAACAAGGTATTTACACAGTCATCGGCGTCAGACGGGAGTCCACACCCAGAGTCTGTCGCCAGGTTTGTACACGGCAGTCCTTTGGTGGAGGTTGTAGTGGTGGGAGTCGTACAGCTGTTGACGTCTTATTCTCAAGCGCGCTAGTTGCCGCGCTTCCTCAACTCATTCCGTGAATTCGTGCAGCTCAGTTTTGTTTGAGGAGGTGTCACTGGGCAATATTGCATCCAGCATGGAGGTGACAGGTCGGCCATAAAGTGAGAGTGGCGTCATTGGGGTCCTATCTTGTTCAGCCGTGTTATAGGCGAACGTGACGTATGGCAACATAGCGTCCCAAGGTCTTGTGCTCTACTTCGGTGTACATTTTTAGCATGCCCGCTATTGTCTTCTCTAGGCGCTCAGTAAGGCCGTTTGTCTGCGGATGATACCCGGTCGAATTCCGATGGCTTGTACAGCTGAGAAACATAATTTCCTGGTTGCTGGCGGCAGTGAATGCCTTTCCTAGGTCATAACGATAGCGGGAGCACCGTGGCGGAGAAGCATCTTCGTAACAAATAACTGGGCGACCTCGAGAGCAGTACCCGCTTCAAACTTTCTATTTCCGCGTACCTACTGAGGTAGTCGTGGCAATTACAATCCACTTGTTACCATCGAGTGACGTCGGAAATAGTCCCAAAAGGTCCATTCTGTCCTGCTCAAAATGTTTTTTCGGGTATCTAAACTGGGTGCAGTAGACCCGCTTGTCGAAGTGGCGGCCCTCTACGACGTTGACACTCGTGACACGTGCGTAAGTAGTGTCAAACCGTTGCTGCCAGTAATTGGATTGCTGGATCTTGGCCACAGTACGAGTGTAGCCTAGGTGACCCGCAATCGGCTAGGCGTAGCAAGCCCGAAAAACGTCGTCCCTGAGGGCTTCGGGAACCACAAGAAGGTAGCTTCTGCCACGTGGGGAAACATTTGCCCTGTATATCACTCCATTGGGGAACCCGAAGCATGACACCCCTCTCAATATCGACTTCGACACGGTAGATGTCTGTCCTTCTAAGAGTTGGATGAAAAGCTGCAGCTCCGGCTCTGCGTGTTGATGCTCTGTTAAAGAGGAAGCGGCGAACACGCCAAGAATTGCGCGTCATTGCCATAGTCGTGTGACAACGCTGGAATATCCGGTGCTGGCGAGAGGCAGACGGCGTCGGTGTGTTGTTGACCGGAATGGCACACGACAGTCGCACCAAACTCTTGAAGCATAAGACTCCAGCATGCTAGACGTCTGGACGGGTCATTTTAGCTCATCAGCAAGGAGAGTGATTGGTGATCGCTGACCACCGTGAACGGGCGACCATATAGGTACGGTCGAAATTAAAGCATCACCCATACGACAGCCAGACACCTATTTTCGGTTGCGAGTACTTGGCTTCTGTCCGCGAGAGTGTGCTGCTGGCCTAGACTATAACTCTCTTGAACCCCTTGCCATTGGAGAAGGACAGCCCCAAGTCCAACGTTACTTGCGTTCGTATGAATAGGGGTGGCGGCGTTTTAGTAAAAAAGGCCCAGTACTGAAGGCATTTTCAGCGTTTGCCGCAGCTCGTCGAACGCTCTCGGTTGTTTGTCACTCCAAAGGAATTCCACATCATCCCGAGTAAGACGAGTCTAAGCGGTGCCGTAATGTTGGCGAAGTTATTAAATCACCGGTAGTAGGAGAACAGGCCTAAAAACGCCTCACGGCTTTCTTGTTGACGGGCGTCGGGAACTGGGCGACCGCTTCTACCTTTGCAGGATCATGACGCACTCCAGCAGAGCTGACCACACGGCCAAGGAACACCAGTTCATCCTATCCAAAGTTGCATTTCTCTAATTTCAGCGTAAGTAGAAATGATCGGATAACCTCGAGGACCAACTGAAGACGTTCGAGGTTTTTTCGAACGTGGTTGAAAATAGGATAACGTCGTCCAGGTATACCAAGCATGCTGACCACTTGAGGCCCGGCAGCACGGTGTCCATAAGTCTGAAAAGTAGCCAGGCTGAGCACATTCCAAAGGCCAACACCTTGAATTGGTAAAGTCCATCCGGCGTCACAAAAGCGGTTTTCTCGCGGTCCCTTTCGTCAACTTCTATCTGCCAATACCTGCTTTTTAAGTTCATAGACCAAAAATAGCAGGCTTATCGCAGTCCGTCTAACGAGTCGTGAATCAGGGGCAATTGATGAACGTCTTTTTTGGTCACTTGGATGAGCTTGCTATAATCCAAGAAAAACCGCAATGTCCCATGTTTAGTTTTTTTCCAAAACGACCGGACACGCCCAGTGGATATTCGAGGGCACGATGACGTCTTTTTCCAGCATTTGGTGTACTTACCGCTGTATCACGTCGCGCTCCTTGGGCGCCACACGGTAAGGGTTCTGGCTTATCGGTATCGTCGTTTCTTCGTTTATTATTCAATGTTGTGTCAAATGTGTCAGACGGACTCCAGACGTGGACGAAAAACAGTCCTCCTAGTGCTGAAGGAGGTCAATGAGTGCTTGGTGGTTATCTGACGATAGGTTGGAGTTGACGTCGACTGTGCATTTAGCACTCGCCGTTGTTGTTGGGCTGGTTTGAAGCAGAAAACATCATTCTCCTTCGTCGATACCTCCTAAAAAGCTACTGAGAATTCCTCTCGCTCCGGGCTGGCGTTCGTTGCAAAATTAGTCAACAAGAGAGTGGTGCGGCCGCCAGACAGACAAACAAGGCCACTTGCTAAGGCAAAGGACTGGTCAAAAAAGAGCGCCGTATGCAGTTCAGCAACCCCGCCGGCGGTGCAGGCATCGCCGCACGCTATTAGAAGAAATGCGCAAGATCGGGGTGGCAGGCTCACGTCTTCATCGGAGATACAAAGTGGGAAACAGCGCAGGTACATAGATAGTCTCGACAGGCGTTCTCCGATATCTATAAGTGCATTGTACTCGCGAAAAAATCCATACCCAAGATCCGGTTCTTGCAGCAGCGCGGAAGAACGACGAAAGTACCAACAAAGTCAGCGCCTCCCAAACCAATCCGCGCTGTACACTTCACAACTGGCGTCATGAGTCGTGCTTCCGTTAACGGTCCGCAATTTCTTGGCTACTGATCGAATAATCCACGCCGGTGCCAAGTAACACGGTCACCTCATCCCCTTCGATGTTAATAGTGAGGTCGGCATTCGCTACTCTGCCAGTATTTAGTAACGTCCTCCTGGTGTACCTGCATTCGGGCGGTAATATGTCGGTACTTTGTTGGGTTTTCGTCGCTCAATTTTGAGTCATCGCATGCATCGCTTGAAGATATTTACATTTGGGGCCTTGAGCAGCCCTGCCTCCGGAGGTTGTTTCGCTTAGTTTTCCCACCTGGGGCCGAAAAACCTCCCCGGACGGCTTTCTCGAGGGTTACGACGGGTCGGCGAGAATTCGGTTGCGGGAGACGGGGAACGTGATCGTCGACTTTCGGGAGCCGTGGCGTTTTGTGCGGCGAGATAAGTGGCGATTTTGGCAGGTCACTGTCCCAACTGCGTACGAGGAGCTGTGGGAGGGAATTCGGGAAGACCAATGTCACGATAGGCGGAGCGTCACTACAAGTGGCCACGTTCACCACAGTGGTAGCCCAACGGCCGCCCGTGTTCCGTGCGCCACAAGTCCGTCTTTTGTACAGGCGGGCGTACAGCAGGTTTCTGTGTGGGCCAAGCATGTACCGACAGAAGTGGCGGGCGACGGGCCAGCAACCGCCAGGGGTTGCTGGCCGCGCCTAATAAATGGGCTGTACGGTGTTGCACCGAAAAATAAGGCGGGGCGACTAAAATAGAAAGGCGAGAGAGCACTTCAATTCTAAGCGAAAATGGCCGACCGAATAGAGCACGTGGGTCCCGGGGCACGCGTTTATGTTGTCGTCTTCGTGCTAGCCGGCTGACCAGGTAACACGGCAAGCATGCATCACTTGCAGATCGTGCGAAATGCAATTTCCCGTACACACCTTAAACAGGGGTTACCCTGCTTAACACACAATCCACGCGACAGGTATGTAGCTGACATCTGTACAACACCCTAGGTTAAAAATAAAGGTTCTAAAAAACTGATACTTTCCAGGTAAGAAAACAATTTTTTTTGTCATAGCCGCTCGTTATTGTCCGCAACTGATCTTGAGGCATCAAATATTTTTGTTCGCACTGGTGTCCTAAGCGCTAAGCCTAAATTTTTCACCACGCAATGTTTTTGTTAAAGAATTTTACATTCACATCATTGGCTTACCAGGAGCTGTAAGAGAAAACATTTTAATTAAAGTTTGATTTGGACATTCGCTGATACAAGGATAAAACCTCAATGCTCAGGACACATGTTCACAACAGATGCCACTGTATCGTATGCGGTGTACCTTGCATGCGCGAAAAGTGACAGTAATGGTTATGGATACGCAAGCGCATGCGCAGAGCGCTTATCCGCTCTTCCGCTATCTGTATCAATAACCGACGCGCAATAAACGTTTCATAATAAAACGCAATAAAACGCAATACGGTCACTGTATGACATGTTTCAGTGTGTGATTGTTTCCTTGAGGTTCCTTTTGCTTTTGGGAGGGGATGTTGAAGAAAACCCTGGTCCTGACTTGGAGACGCTCGCCATGCAACTTAGCGATATCGCTGCCGATATTCTAGAAATAAAAAACGGAAAAGCACAAACCAACCAAAGGCTAAGCGCGATAGACAAAAAACTGGAAAAGATTAGCGGTTTTGAAAAACAGGTTTCAGACTGCGTGAAAAAAATAGCTAGTCTAGAGGACAACCTTCAAGCCGTTACAAAAAAACTTGATGAACTGGAAAACGGGAGCCGTAGGTCTAACCTCGTCATTTATGGCGTAGAGGAAAAGTCAAACGAGTCCCAGGAAACTTTGCTAAGTGTAGTATCGAAGGAAATATTTGGGGGTATACTAAAAGTAAATACCGGTGATATAGAAGATTCACCGCCTAGGAAAACAGTCTACTGAAGATGTTAATAAGATCAGGCCTAATATTTTGAAATTCTCGAATAACCAGGACAAAACGAAAATATTCAAAAACTGCTCAAAACTGAAAGGTTCCGGTTACTCAATTAGTGGCGACTTCTCCCGTACCATGCGAGATGTTAGGAAGAAACTCTGGGATAGAACAAAAGAAAATCGAGACAAAGGTGAAAAGGTGATGCTGGTTCATGATAAAGTGAGCACAAATGGGAAACTCTACGGCTGGGACAACAATCGTGGTGATCTTGTTGCTCTGTCCAAAAACGAAAATCGTCCGCTTACGGAGGGTCGGGTCACCAGAAGCCGACGCCACTGACGTTACTTAACGTTAATGCGCCAAGTCTTGTGAACAAAGCCGACCAGTTTGAGGCCATTTTGATCGCGAATCAGCCAGACATCGTCACTGTCACAGAAACTTGGTTGCACAAAGAAATATTGGACCGCGAAATTGTTCCACCAAACTACGTGATTGTTCGCAAAGATAGAGAGCACAAAGGTGGGGGCATTGCCATTGTCGTACGACAAGGCATAAGTTTTACAGTCATGCCAGATGTTGCGGACGTCGAAGCGGTCTGGTGTAAGGTTTCCCTAAATGGTGTCACTGTATCCATAGGTGCGTTATACAGACCCCCGCATGCGCAAATGGCATATCTGGAATCTTTATGTGACTACATGCACAACCATCTGACTGGTGGCGCAGTAATCATGGCTGGGGATTTCAATCTGCCCGATGTAAATTGGGAATGTCTGAGTACAGGAACAGCTAGGAATGACCTTTTAAGCGATTACATATTGTCATTTAATCTCACACAACTTGTTGCCACGCCAACCCGTGAACATCGGGAATCTAGTTCTTTACTAGATCTCATCTTTGTTAGTGACCATTTCCCATCAAAGAATATCTTAACAGAAACTCTGGAGGGGTTATCTGATCATAAAATCGTTTCATGCTGCCTGCCTGTACCATGCCCTGCTCGCATGCGAGGGCCGGTTTTAAGTCTGTCGCGGCGTTTTACAAGGCTGCAGTTACGACGTATTTAGAGCATGAATTCCACGACTTCTTCGATATGTGTGCTAATGGGTCCTTGTTGATTGACGAAATTTGGGCTATATTTAAAGCTATTATTGCTCATTGTATCACCAATTTTGTTCCGCAGGTTGCAAAAGTAACAAAAAAACACAACCCTCGGATCACACGTGACATTATTCATACTAAACGTAAAATAAAAAGACTAAGAAAATCAAAGAAATCAAGCTCAGTCTATGGGTTCCAAGAAAAAATAACTTACCGGTCTCGGTCGTTGAAGGTAAAAATCCGTAGTGCCAAAGAAAACTTCTCCAGCACAACACTAGGTAAGTTTATAAGAGAGTCACCCCAAAAGTTCTGGCAATATCTTGGTTTCAAAAAACAACCCTCCTACTGTCGTTTCAGCGGAGGAGGAATAATTAAAGCTAACTCATTTAACATTTACTTCCAGTCTGTCTTCACAGCTGACAATGTTAAAAATACGCCGCTTCTGTTTCAAGATAAAAACTTAAGTACTTTCAGCTTGCCTCAATTGTCTGAGCCGGGTTTGCTATCACTTTTATTGAACATTGATGGGAAAAAAGGTTTCGGACCCGACGGGATTCCTAATGCGTTTTTAAAGCGTTACGCTGAATCAGTGTGTAAATACCTTTTTCTTATATTTTCCAAATCGCTTAAAGATTGCCAGGTTCCATCCGAATGAAAAATTGCAAAAATTCTTCCCATCCACAAAAGTGGTGACTCGTCTTGTCCGTCTAATTACAGACCAATTTCTATTACGTGTACTTCCTGCAAATTGCTAGAGCATATTATTCTAAAGTCCCTTACTGAATACGTGGAAGAAAATGCTATTCTCCATTCCAATCAACACGGTTTTCGTCGCGGCCTATCTACTGTCACACAACTGGTTGAGACCTTGCATGACCTTGCCAATGGCATTGACGATCAATCGCAGATTGACGTAGTCTTTCTAGATCTGTCAAAAGCTTTTGACCGCGTTTCCCATTCCAAACTGATCCAAAAGCTTACCAGTATACTAGGCAACGGACCTATGACCAAGTGGATCGAAAGCTACCTGACCGACCGCTACCAATTCGTTCAATATGGTGCACGTGTGTCCGAAACGGTTCCAGTATTATCAGGAGTGCCCCAGGGTTCTGTTTTAGGCCCCATGTTGTTTCTTCTTTTTATTAATGACATCGGTGACGTAGTCCAAGTATATATCAGATTATTCACAGGCGATTGTATCCTCTACCAGCGAATAGACAGCTACCAGGAGCAGTTAAAACTAGATGAGTCGCTAAAAGGGGTCGGAACCTGGTGTCGAGAGTGGAAAATGGAAATAAATACTGAGAAAACTATCAACATGTCAATAACAAAGAAAAAAACGAAAGCAAATTTTTCGTATTCGCTGGGAAATGTCCCACTTCGCAACGTCGCTGTCTGCAAATATCTCGGCATCTTGATATCGTCCGACCTAAATTGGACTGCGCATGTCGAACATATTACAAAGAAGGCTCTCAGCAAGTTATTTTTTCTTAAGCGAACCCTTCATCATTCGACACCCCAAACAAAACTTCTAGCGTATACCATGCTTATCCGTCCAATCCTCGAATATGCGAGTGTGGCCTGGTTCCCTTTCACAAACAAACATGTAGCCGCGCTTGAAAGTGTACAACGTAAAGCAGTTCGTTTTATCTATAACCGTTATAGGCGTACCGATTCGCCTACTGCTCTTTTGAAAAGAGCGGATCTGCCCACCCTGGCGAGCCGCGCCAAGCTTCATAGTCTGAGATTTTTGTATCTGGTGCTACACAACTCTTTGAAAATAAATCCAGCTAGTTATGTTAAGGCTAACTGTAAGCGCCAAACCCGAAATAAGCATTGCCACACACTTGATGAGTATCCCTTCAAGAACAATGTTTTTGGCCACTCTTTTTTTCCACGAGCCGTACGCGCTTGGAATGCCCTGCACCCCACTGTGTTGACACAGCCGACAGTTGACAAATTTGTTATTAGAGCGAGTGAATCTGTACTGACTTTTATGTAGCCGTGATTTCCTGAGTTGACGATGTTGCAAGTTTTAACTCTGTCTGTGCAATTACGTGTTGTATTTGTTTTTATTTGCTTACCCCAGCAATTCAACCGATGTTTATATTCATGACGACCCTTTGCCTATCACTACGCCGTCTTTTTCACTACGTCCGAGATATATGCTTGAAATCCCAAGTGCTTTAAATATGTATTTTTAGTCCATGTATTGTTTGTTTTTACAATGTGACACCACTCCTGTAATAATCCCACCACGGGATTGACAGTATCCTGAAATAAATAAATAAATAAATAAATAAATAAATAAATAAATAATAAGCAATATTAAGCAGGACCGGAATAATAAGCAGGAGATCTTTTTCATCCTGCACCCGGCTCGTCATAAATGTGATAAATGTTGTCAGACGGGTCCTGCGGTAATGCCTACATCTTGGAACGCCGAAACCGACGACAGAAACCTCGAAATATATTCCCTGCAGCCTCCGGATGCACTACACCTCAAAGGAGATGTCAGAAAGAACTGGCAGCTGCTCAAGAAGAAGTTCCAGAGACAGCCCCAAAGCCACGGCCAGGGGAAACGAAGGCAGCGCTACCGCTGACAGCCGCAGTTGACGAAGCGATTGAGGTATATATGACTTTCTCTTTTGCTGAAGAGGAGTGTGATACCGACTACGCGACGGTGCTGAAAAAAATTGGATGAGTACTTCAATACCCAAAGCAACGAAATGTACGCACAGTTCTTGTTCAGGAAGCGGGTGCTGGAGCAGGGTGAAGGGTTCAAGGATTTTTTGCGTGATTTGAAGATGCAAGCACGGTCATCTACTTTGGCGGACTACTTGAATCTATGAATAGAGACCAGATTGTGTTGGCTACGAATGATGTAAAAGTCAGATAAAAGGTATTAAAGGATAACGAAATGAGTCTTGCCAAAGCCGAACAAATTTTCGAGGCAGCCGAATCAACAATGGCACAGAAAGAAGGGTGGGAGCGAGACCTTAAACAAGTTCACCCGATCCGGAAGACCAGCTTTGTCTCCCGGTTGGACCAGCCAAACTACAGCTATCAAAGATGCCGCCGGCGGCACACACCGTGAAGCTGCCCCGCATTTGGGCACAACTGTTGCAAATGTCAGCGAAAAAAAAACAACTTTGCTGTCTGCTGGAAATCCGATAATCGGGTAAATAAGCTCACTAGGGCAGACGAATTTGACATCTGGATGCAGCTGTCAAGACCAAGGTGGGCGAGCGCGACTGGGTTCAGCAAGCAAAAGTAGAAAACTCGCGGTAAGACTGCAAATCGACTCAGGATCGGAAGCAAACATCCTTCAGTTCGGTATTTTCAAGAAAATGCAGCCACAAGCACCAGTAACGTCCAGTCGTGCAACCTTGCGGTCATTCGGCGGAAGCAAAATCGAACACTTCGGTACTACACAGCAAAAGTAGAAGTAAGTAGTCACACCACTATACTGCAATTTTTTATCATTAGGAAAGGACAAGCGATACTCGGACTGGAAGCATGCGAGCACCTCAAGCTTTTCTCTCGGCAAGTGCAGAGCATTGCGTAAAGCTCGTCAGAGCGTGTGGTAGAGGAATTTAATATTCTCTTCAGTGATACGGGCTGCGTACAGCGTCCGTACTACATGGTTCTCCAGGATGGTGCCGTTCCGGTCATTCAAAACGCGAGAAGCGCTCTTCTAGCACTTTAGAGGCCACTACGGTAGGAGCTGCAGTGCATGAAACCGGGATGCATCATCGTCAAGGTTACGGAGCCAACCTGTTGGGTAAGCCCTGTGGTGCGTAAGAAGGATGGTGTCATGTGTCAGGGCACCCCCCGAGAGGGGATGCATGAAACCCCCCGAAAAATAGAAGAAAAGAACAAAGGAACGATAATTTTGAAGTGCTCGCCAGGAGCGCGCCAATCAGCAAGCGCCAGCGCCGACGCATCAAGGAATCCTGGGAAAAGTTGACAGCACACGGGTCGGCCAATCAGGGAAGGCCACGCATGGGACAAGTGACGAGATGACCATATAAGGGCAGGGAAGAAGCAAGAAGCAAATGGGATTGCGCCACGGGAGAGCCCAGAGGGTATAAAAGCGGGGCGCACAAAGAGAAGGAGGAGGCAAGACAACGGGAGGCAAGAAACCGAAGAAACCAGGAGGCGGCCGGAGCACGTGCGCGTCAACGAACGAGCCAGGGGGACGCGGCCAGGCCATCGACCGCGCCATCCGAGCCTAGGCGGGAGCGGGCCGACTTCGCATCGGCACCATCATCCTAGGTGCACCAGGAACCTGTGTCTTCGTGGCCCCAGCGGCATCGGTCGGGCACCAGCGGCCAGCGTCCACGCTCCGTCGACGTTCGTCTCGACGACCCCGAAAGGCGATGTTCGTGCCAAGCCTACCTGACACCTTCAGCGGCAGCGGCTACCACTGGGTAGCCACCAAAGAAGCACGCTGGCGAAGGGATGACCACGCGCGTCAAACGCCGGCATCAAGGACCTCCAGTGAGAGCGGCTACCAGGGGGTAGCCACAGAGGAAAGGAGTGAGGACGTGCGGAGCCCACGCCGTCCAAGGAGAGACCGCGCGCATCGAATGCCGGCACCGAAGCGAGACGAGCACGGCTACCACCGGGTCGCAGCCACGCAACGGGTGCGACACGTCTGTTACGAGTCGGGAAGCCGTTCTTCAGCGTTTATTGGCGCCGTGGAGAGAGCGACGCAAAGCCGTGCATGGTCGTTCAAGCGCAGCGTTCCGAACTCAATCACGAGCGAAGGTGCCCGCACGCATCGCCAGGCGCGTGAACGTGCCACTTCGTTGCCGGAGTCTCTCTCATCATCATGACTGTTTATGTTGGCGGGGTATTCGAAATCCGCAACATCCTCCGCGCCCACCAAATGCTCACTCGTATAGATACAAAGGCAGTCACAATATTTGCACTATAGTTAAGCACTTTCTCTAACGCACACAAGCTGCACTTGCCCGGTCCTAGTGTTACCGCTGTTTTCTATTACACTTTACCGATTGTCCAAGTTTCTAAAGTGTTACAAACATATTGCTGACGCCGTCCCTCTGTAACGGGGAAACGAGTGTCGCCGCAGGTTGCACCTTAACACAGGGGCAGGTTTTGCAGCGTCGGAGGATCTTCTTCGCACATTGTCGGTGTCTTGAACTACCTGGGCAGCCTTGCGTCTTTCAGCTACAATATTGCTGACTCCACGATGAGGAAGTCGCTTACGAGCACTGTTAATTAGGTGGGTACAACGCAGATCTTCTGGCAGTTGTACCACGCGCCTTTCTTCTTCCGGGGTCACGCTGAGATTCAGTCCCTGTTTAAGGTCGTTCTTCCAGGAAGAGGCTCCGAAAGCATGTAAGGATGCAGTATAAACGTCCCGAAATCGAAGGGATCCTGACTCCTCTCGGAGAACCTCACGGTGAGGCATGTAGCAGGCATGATCTGAGCCACACGTTTCCTTTACAACTTTTTCCGGGTGGTCATCCCTCTGGTATTGCCTCATAGCCTTTTCGCACGGTCTTATGTCCTCTTCTTTTGAAGAAAGTTTCCGAGGTACTCCGTGAAGTCTCGAAAGGGCAATCTTGCCATCGTCGTCCATGGAGACCGGTGTGGACTTCTGTGGGACTTGTGCCTCATAGCGTTCTTTTTGAAACACAGTTGAGTCGGTGGATCTACGTACGAATAGTTCACTGGGACGCAAGTTCGGCGTGTTCATAAGGCCAACTGTGTCTACCTCCCGAAACCGCCAAAGCGAGGAAGTGAAGTCTTCATTCTCGTGCGCGTCCGTGCGGAGAACGCACACAAGGCTGCTGCCTTTGCATTTGTCGCTATCTTCCAGGGATAACGCTCCTTGTAAGGTCCATCCCATGCCTGTATTCACAGCGACTAAAGCAGGATTCGCTTCTTCCCTCTGTACCTGGCTTGTTTTTGGAATGAACTTCCAGATCTGGTCGGATCCAACGAGAAGGCTTACTCCTTGCTTGAACTCTATTCCTGGGAAAGCAATGGTGTCAGCCAGTGGCTTCCCCTCGGAGACCAGGTGTTGCAGAAGCGTGTTGCCCTTCGGTGATTCAGCCACGTCTTCACAAATGAAAGGCACGACGATGGCGTCGACCTCAGCAGACGTGCTGTCATGTTGACTGCGGAGGGTCGCTCTGACAACTTTAAACTTCTTCTTGGGACCTCCAGATCGGCCGAAAGCACTGATGGCCAGATCGACTTCGCCAATTGCAGCTAACTTGAGCTCAGAGGCGACGTCTTGTCGGATGAAAGTCCGCTGGCTGCCATTGTCAAAAATTCCACGGATGTAGCAGCAATGCGACGATGCCATAATCCACGCCCGGAACGTCTGTAGTAGGACGTCGCTGGAGAGTCGCGAGATGGCTGGTTTGCGCGTGTTGACGTGCATCGCTGCATGTCGCGTTTCTGCAGCCGATTCGGATGGTTTTCGAGCGCGGTGAGCAGTGCACATCGTGGTAGCATGTCGTCGCCTACATGCCCCACACCGGACCTTTCTTCGGCACCTCCGTACGAGACGTCCCTTGGCAGTACATCTGAAGCATCGGCCGTCACTTGCTAGGCGGGGTTCGCTTGTCAGCCAAAGGGATGTCGCTCGGACATTCCTCCATTCTATGATCTTTGGCGGAGCAGAAGAAGCAAGACGAAGTCTGTGCCTTGTTGTGCAGGACGGCAGCGGTAGGAATAGACTGCTGCTTCTTGGGCCCTTGGTCAGCCTCCTCACTTCGTTGAGGCTTGCTGATCTGGAAGCTTCTTTCCCTGCACTCTACTTCCACTCGCAGGAAAGACAGCAGATGTTCTACGTCCTGGGCAGAAGAACTCTGACTGCTCGTGGAAGCGGCGCTGGCTGCAAGGCTCTGCTGTTTGAAGTAATCGACAATAATGTCGCCAGGTATCACCTTTAAAAGCACTTCATTCAGCATAGCCGCGTAAGAAGAAATTCCAACGCCCAAGCTTTCCAGTCCTCGCCGGTTCATTTGCACGTGGTCGTACAGCTTCCTCAATGCGGGCACGTTGCTGGCTGAATCGACAGGCCTGAGCTTCCGCAGATTTTCAAAATGCTTCAGCTCGATCAATTTGGAATTGCCAAACCGATTCTTCAAGATATTAAGAGCATCTTGATAACAGGACTCTGTCACTTGCAGGCCAGCAACGGCTTCAGCAGCAGCTCCGTCAAGAAGCGAAAGCAAGTAATGAAAGCGGTCAATATTGGACAGCCTGGGAGTCTCGTGAACGGAATGGCGAAACATGTCCCAAAAAGGTTGCCACCGCGTTATCGCTCCGTCAAAGCGCAACAGTTCTAGCTTCGGGAGACGTGCTCCAAACTCACGAGTCGGTGGTATGGGCTGTCCGGTAGACGTCGCAGCCCGGCGGTCTCCGCTGGCGTCTTCCAATGGAGGAGCAGTCTGGAGCGTCGAAGATGACCTCAACACCTCCATGTGATGCTCGAGTAAAGCCAGTGCGCTGGTCGCTGCGTCGTCATACTCCATGACCGAAGCGTAGTCTTCGGCTGCCTGGTCGTCGGTCAGGTGGGCTTCGAGTTCGGCGTTGAGCGCAGACAATGCTGAATTGCTCGCTCGGAGACGTCCGTGAATGACACGAAGGGCGGAAAGGTCCAACTGCTGAGACTGTAGCAGCTGGTCCACCTCGCTGATAATCTTCGTGTTCATAGCCCGCCGTGACGCGCGCTTGTTCTTGATACGTTCCATGCCGGTCGTAGCGAAGAAAAGGCTCACCCAGCTCGTAAAAAGAAGGCTCGCCGCGATGCTGGCTTGCTTCCCGAGTTTTCGGCACCAGTGTTACGAGTCGGGAAGCCGTTCTTCAGCGTTTATTGGCGCCGTGGAGAGAGCGACGCAAAGCCGTGCATGGTCGTTCAAGCGCAGCGTTCCGAACTCAATCACGAGCGAAGGTGCCCGCACGCATCGCCAGGCGCGTGAACGTGCCACTTCGTTGCCGGAGTCTCTCTCATCATCATGACTGTTCATGTTGGCGGGGTATTCGAAATCCGCAACAACGTCAGCGCCGAAGACAGCGGTGTAGGCCAGTCCATTAGGGAAACATTCGTAGGATACAACTAGGGAGTCGTAGTGAGAAAGAGATGAAGTAGGACTTGACGTAATGACTGAATTTTGACTGAATGTGTAGAACTTTATTGTAGAGTCTTTTGAGTTTTGATTTGAATTGTATATGTAGCTGTTAATTTAGGGGTTTGTATGCGAGTTGTATTTTGGGATTGTAGAGGTTTGAGTGTTTATCGTTTGTGTGTAGTTTAAATATTGATTGCTTTGCCTGAGGGTTTTTTTATGTGTGTGCATTAAATGTATGTTATTAAACACGTCAATGGCTTCCCCGTTTCCATTGCTCCGGGCTGGTTATGCCCACCCCACCATCAGTTCACGTGACGAATAATTGGCGAGCCTGCCAGGATTGATTTATCCTCGCCCAGGATATTTCCATCGGGCCCAGTCACGTGTCTAACCAGCTTGGAGAATGGATTTGGAAAGGTTGTTGACGCTAGTTCAATCGCGAGGTTTGAACAAAAAGCAGTTTCTTGAATTGTTAGATGAAGATTGCCGCAAAGTGCATGAGAAATTGGATGCAGAAACAGAAGAACTGAGAAAGAAGTTAGAACTGGAAAAATCGAGGCTCTGCCTTATGGAGAATAGTTTATATAAATAAGCAGGGAGCGTTGAACCTGCCGCACGTGACAGTAAAGGCTCGCGCCTAGCTCACGGCAATGATGATGAAAGCAAAATAATAGGAAAAGAAAAGGGCTCTCGTGACAGAGCGCCCAGGAGGAAAGACGCAAAGAGAGCGGTGAACGCGCCGCACGTGATACCGAAGGAACGCTGAACGCCGAACGAGATCAGGCACGTGAGACAGATACAACGCAGGTCGCAGATCACGATGAGGTACGTGAGATAGAAGGAACGCGGATCGCTGGCCACTACGATTCACGTGAGGAAGAAAGCACGCAGACCAGCGATGGCGAAGAAGCAAGTGCGCTTGATAGAATGCAGGTCGCAGATCATGATGAGGCCGCGAGTAAAAAGGAACAGAAAGAAAACGATTGTTTCTTCAGACAACCTGATGAGGAGAAAGGCGTGTTCGAAGCGCGAGGCAGTGAACTGGCTGGGCGTGGCTCAACCGCGGGCCAGGCGCTTGGCGATGAGCGCTCCGAGAACACCTCAGGCGAGGACAGCTTGCTGCCGCTGAGCGCCTCTGTTGAGTCAGTTGGTTTTACGGTCTCCGAAAGAGAATTAGTTGAGACTGAGACACCTGTCGCTTCTTGAACTGGTAGTAATAACATCAGGCTTGAAGGCTTTAGTGAAAGTTCGTTAGAAATGGGTACTAGTTGTAAGAGTAGCCTCATCCTCGAAACGGCCACTGCGAAGCTGTTAGCCAGTGAAGCGGGCAACTCAGCGTAGGCGATTGTCAATGCAGCCACTAGGGCGCAGCCGAGTACAGTGGGTGTAGGCCAACTAGGACAGCACCTTCAGACCGAGCTTTTGGCGGTCGATGGCAAGCGAGAACTAGAGCAATGTGAAAGAGGTGCTGTGCAGGGGCTAGTGGTTCCAAGCAAAAATGGCTTGAGCGCTCAAAACACACAGGTCAATTCGGCACGGACCAAAAATAAAGGGGAGCACAGGAATGCAGAACCGTTCAGCGGTAGTACGGGCACGAAATGCGTGAAGGACAGCCAAATGAAATTCTGTCTGGCTGAGAAAACGTCCCGGTTCGGACAAAGTGTGGGGCTAATGAGCAGACGGAGGGCCAAGTGGAGAGTAGGCGAAAAGAAGGCTCAGAGTGAACGTGGTGAGCAAGGCAGCTCACGTCATAGAAGAAATGACGGGCTCAGCGGCTGGCGAGTTAGTATGATGCCAAGAGCAGCGTGCAAGCGCAGAGTGGCAGGTGAAATTGTAAGTCTTTGCTTGCCAGCAAAACAATTCAGGCAAGATATGGGCTACTGGCACACAAGTGGGGTGACTAAGGTCGGGTATCATAACAGAACTGATTGTGCAGTGAAAGGTGCACAATGGAAGAGGCGAAAGAAGGTGAAGATGAAGCCATAGGTCAGTGAACGTGATGTAAAACACGGAGTCGACTCTGAAAAGAATAGGACCCATAACAGTAACGAATAATTTGTGTGCGGTCGTAGAGCGTACATGTTGTAGTAGAGTGGAAAGGCAAGCTTCGTTTAAATGTATATAATGAGAATACTGATGTTTAATATTAGATTATCGAAGTGTGGGATTTTTGTCAAGTTAGAGCAAATTGTATGATTAGTTTGGAGTATGTGCATGAAGTGTAGATATGAAAGAAGTAGTTGCAAAGTGCGGTTGAGGAGTAGGAGGAAAAATGTTAGTTTGTGCCGCTTGATAGAGTGTTGTCCAATAAGAGTTCACTGAAGTGTTTGAATGCTGTGATGTGCTAGAAGAGTGTGTTTGAGTAGATTGGTATT
Source organism: Haemaphysalis longicornis (assembly GCA_013339765.2). Lineage (NCBI taxonomy): Eukaryota > Metazoa > Arthropoda > Arachnida > Ixodida > Ixodidae > Haemaphysalis > Haemaphysalis longicornis. The sequence goes on along the minus strand of CM023454.1, from coordinate 1,851,450 downwards.
TAAGACAGTGATGTATTGTTGATAAAACGAGAATGTTGTGTAAACCAAGTGTGTCTGTTCGGGCCACAAGTGAACTACACACAAAGGTGAAAAAAGTGGTGAAGTGTGAAATGAAAAGTGCATCGAAAGAAGTGAGCTGTGGTTGTGAACAGTGGACTCAGGAGAAGTGACCAAGGGTTGTGGAAGAAGAGGACATCGGTGGTCAAGACGAAGCAGTTTTTTGAGAAAAAATTCTTAAAGCGGGGAGTAATTGTCATGTGTCAGGAACCCCCTGAGAGGGGATGCATGAAACCCCTAGAAAAATAGAAGAAAAGAACAAAGGAACGAGAATTTTGAAGTGCGTGCCAGGTGCGCGCGAATCAGCAAGCTTCAGCGCCGACGCATCAAGGAATCCTCGGAAAAGGTGACAGCACACGGGTCGGCCAATCAGGGAAGGCTACGCATGGGACAAGTGGCGAGATGACCATATAAGGGCAGAGAAGAAGCAAGAAGCCAATGGGAGTGCGCCATGGGAGAGCCCAGAGGGTATAAAAGCGGGGCGCACAAAGAGAAGGAGGAGGCAAGACAACGGGAGGCAAGAAACCGAAGAAACGAGGCGGCGGCCGGAGTACATGCGCTTCAACGAACGAGCCAGGGGGACGCGGCCAGGCTATCGACCACGCCATCCGAGCCTGGGCGGGAGCGGGCCGACTTTGAATCGGCACCGTCATCCTAGGTGCACCACGAACCTGTGTCTTCGTGGCCCCAGCGGCATCGGTCGGGCACCAGCGGCCAGCGCCCACGCTCCGTCGACGTTCGTCTCGACGGCCCCGAAAGGCGACGTTCGTGCCAAGCCTACCTGACACCTCCAGCGGCAGCGGCTAGCAGGGGGTAGCCACCGAGGAAGCACGCTGGCGAAGGGATGACCACGCGCGTCAAACGCCGGCATCAAGGACCTCCAGTGAGAGCGGCTACCAGGGGGTAGCCACAGAGGAAAGGAGTGAGGACGTGCGGAGCCCACGCTGTCCAAGGAGTGACCGCGCGCATGAGAACACCGGCACCGAAGCGAGACGAGGACGTCTACCACCGGGTCGCGGCCACGTAACGAGTGCGACACGTCAGCGCCGACGACAGCGGGGTAGGCCAGTCCATTAGGGACACATTCGTAGGATACAACTAGGGAGTTGTAGTGAGAAAGAGATGAAGTAGAACTTGACTTAATGAGTGAATTTGGACTGAATGTGTAGAACTTTATTGTGGAGACTTTTGAGTTTTGATTTGAATTGTATATGTAGATGTTAATTTAGGGGTTTGTAAGCGAGTTGTATCTTGAGATTGTACAGGTTTGAGTGTTTATCGTTTGTGTGTAGTTTAAATATTGAGTGCTTTGCCTGAGGGTTTTTTTTATGTGTGTGCATTAAATGTATGTTATTAAACACGTCAATGGCTTCCCCGAGTTCATTGCTCCGAGCTGGTTAAGACCACCCCACCATCGGTTCACGTGACAGATGGGAACCTTAGGATATGCATGGATCCAAGAAAAATACAGAATGCATGAATAGGGAGCATTACCACACGCCTACGCCCGAACGCGCAGGGCTAACTTTCAATGATGCCAAGTGCACGATCGGCGTAGATAACATTCAGTTCTTCGGGAATGTAATCAGCAGTGAAGGCGTCAGGCCAAGCTCCTCCCTCATGCAGTGTATGATGGAACTGCCAGTTCCACAAGCCAAGCATGCAGTGCAGCGGATGCTTGGCGTTGTAAATTACTTCAAGTTTTTACACGCTCTATCGCCGAAAACGCAGTTAGTGCGAAATCTGCTCAAGCAGGACACTAAATGTGTGTGTACGGTGAACCATGCCGAGGAATGGAAGCAGATATGCGACAGCATAACCAACCAGCCACTACTAGCACTTCTCTATCTGATAAAAGACACAAAAATATCGTGTGATGATTCACAAAAAGAATTGGGTGCTGCGTTTCTACAGTATCACGGCAACACGTTGAAGCCGGTTGCGTACGGTTCAAAAGCGCTCACTGAGACTGCAGAGATATTCGGAAATTGAAAAGAAAGCGACGGCTGTTGTGTATGGATTAGAAAGAGGTTATTGTTTCACATATGGTAGTAAGATCACCGTAGAGACTGATCACCAGTCGTTACTTGCAATATCTCATAAACCAATTGGTGACATGCCGCCAAGGATACAAAGGTTCTAAATCCGATTGCTTTGTTACGACACTACGATTGTATTTGTTCTAGGAAAGCACCTTTTCCGGGGCGATATACTGTCCCGGGCTTCAACAAACGACGGCAAAGAATACATCGACAGCGAAGACGTTGAACTCTATGCCGTGAGTGTGCTTTCGTCACCTTTCAGTCCAGGAACGCTGAAACGATGAGCGACAAAAACCACAAAGGAGGAATACCTAAATAAGGTCCCCCAAATGGTCACCGAAGTAGGACAGATGGAATGGCAGCTAGAGACGGTTAACGCGGAGCTCTTGCAAGTAGGAGGAATACTGTTAAAGCGCTACAAGGTTGTCGTTCCCTCCAGCATCAAGCACAAAATGCTAGAAAAAAATTTACCAGGGGCGTTTGGGTATGAAAAAATGAAAGGCAACAGGCAGAGAAACTCTTTTCTGCCTGAAATGAAAATCGACATTAAAACCTTTGCACAAAAGTGTGAAGTGTGCAGAAAGTACGCGTATAGTCAGCCACGTGTCCGCCGCTGATGCGCACAGGGCCTGATCAAGCGCGATGCCGAGTAGGTATTGATATTTTTCAGTACAGTGACAAGCCTCATTTAGGCATATATGATTCTCCCTCCAAGGTTCTAGAAGTAGAACTACTCAACGATGCATCGGTGAGCACCGCTGTTGATGCCACCGGCCCCACCTCCGTAGGTACGACATACCTACAGAGGTATGTACAGACAATGGCCCACACTTCTCTAGCAACCAATTTCAAGCCTTTGCTTGAGAATACGGCTTTCGGCACATAACATCTAGCCCTCGATACCCTCAATCGAATGGCCTAGCCTAAAAGCGGGTGCAAGTGGTAAAACGCAAATTGAAAAAAACTTCTGAAAATAGGCTAGATTTCTAGATTGGCTTGCTCGTTTACAGGACAACCCCGCTGGAAGGGGGAGCGTCACGAGCACCGTATCACCAGCACAACTCTACCAGACTTTTAAGGTGGTCCCGTAGTAAACATCACCAAGCATCGGCACACAGGCGACAACAGGCAAACACTACGACCGCTAAGCGAAGGGTACGTGGTGCGCGTAAAAAAAGATTTTTGGGGTACAAAAGCACGAGTGCTACAACGAAGGGTGGAGAAAAGGTTCTAGGACATCATCACGCCAGACGGAAAGCGTCTGCGTCGAAATCGAAGCCAGTTGATGCGGACATAAGAATCATGTAGACGGGAACCAGCAGACGACACTGAAGACGAAAGCGATGCCATATTCGAGGAAAGCCTAATGGCGCAAGAGGGCCCAATGGTGGTGTCAATTAAAATGAAAAATCCGGTGCACTGGTATTAAGGCCACAGACACAGCAGGGCCACTGCTACGGTTAAAATACGGCAGAAACTTTGAGAAGATTGCTTAGGGTAAGCTGATTCTGTTTTTGAGTTTACATTTATTGTTTTGAAAAATCAAATGTGTATTGTATGCGCTGTAGCTTGCATGCGCGGAATGTGATTGCAGTGGTTATAGGTAAGCATGTGCACCTGGAGAGCGCTTGCGCCCCTCCCGCTATCCCTATCAATAACCGACGCGCAATAAACTGTTGTTCTTTTCGCTCCTGCAACCGACTCATCATGAATCTTATAAAGCCGCCATCCTAAACATGTTTTCCTCCGACCTCTTCACGTCTACTGTACACAAACAATTTCATAAAATGGGATATAAAAGCAACGACTAAAAATCACAAGCTATCAAATTCTTTTGGCGTCATTTTAAAACATGCGGATGTGTATACACTCTTAAGTCTTTTTAAAATTTTGTTAGGAAAAACGTATTTTAAAGCACGGGGTGGGCTATATTAGAGTGTTTTCTCTCTGTGAATAAAACAAGAAATAAATACAAAGTGTTCAAAGTTGCTGCTTTTATATAGGAGAACCTAGATATAAATTAAAACATGGTTATGCTGGCCGGTACGTTTCTTCCGATTGTGTTCTCTCGGGCGATATTATGAATGGTTTCAAAACATATAAGAAACTTTTCTCAGTTAAACTGGTTTTGAGAAGAGTAAATTGAATTGAAAATATTCATCGAAGTTTTAGCAGATTAGCAATGCAAAATAATTTGTAAAATTTTTTTGCAGCTCCCGAAGGTGTCGGAGTGATAGGCAGTGTTTTATTTCCGCCCTGCTAAGCTGAACGCGAATTAATATTTTTTGTATGAAGAGTTAGCGCTATCTTTACGTGGAAGCGATATATACTAATTTACTAACTTCTATTTGTTCATAGGAGTTCATACTCTTTCGTCAGGTTGGTTCGTAAACATCTTAAAAACCTTTTGTCGCGTGCACAGTTCAGAGATCAATGTCAAAAGGCATACTAGACGGGAGCAGTGGCAGAGAAAGGACCTGGCTTCTCCAACGACACAGCAGTTGCTAATACTCCATTTTAAAATATTTGGAGCTGACCCCAGCTAAAGTGACTCCCCGGGTCACTCTAACTCGACCACTGAACCCCAGTGGATAATCTCCGAATTACCCAGGCGATACACTGAAAGAAAGAGCGAACTCTGAAACTGTGGACGTCGGAGCCATCGCCAAGCTCTGCAGAAGAGTGTACCTCTCTGTATACAAGGCAAGAAGCTACAACACCGTGCTTGGGCTTAAGAATAACCGCAGGAGACCAGGTAATACCTTGTTCCTGCTTTCATTTTTTGTTGCATAAAAATTTTATACTTGAAAAAACGTCATCAGACTCGGTAAAAGTACGGGACCAAAATGTCCTTACCACCTATCCGGACCATGGTTTTTTTTTTCAAAATAAAGCACAACCATTATTCCTTCATAACAAAATCAGCTCACCGAACGAACCGTCACTTTACAGTCACTGTTTTGTATTTTTAAGATTGGTTGAAAGTTTCCTTGGTGAATAATACTGACACAAGAAACAACGAACAGATGAAGTAATTCTTGAAGCCACTAAACTCATACCTCAAGAAGCATTGTCTAATCATGAGGGCAACACTACCGCAAATTCTGAACAGCTATCAGTGTGTAATACCTAACTTGCTTTGGTAAAAGATACCGACGCGAATCTGCTTGAAGGGCCAGAAAATATCGTTGTCACAGCTGTGAAGCCATAGCCAGACTGGGATGTGATAATAAAATACCTGCCCAAATTGTATGCAAGAGTTTGAGCTTGCCTACTATGAAAGTATAGATAACAGAAGTTTTATTCGATGGAATGCCGAACCTACCGGTCCTGAGACGAAAGGAGTGCGACCACCAAGTATAGCTGCCAAGTGGCCGTTTTGAAGTTTGGTGGGTATACACAGGACTTAGCCTTTCCTTTCGAATTGGCTGAACTCTCATGACTGCTCGTCACCAGATCGGTTGCTTTGATTAGGTGACGGCCGTCGAAATGGGTGTAGACGTAGCACATGCCGAGCACGCATTGGCTCCTTTTTTGCCAGCCCCGTAGTTCTCCATAATGATGCTGACCACTTGGGGCCAGTTCTTACCTTGTCTGTCATCTGTGCCCTGGGGCTACCTGCATGCTTTCCACGTGTCTGGTTCTTTTCATTGTATGTACCGGCAATTGGGAGTTTTTCCTCGGCCATAAGATTGAAGATTTGTTTGTGCTGTGTGGCAATGTGGTGCGAAACATTTGTTTGGTTGGTCGAAGTCAAAACTAGAAGTAATACGATGAAGGCAAAAGTAAAATCGATCAATAACACAATTCGAAATGTACCTAACTATGACGGCCAGTTCACAGCTGGTAATTACTCTGTTGAACAGATCAAGCAAAATGTTTCCTAAAGTAAGATTAAGCCAGTCATGATTCTCGATGATCTGAGCAGCAAAATTCGCCAAAGGACTATTTGTGAAGGGTTAACTTTCAGTGGAGTGAGAACGGTATAAGAAAAACAAACAGATCATACGGGAATTCTTCTCTACTCAAGTTGACCTTAAAGTAGGTGAGAAAAACACCTCACCGGATTGGTCAGCGTAGACCAGATGTCTAGCTCCCTTTTATTTTTCCATTTTTCCATTTCAAAAGGTGAAGAGAAGTTCGACAAAAAGAGCTCAAGCTCAAACACTTGGAATGGCGCAATGTATGGCAACACCAGTATTTTAAAACTAAATTCAGTTGCTCCGCTAAATGCTTCGCGACATTCAGAAGTCAATTTACACCGATAATGCAAAAAAACAACGTTCACCTAAAAACGTTCACATATGGGACCATCTACAGGCAATACCCTGCTTCTCATGTTGTTGTAAAATACATCTTTTTGCAAAAGGACAATCTGTTCAAATGATTATCAAATTACCGAATAAAAAAGAACTGTTACAAGTATGGTTAACTGCTGCAGTTTGCTTCCTAAAGTGGACTTCTCGAAAGCATACACGCTTACTCGTTCGTCGGATATCGCCATCAGCGTGGAAACCTGTAATTTTGATGTCATCCTATGTAGGTAATGTCTCACTCTTGTTTGTCTTCCGAAAAAAAGGAACTGTTCCCATTAAGGAGTTGTTATTTTATACACACAGGGTTGTAAGCAATCACAAAGAGCAACTCACACCCTTGCGAATTTCTCGTGATATCTGCCACCATTTCCTGTTTCAAATGTTTAAGTGGGGCATGCTACCGCCCGTCAGTATTCGTAGTGTTTTTTATAGTTTATAGGTATTGGTAAAGAAAGTTACAGCGAAGTTTTTCAATAGTATTTCAATTGTAGCTGGGGACTTCCACTTTGCCGACATGGGATGGGCCAAAATATGTATTTACCGCCCCGGACAACCGAAACAAATACCTCTGCTTTTCTCACTTTATTCAACTTCACAAGCTCACTCAGCTTTTGCAAGCTCCAGTACATTCAAATCATAGTTTACGTATAATATAACAAATCACCCGTCAATGCTGCGTTGACATTTTGAAATAAATAACAAATTGAGCCTCGTGTACTGCTTGATATTGCTGCCTCACTCCAATAAAACTGCAAGGCAAAACCCTTGCGGAACTACGCCTCCGCGTCTCTAGAAAAAAGAAACACTAAACTGTTAGTATGGTCGAACATTTCACCCTCAATTTTATGCAATTCTGACGGTAAATCAGTAATTGATAAAGTGTTACTCAATTGAGGCAAACTAAATGAAAATGATTTGTAAGAAGCAGACAAAAAAACAGCCAAAAAATTGCCAAAAAACATAACCGAAGTCTCCAACAGATTTTTCACCGTTTGCTGTAGAGTCGGTAATCTGCACAAATATACTGTTCGTCGAGAATGTTTGAGAGTGTGGTGTACTCTTACCGAAATACTAATGAGAAATTCCCGGCTGTTATTTTGGCGCCTTTTTATTGTATGTCTCAACTGAGCAGGACGGGGGTTGCAGGGAATCGTGAAGCCTCATTGCTGGGTGCTTGTCTTTCGATTTCTGTAGATTACAGTCCCTGTGCGGAGAAGCTGGCCTGCTTCTGTATTCGAATTCTTGAACGAACATATGGGTATTGGGTAATTATTCTGCGTTTCTTTATTTTGAAGAAATAGGCTGTACACTATTGAAGCAAAGCACACAGCTTCCTTGGTAATTTTTAATTTGTGAAAACCTCTTGTCGCAGCATGGCGTCCAATTAAAGATCGCACCTTTGTTGAAAATGCTTTGTCACCTTGTTTTCGCTGGTGTAATGTGTAATGATCGCTGGCCTTTTGGAGTTCAATGCGAATATCTCGGAAAGGATAACTACCGAGAGAAATCCTAGATGTCGTACGTCAACACCCCTCTTTATAATCACCAATGTAACCCCTTGCTCACCTAAAGAACATTATATTGGCCTCTGTTCTTTTACAGCGATGAAATTATTTTCTTATCAATAAAAATACTATTAGAGAGCTTACAACAGCAAGGCCAAATTGGACAGCTCATCACACATGGCTATAGTTTAAGCAGTGTCCAAGTAAATACTGGATGAACCCGTCCTTCCAGCTTATAGTACTAACAAAAAAGCCTTTAGAGCTTAGGCAAATGAATTAGCAGATGGTTTTGTTTATTAAAGGTACTTCCCCCATTCATAGGCTAATGCTTCAATAATATGCGCCCGTACATCAGCAATTGATCCCATTGTCGGCGTGTCTGTTATCTCGTATATTCGTTAGCCAAGCGCGCAGCAGCCTGATTGCCGCCAGCGCGATGGCCTTCAAGCATCATCCTGCCCTGTGGTCACGCAGGCAGAAACGGCGGTTCTACGTTAATACCCAAAAACATCTCTTGGCAAGTCAACCACGCGGATCAAGCATTCTTTAATAAAGCAGGTCGTACACTCAAACATTCACGAAGAGTTGCGCATGCGCGACTGTAGTTGTGCAGCATGTATTTGACAGCATGTATTTGACAGTTGTGCAGCATGTATTTGACACGTTGTGCTTGGTTGCTTTATTTTATTACTCCTTTAAAAGAATTCCTTTACGGCCTTATAAACACAAATCAATTATCTTTATATACACTGAAAGAAAAGGTCTGCTAAAAAAAACCACAAGCATTGTTCAGGAACAGACGCAGTTGCCGACTGGCTGTAGTACAAAAAACTCGCTATACTGGCAGGTACGGCGGTTGCATAAGCTAAAGATCAATGATTTATTTATTCGTAATCTACTTGAATTCAACTGACACAAAAGCATTCAGGCGCCATGTGACTCTGAATCTCGTCACTTCAGTTCCTCAGTTGAAAATGCTCATGGCCGTTACGGCTACTCCATGAGAGAACCTATATTCTTAATTAGCATGGTAGAGTTCTATTTAGTCAGCTTTTGGAGTGACTCCATATTTGTGATTCAGTAAAGTTTGCTGAAACCCAAGCATGCCCTTCGTTTTCTCAAATGGTACGGTTATCACCTCATTCGGCATTGAGCGCACCATCAATTGCCTTTCACAAAGTGTTATTCCAGTGCACGACATACAAAATACCGAAATTTTGAATGAAAAACTTGCGTTTCCCGGCTCTAGGTTTGCAACGATAACATCACACGTGATGCATTCTAGATAAAAGAAGCAAGTTGCAATGTAAAGCTGTTGATACCTGAAATGCTGGTAAAAGAGACAATTTTCTATTACGCCCATTTCTTGTAAATTTTAGAAAACACTTCATTTCAAAATAATTGCTCACCTAAACTTGAATAATTTCTTCTCTGAGACACAGCACTTCTTCACAAACAAAAAATCTTGCAACGATGATTTATTGGAACATATAGGTGGCCTTCACTATTCTTGGCATTTTTCATCCTACGTTGTTGTCAACACCTGTTGAAGACCTTCTATCGCGTGACCTATATCCGATTGCTTTTAAAAATTTGTAACTTCAGTTTAACAAAAACACGACTGATTGTATTGAAGAAGCCCGAATCCCTTATTGTTCACTCTACTGCAGTGAAAACCAAAAATATTTGATACAAAAGCGTAATTATCGATAGCACCATCGAGGATGAAATATTGGGGGCCTAATATTTTTAATACAGGGAACCGACATTGATATCACCATTTTAATCGCATTCGCTTTTTTCCTGATGATTCTGAGGCTTGCAAAATAATAGTCAAAAAGATGACGTATGTACTGTGCAATGTAAATTATTAGGGATAAGACGAAATATGTGAAATTTTGTACGAGTGGTCATCTATCTCTAATGGGTACCAGTTTCAAACTCAACACATTTTTTTACAAACGAGTTTACAGTTCAACACATTTCTTTCGAATGCGCTAATCTTAGTCGAATTCACAAATCAAACTAGCAAAGCATTTAAATAAAACGGCCTAACAAAGCATCTTTTACGACTGTGAAAATCTCTTATATTTAGAGCTCACGTTTTATTATTAGACAATATTTGCAGTATGCGTCTATAATGGGCCACCACAATTACCTTCATCACGCGGAAGCAGTAGCTGCCGTTTAAAGTAAGGCCTAAAGTTTCGTTTTTCGGTCATATTCCCAGCCTCACTTTGTACTTCCACGAAAAATCATTGTACCTTCTACCTCTGGCCATACAAAGAAAATTTTCCAGGTCAAGATGCTTCCACTCATTGTAAAACAGTCGCCACCATTTGCCAGCACTCACATTTGTCCCACGCTTCCTGCATCATCTTGCTTTTCTAATGTGTATACAGGTCACTAGATATCTATGAAAACAAGTGCTCCCCGTAAACCCCCGCTATATCTCAGTATGAGGGAATGGAATTCGTTATGTTCACACGCAGTAAATTTGCCCGCTACGTTTCCTTTCAAAACATCCTTAAATATTACTTTATAACTAAATACTTGTGATGTTTGTTGCTGTGCTTCCGTTTGTTATTCTAGACTTGTTCTGGTTGGATGATTCCTAATTCCTATACGTTACCAATAGTTCAGTGGCTCTACCTGCTGTTCCAGTGGTTCACCTAAAGTCGAAGAGTGATCTTTATTCGTATTTTTTGTGTAAACAAAAACATTTTTTTCTCGTTTCTCGGTACGTATATTAAAAATAAATTCGTAAAAAAACTAGCGCTATCTTTATCAGTGACAGTGGTTCACACATGCTTCATATTTAGAAGCCATATCTATCTGACGTGTGGCGTACGACTGACCGCAATACACTGCTACGATTTCGAAACGGCCCGCCTCCTGTACTGCCGGTTTCCCTCAAAACTACTGAACGTACAAGATTTCCATTTTGACGCACAACTCTTGTTCTGGGCCAAGGTCAAAGTAAGATCAATGGCTTGAAGCATCAGACCAACTGCATAAAAACATGTTGAATAGCCTTATGTCCATATATCAGTAGGGATCGCGAACTTGAGGAGTACCACTGACTTTCTTGAACAGAAGGTACCTTTGCCAGTGGTGAGTATAATATAAGTAGCAAAATTAGGAGGCCTATTGTTTTCCCTGCCCAAAGCCCAAAGCTTCGAAGTGCGCAATGATGCAGCGAAGGGCAACCTCAGCTGCCTCTTCAAGCCTGGCACCGTGTTTTATGTATGAATGGCTGTTTATATGAACGGCACCTCGCGTTCTGACGAAGAACTAAAATAGCCAATCCTGCCACGAATATTAACGTTATGGCTCAGAATACCCCAAGGCATGAGAACGTCATAAAGTCCGACATGCAGATATTTAGAACAACGTTCACGTGGTCGCAATAGTAGACACGTCAAAAGAACATCTACAAACTTGCGTCTGGGCTAAACCACATATATTTAGGACAGTCACGCCCTCTCCCAAAACGGTGCCTTTTACACCCAGCTAATGTATCACAACTTTTATTATAATGCAACAAAGGTGTTCTCTATAGCCAGAGTTCGCTCTTAGAAATTCTCGCGGTATAAGTAGAAAAAAAAAGACTTTCCGGACCGAGGTACTTAGCACCCTCTGCATAACGCTGCCCAGACAACCACCATGGTGAGGTGCTTTACTTCAACAGCTTACAAGGGTTGACTGTTATTTAAAAAATATGGGGTTACCTCGGCAGAATATTTTGCATCGTCGGTTTCTACAATTGGCTTATAAGAGCGTGCGGGTGGGGTATGAGAGAGCGGCACATTTTAGCGGCTGCTTCCCGTAAGGGTGTTTTGCGTTTCTTCTGCAATTTTCAAATGGGTGAAGGCTGGGCATGGCGATTCGGATATCGCCCATTTTGGTTGTCTAGGTACTTACTGCTACGAGAAGTGGAAGTGTTTGTGCTTTTTGCCTATGTGTGTCAATAAGGTGGAAAACAGGTCACTACTATGTGGTTTCGTGTCCCCGTGCTACTCAAGAAATCGGAAAAGTACTGCAGAAGCAATACTCAAGTCAAGATGTGAATAACTGGTTCGTCCTATGTAATAAAATGCTGCTTGATTTTTGCTAAAAATGCATCCTCACGATGATGCTAGAAATTTTTCAATTAGTCGACATCGGTCATCTGCCCGGGAGCGGGAACGGCGTCGGTCCTGACGGAGGCCAGAGAAAGAAGTGTGGTGACTGGTTGGTGTGCCTTATGCAACGCGGGGTGGTGGCGGGGACGGGACCTGGTTAGACTCACTGAACTGGGTCCCTGTGGAAACCAGACGCCGCTCATACCCTCGGCGAGCTCCGTCAACGAACCTACCCGGGCAAAAGAGGCTTACCACTTTCGTGCGTCTTAAAGGGTGATGTTCTGAGTTACCTAGATTGATCTTTTTCAAGCTGAAATTTGTCAGATTTGCTGAAATATGCCGCCTTCCGACATCGCAGTTCACACGTGAGGGTGATAGATAGAAAATTGTCGCTTAGATAATCTTGCGCCGCAGATTTTGCTCAATTTGTGCTCAACGGCAAGAGTTTGTGTCATGCCCGAACGTATAGCACTTAAACCAGCACCGTTGGCACGGGATGTATGGACGGATGGAGCACCAGATAAAACCTCCATTTGTACCTTGCGCGAGGGTTGAACGGTCAATAGTCAGGATGATGTTCTTGGTGGGAATCTTTTTGTCGTCTCCGCGAATGGTGATTAGCCATGCGGCTGTGACGCCCTATTATTCAAGACTTCAAGGAGACCCGCATCGGTTTCGTTAAGCAGATCTGGCTCAGAGGTGAGACCCTGAGAGCTGTTGAGGCTTCCGGGTTGTGTTACCCTGATATCTGGATCATTCATTCTAGTTTGAGCTAAAAGCTTGGTGGCCTGTGGCTTGTCGTTCACCTTGACAAGAACTTCACCAGTCCTCAGTTTATTCACCTTATGTGATATTCCAATTATCACTTCACACTATTTTGTACTCAAGAACACTGAATTCGTTGTAAGAGGGTGGGTTGTGTCACGGAAATGCATCACACGAAATCAATAGCAATTTCCTGATTCAGGAAGTGTAAAGGATTGCAATAGGGGAAAGAATTAGGTTCGGCGCCCTTTCATGAACTGATCATGTTTGTGGAGCGTAGAAAATACCATATAGCGTTATAGAAAAGCAGGGGACGGGGATACTTTCTTCGCTCAGGTTAGCGTGTAACCGAGAGAGGTCCTGGAGCTCCTTCCCGGGTAAACAGACAGGGAGCCCATCAGCCGGACCTTGACCTGGGTCCGACGGTCACCATTTTGTGGTTTCTGTTCTTCACCTTATAACTCCTAGCCACGGTAGATAAACAGCGTTGGTATGGGGTCTCGGGTTCCGCGGGGTCACCAATACCTTAACAAAGATTACTCAAGGTAACTCTGCCGGGTCCATCGGCAATCCGTTAAGCCTAACATTATTCGCGGTTTGAACCTCTCACCATGGGGTGGTTTCAGGAGAGACACGGACTTGGCCTGAAGGACAATGCAGTTCTCTTTTAAACATTTTATTCCAATGTCTGCGTTGCGGAGGCAATCAGGAATATAACTAACAGAGCATGGTAGGCAGTGCTGTCTATGGTATCACGCGATTGCCACGTTCATCTTAGAGTTACCAGGTTGCATCAAGCTGCGCTTATGTGACGGCCAATAGCAACTATCACAACCTTTTCAATTGCGCGTGAGGGATCCGCTGATAAATGAATAGTCGTCTCCCGTGTCTCTTCTTTGTATTGTATCAAAGCTGTCGGTAGATTTTATGTGTCGGGCGTTGCTATCTTCAAGGTTTGGGTTCGTATGGGTGCGGGATCAGAAATGTAATGGGTAGGCGGTACGTCGCTGTAGGTCGTTTAAGGGCTTCTCTTGCTGACGGCAGGGAGTATCAGGATTTGAGTGGGGGTTTGACCAATGGGTGCATCGTGAATCAGCTTTTTCGGTTCGTCGTTGCATTGTTTAATGGATCTCAAATTCTACGTAGAGCAACTCAACCTGCAGAAGCTACTGATTCAATTTTCCACTAGGTGGCATGGAATCTTTCCTCGGGAAAAATCAGCACCGCTTTCCCAGGCAGCACAGAAAACGTGGCCAGCCTTTGGCTTATTTTTGGCCAATGCTTGGCCTGTTTGGCCATTGGCAAAGTTTGGACTGCCAGAGAACTTATGTTCTTTGGCATGCATTTGGTCACGGAATACTTGTTGTTTGTTCGGCCAGCCGAGGTCTTTACACCAAAGGCAAACATCTGGCCACAGAGAACATGTTTTTTCATTGGTCACCACACGTCCCACGACGAACAGCATGCGTCCGGCCACAGATTACTTGTTTCCTTTTTGGCCAGCTTAGGACGAAAGACGAACTACAAGCGACTGGCCACGGGGGCCGCGTTGTCTCTTTAGCCAGTTTAGGTCCCCAGATGAACCGCAAGCATCAGCCCACGTTGTACACGCCTTCTACATGGCCACCATACGTCTGATGACGAACAAAGAGCGTCTGGCCACGCAATAATCGTTTCTCATTTGGCCAGCGGAAGGCGGAACACGAACGGCAACAGTCTGGCCACGAACTACTACTTTCCTGTTTGGGCAACAAAGGTCCGAAAATGAACGACAAGCATCTGGACGCGGAATACTCGTTTTCTCTGCGGCCAACCATGTACAAAAGATCTCCGGGCAGAGAATTGCGTGTACTACGTGACGACCTCTGGAAGGAGGGGTCGCGGTGGACGGGAAATACAATAGTGAGGGAGAACGAGCCGCTTGTCCGCGGGGACTCTATGGCAGGCAGTAGCATGGTATGTAACTTCGCGAGGGCCTGGCGGTGGCAGTAACCTCTACGGTGAATCTCCATTTCTGTGAGTCAGCTAATGAAGGCCATTATAGGCAGAAAAATCTCTCCTTTAGTTTATAAGCTCTGATAAAGCAGGTAGGACTGCTGACATGAGACTTGCTTTAACTGAAATGTTAGTGTGTGGGATGCTAAATTCAACTTCAAACATTTTTTTCGCGCCGAAGCTGGCTTAAACAAAAAGGAATACCTAAATGCTACATTTACATCACACGAGGGTATTAAGTTAGCGCCGCAAAGGCGACGTCAGGGCATTCTTTTAAAATAAACGAAAAAAAAACGGCAGCTGTTGCAATTGATCTAACTAGAATTCGTGTGGTGTTTGGAAGCACCGTGCCACTCTGGTTACTTTAGGCGTGATACCCATGAATAAAAGCAAAAACAGGCAATGACCATGTAGACCGGTCAATTTTTTTTTTCCCAGCCTACCAAGCACATGCATATGCTCCTAGCATACAGCTAAGGGCCCGTGATACACGTGGCGCTACTGATTCACATCAGCCTTTCATTTGAGACATGTGCTGTGTTCATAAATATTAATAAATTTACGTCGTAATAACAACATACCCATAACCCTGCTATGCATGACTACATACTTCGCTGTGTCACAATGTCTTATGACCCAGCTACTTTGCCAAAAACACGATGTTTCGTCATTGGGGAGTGGAATATCCTTGATGCTTCATTTCGGTTATATTTCCTATAGAGTTCAGTACCTGGACAAAAAAAAGAACCCTTCGAGGATTCGAAATATGTATTTTACGATAGCTACAGGCTATGCTGAGGTTTTACGCTCTAATGTACATGTATATGAAACGCGAATGCTCTGAAAAGACGTGAGTTATTTATCAAAAGTTGTGGGAACCACGGAAGTGGCGAAGCCCTATATTTCTGGCACCCCGGGCATAAGAACTCTCCTGACATGCACAGAGGATAATACAAGCATTACAAGGTTGCACGCAGGCTGTTGAATCCAAGCTATGCATACGACGATTGTGAATACCTTCATAGTACAAAATCACGTGCTGGGTGCATCCTGAATTTAAACATAATGTATTCCGTGGGTATGATGAAACGCGTATGCGTGTTATAACATGGAGATTTAAAGGAACGTTACGCGCTGTTTCGCTACAACGTCATAGGATGCTTTCAATTATCGCTTTAATAATCTTGTTCATGTCCTTACCACAAACATATTCTTACACAGGCAACGTATCACAGCTTTTTTTTTCAAAGTAGCGAATCTAGCGGATTTGAACGCTTTCTTCACGATTTTCAGTGCCGCCACTTCTAAGCAGCCGAGGTGATAAGTCTGTCTCCAAAATGAATTATTACGAAGCATTACAAAGAATTACTTGCGTACAATTTCCTTGTGAGGTATCAGTTGGCCAAGTACTTCACACAAATAGTATAGAGCTACCCGGGAACGAACCAACAGCTCCTAGAGCGAACCAAAACGCTTTACATAGCGAATGGTACCAGAGTCACTCTACCTCCTTATCAGGGAAAAAAAAACACAGAATTAGACAAAGATGTAACAGAAGCGGAGGTTCGAGCTGCCCTTCTTCACCTGCCCCGGGGTCGGCACCCGGCATGGATGGCATAACTAACAAAATGCTTCGCAATCTAGATGACCTATCAATTTACACCCTCACTCAGTATTTCAACTATTATTGGACCAACGGTACCTTACCCGCATCGTGGAAGCACGCGAAAATTTCTCTTATTCCAAAACCGGGCAAGCCTCTTTCTCTCGACCATCTCCGTCCAATTTCCCTTACCTCGTGTATGGGCAAAGTAATGGAGCATGTCATCCATGCACGATTGGTCAAGTACCTGGCCCAGACTGACGCCCCCCCCCATACCATGATAGGTTTTCGGGCGGGATTGTCTACTGAAGATGTGCACGTGGAGTTATTTTATGATATTATTACGCCAGCCTCAAAGGTGGACGCGGCAGCCTTTCTCACACTAGGCCTTACCAAGGCATTCGATAGAGTGTCCCATACTGCCATACTGAATGGCTTGGAATCCATAGCTCCCGGCCAACGTACATATAACTACGTCAGAAGTTTCTTAACATCCCGTACAGCCATACTCCAAATCGGTGACATCACGTCAGACGTAATTGAATTCCCTTCAATAGGCACACCCCAGGGAGCAGTCCTCTCCCCGCTGCTATTTAATCTCGCTATGCTTAATATCCCACGCAAACTGGATCAGGTCCCAAATCTCGATATAGCCTGTACGCCGATGAATAACCCTTTGGACGTCGAGAGGCAGTGACGCTCAAATAGAAAGTACCCTGCAGAGAGGAGCCCAAATTGTCATTGATGAGGCAAGAATGGCAGGTTTAGAATGCTCCCCAGCTAAATCAGAACGTTTCGTGCTCCCAACCACGCGAGTCTCCCAGCCACGCTCAACCATAACAATCCGTATTGGCGAAACGGATGTACCGAATGTACCCAGCATAAAGATATTGGGGTTAATTATTCAGAGCAATCGTGCCAACACTCGCTTCATGGCGCAACTCACGACTCAAGTGAATCAAACAATTGGAAATAATTTCGGCGTGTAGCAGCCCGGAATAAAGGACTCAAAGAAGCCGAAAGAATCCGACTAATCCAAACATTTGTAATCAGCCGTATTACCTACTCGCTACCATACCTTAACCCAAACCCCGATCGAACTGAACAAGGTAAATTGCCTATTCGTAAAGTCTATAAGACAGCCTTACAAATACCCCACAGCACTTCCACTGCCAGGTTGGAACAGTTGGGCGTCTACAATACAGCCGAAGAACTAATAGAGGCCCACAGGCTCAATCAGCTATCGCGACTGTCGGCATCCCCTACCGGCCAACAAATCATGCACAGACTGAATCTGCGAGCCCCGCTAACTGCCGATACCGAGTCCTCATCCCCCATGAAATTCACGCAACAAATTCTCATTCGCCCTCTCCCGCGAAACATGCACCCTATACGCCTCGAGCGCTGCCTGTAGGGGCGCCACTGAAATCCCCCTAGCGGCCCGTTTCAAAAGCATACGCGGGAGTCGCCGGCTCGCTCACCACTGTCGCCGTTCTTTTTGAGGCACGTTCGCGACCGATATTTTCCGTTTGTATGCGTTGGAAATACATATTTATGTGGAGCAATCACTCTGTTCGCAAATGTGGTGTATTTACGAGAGTGTAAATGCTTCTGACGCGATCTTACTGTGGTACATTTGGTCCGCACAAGCGCCAGGTGTGTGTCACAGCCCGGCGTCGTGAAATCAGCCTATGCATGGAGCTGGTTGTAATTCCACGGCCCCGAAATTTACTAACAGCACCACCGTAAGCAGCTTTCGTTCACATGTTATGCTACGGCTACACACTACGATGTAAATCGGCTTCGTGTGCTTTCATAATCTAACGGAGTACTCATACCTTACAGCCCGCCAGATACGCTTCATATCTCGGATATTGATCACTACCTTGAACGAGCCAATGTGGCATAAATTTCACGGACATTCTACGCAATAATTACGATGAATAATGCAAATTACATCCGGGAGTCAGCACAAATAATTTACGGCCGAGTCATCTTGCCGCGAGGTGAGCTTTCCCAAGCAGTCATCAGTTACATATAACAGGCCGTGACGACGCTTCTTCGAAACATCATCAATGACGGAGGAAGCCTGCAGAATTTAGCACAAAAGTGAAATCAGAGGGCCTTATCAGATACCACACTCTGCCAACGACACCTTTAATCGCTTGTAAACTTCTGTGTTCGCCGAGTGATCAGCTCTTCGTTAAAGTCGAAAAACAAAATAAAGGTGAACGCCTGCTTGTGTGTGATTAATAAAAGGGTCATTCCTTGATTTCGCTTCATATTGTACACGACAGTTAAGTGCCCCCTCCTCTCCCTCCTGTCTTGGAAAATATTAGTGCATTTCGCATCTAGTTGATCCAGTGAGTTCAACATCGCTTAAGGTAAAACGAACGTCTCTAGGATTTCCGAAGCTGCACTGGGTTTTTTCCTTCCCGCACGAGCTATTACATTGCTTCCGGACTTGGCAGACCATTTATTTTTCCGTGGTTTCATAAACTCTCCTTGGTCCATGCTATCAGGCGCGAGTGGCCCCATATTTAACGACCCACAGACTTGAAATATACTTAACATTATCGCGTTGCTTCTATTTCTATAAAAGGCACAAGCTATTGTCAGGTATTAGGTAATCACCTCCCCGAATGATATATTTCTACGACGTATACATTCAAAACAAGGCCGAATTCGTTGTCCGCGCTGCAAACCAAATACCAACCTCTCCCTGTGCCAATATTAGGTCTAAACGAGGCGTCAATAGAATTCACTTGCGCCTGAGATATTCGGGGGTTTGACAGTGGTGATATGCCGCTGCCTTCGCCGACGGCCGAAAGGGAGCGGCGAAGAAGCGCGCAGTACCGCGTCCCCGGTTAGCTCTTGTTGGCGTTCGAGCACTCTAATCAGGACGCAGCTGTTTTTTGAAGTGCCCTAAACGTACTATTTGCTTACAGGCATCACCATAACAAGATGTTCGGGGCGCGGAAAGGCAAAAAGAAGCGAAAGAGAACCGAAACATGCATGGGCCGCTATCAGCTGCGCACCGGACATCCCGTAAGCGCCGCGGGAGAAGCGGCGGCAGGCGGCGCAGCGATCACGAAGCTCGAGGCGTATACACAATCAAAAGCGCAGGGAACAACGAGTCCGAACTCTAACCGAGAAATACCCAATAAACCCAAGCACGGTATACGTGGACGCGGCCGAATACAGACATCACGACGCTTATGCTGTGACGGCTCTGTACGACCCCAACACCCCACCCATCAATTCCCTTACTGTATGCACCCGAAATCCTGCAACGGCAGAAGAGGCGGATGTTGCGCTGGCACTAGGTCTCCGGCCGACCCCTGCAATCATAATTTCAGATTCGAAAACGGCCATCAAAACTTTGCCAAAGGGACTATTTCCCCTCAGGCACTCAAAATTCTCGTACAAAATCCTCCTAACACCGAAGTGGAATTGATCTGGACTCCTGCCCATACAGGGTTGGGGGGGTAACGAGGCGGTCAAACAAGCAGCTCGAGAGCTCACGACCCGAGCAGGACCAAGCCTCGTCCCCTTACATGGACCCCGATCAGCCCGAACAGTTTACTAAGCTATCAACAAATCACAGCACACTACCTCCTCTCCCGCCGAATGTATCCACCCGCACATCGGGATCGGGAACACCGAAGAACGTCTGTGGCGCCTACTACAGACGAACACGCTGCCATGTCGCTCCATACTGCATCATATTCATCCGAATTTATATCTGTCACCTAATTGCCCTGCCTGTGGTGCGAAGGACACAGTCGCCCATCTCATATGGGCATGCTCTGAAGACCCCTTTCCCTTGATCCCCTCAGAAGAGCTCTGGGAGAAGGCGCTGGGCAGCTCGGACTTGCAGACCCAGAAGAGTCTCGCAGAAAGAGCTGCCGTGGTCACCGGCAGGCTGCGGCTGTCGGTCACCGAACGCACTTAACCGGGCTTTAGAATAAAGTGTTTTCTCTCTCTTCAATAGTATATTCAATATCGTCAGCGACAAGCCATCTATAAAGTGAAAAACACACCAGTGGAGGTTACCGGTGACACTGCTGAAGGAAGATCCGGCATGAGGTCGCGTCTTGCCTAAACACTAAAATATTTGTTTGCCCCTACGCCTCCGCCACCACCACCCGGTTTCTCC
Organism: Haemaphysalis longicornis; assembly: GCA_013339765.2. Lineage (NCBI taxonomy): Eukaryota > Metazoa > Arthropoda > Arachnida > Ixodida > Ixodidae > Haemaphysalis > Haemaphysalis longicornis. The sequence goes on along the minus strand of CM023454.1, from coordinate 1,830,884 downwards.
TACATGCGCTCTACTCTTGCACCGGTCGCTTTCTATTTTTTCACGAACATTTCCGGCCTAGCGGACCTTTGTGGTTACTAAAACGCTTTTGAGCTACTTCTATGGATTTTTTTCCCTTTCTCGAAAGATAGAAAAAAGAAGCGAAGGTTCTGTGTGGGACTATATGCTTGTTTAAAAACTTTGGCAGGAAGTGAAAGTCTACTGTCACCAGCCGCGATGACTCAGTGGCTAGGGCGTTGCGCTGCTGAGCACGAGTTCATGGGTTCGATTCCCGGCCACTGCGGCCGCTTTTCTGATGGGGCGAAAAGCAAAAATGCCCGTGTGTACGAGATTTCGGCGCACGTTAAAGATGCCCAGGTGGTCAAATTTATTCCGGAGCGCTCCACTACGGCGCGCCTCACCGCCTGCGTTGCGTCGGCGCGTTAAAACCTACAATCAATCAATCGAAAGTCTACTGTCGGATCAAACGTCAGGCTGAGTGTAACTGAGGAAAGGGGAGGGGTAGGAGAGGGAGGATAAGGGCCCCTAGCGAAAAGTAATACGTTTGAAATACCTACGAGTATGCTTGAAGTGCACTTCAAATAAGCCTTGTATTTGTACATGTATTTCAAGTGCATTAAAAATTGCATTTTCCTATTTTTAGTAAATATTCAAAATGCATTATTAAAAAAGCGGGAAAAATAGAGTGCTTTTAAGTACCCTACAAATAGATTAGGAATGTACTGAACCTCACGAATACGCGCTTAAGGCATTCTGAATATATTGAAAATGTATTTCTTCCCGCCAAACGATCTAAGTCCAAATGCACTGTAAATATTTGAAAAATACGATTCCCTAACTACGTTTAGAGCAGTACTGTGAGCATACTTTAAAAGTGTGCTGAAGCATAGAAAGATACTCCGAATATATTCGAAATATATTTCAATTGCATTGTACGTTTGTGGAACGAACATGGTAGAGATACGCTCTTAATGCAGGAAAAATATTTATTGAAAATACATTTTAAATGTATTAAAAAGCTTTGCCGAAATACATTTCGAGCACACTACAGGCGCTGGTTCAGTTGGTGAAACGTACGATTCGCGCAAAGCATATCTGAAGTGCCGGATAAAATACATCTCAGATGAATTAACGCACAGCGAATTTTTCTCCTCGATGTTTACTTATAATAGAAGAAACCGAGGGAGATATTTTCGCTTACTGCGATGAGGCAGGCATACAAATAAAGTCTGCCTATTCGAGAGAAACTATGCGAACAAATGTGAAAGCGGCGGTGTTTCAGCGCAATCGGCAAAGCAAAAACATTTAATTCAACGAGTATATATATGTATGAAAATACTTGCACTTTGCCAGTGTTGTTACGACGGTATCGCTGTGGAGGCTTTGAAAATATTCTTTTTTTGAAAAATATCGGCCTTAGATGGACAACGCTGGCTATGACTGCGAGGGCGAGCAGCTCGGCGCCTCTCACTGCCGCTCACTACCTCCTCCTTTGTGCCCGGTACCTGCGGGGAGCGGCGCACCCCTCCTCGTGTTTTGTCTGCCCTCGCTGCGTTTCCTTTGCCTGTCTTGTGGTGTTACAAGTTTTCGGAGTCCTCCACGCGCGGTCGTCGTGCGCACGAAGCCTCTGCTTGGAGGGCGCGTTGCAGCGGCGTTTTTGTCAGGATTGCCGTCTAGCCAAGGTAAGCACGATTTGCCAGCTATTTGCGCGTACGGTGTCACACAACAATTAATCGATGTATGTTTGCCTTGCAATCAAAGTGTGTTAACGCCTTTTTTGAAATCCGCACGTGGTTGTTAACCTTCCCTTTACCTGCGAGCAAGATTTCCTACCGTAAATACTCCGTGCAAGGGAATGTACTCACAAATAAACGACAGCAAGAAGACGTAAAAAAAGAATTTTAGTGCTACCCTTTTTGCGCCTAATTTTTAGCTCGGGTCTTGCTGAGTGTCCCGGGGCCTGTTGCTACGAGTTTTTCTGTACATAGAGTTATTCCATTGTGAACTTATTTAGGACTAACACTTGCAGTAAACACATAACAGCCAGGAACGTTTTAACACAGCCTGTTCACAGAAAGTCCGCCGTCCATGTTTACGCGTTTGAGAAATTTGCGAAGTGTATTTATGCTGAGCACGAGGTCACGGGTTCAATTCCCGGCCGCGGTGGCCGCTTTTCTGATGGAGGCAAAAAGCAAAAACGCCCGTGTGTACGATATTTCGACGCACGTTGAAGACCCCAAGGTGGTCGAAATTAATTCGGAGCCTTCCGTCGGCGCGTTAAACCCTACAAACAGAGTGTGAAAGGGGAAGAGGTTCCCCGCCTGCACTACATAAGCATCGCACCCTACAAACAATCAAATCAGTGTATTCAGGGACGCAGTTTTTTTTTCTGTTGCAGCAGCCGCTCACAGCTGCGCATGTTGACAGCAGCCGCCGTACGCGGAAAGAACCCAGTTTGTGGCATACATGCATCCGATTAATGCGCATGCCCGGGCCATACGCTGAGAAGCCGGGTAGCCTTCGCAATTTTTTCCGTCGCATGTCGCCATTTTGTGAACTAAAGTCATGAAAGAGTTTGTGCCGTTTGTTTGGAAGTGACCAAAAGTGTTAAAAGCTACACGCGTAATCTTATGTGCAAGTCGCTATAGTGACACTAAGTGCTTCATGCCCAGGCACTCAAAATGATTTGTCCATCTAAGACAAACTGTATGAGAGTCGCCACTAAGTTACAATCAGTTTCCGTTCCCAGAACCAAGAACCAGCCAAGGAAGGACGGAGAAGGAAGGGGCGATGCGAGGTGGGCAACCAGTTCCCCGCACGATACCCCTCGGTTCCCAGAACGGGTCCCCCGGCCGGGTTCGTCTCTTTTTGTTCCTTTGATCGCTTCCCCAAAACTTCGTGAAACTTCAGGACGTTCCACCCTTCCTCTTTTGTGTTTCCTAGCTACTTTTCCCCTCCTTGCTGTATTCATTTTGTAGCGCATTCACGAACACGTGTGCGCGTTTCGAGGGGTCGTTAGGCCGCTCGTGGTCGAGTGAGAATTTCAAAAATGTGCCAAAGGCACCGCAAAACAGCAAGTGTAGAGCGGGTGCGCGTGGGCTGCTTGGCAGTTGTGTGTGTTTAAGAGCCGAAATTGCTCATTTGCGTCTAAAGGGTGTACTTAAACAAGTTTCTTTAGGGTGTCTATAGTATTTATGAAGCCACTACTTTTTACTTGATGGTCCCTGACGCTAACAGGTGTTTATCTGTTTTTTGTATGTAAACGACGCGACCATTTACAATTATTTTCCGCGTCGCTCCCTAATAATTGATTACGTTTTCTGTATACAGCAAAAAGTATAAAATTACCGGTTATGTGCGCCGGAGAGCAAGAAAATTACATATGTGTATAGGCAAAAATACACTTTTTCTTGCTTTGCTTGTTGTAATCGCTTCTGGTAGGTGCCTGACATATCAGAGCTTGTAATTTTAAGGACGGCTTGAAAGTTTTCTTTCTTTTTCGAAGTAAACTTACTTTGCTGTTCCTTTGAAGGCATTGTTGAGTGCTTACGCCAACCTAATGACTTTTATGTCAGCTTTCTACTACAATCCTGTCCATGCATTTTTAAACTGTTTCGCTGCGCACTATTTTTGTAGCACGTAATCTCCGAAGAAGTTGACGCCGAAATACGGAACACATAACAATAATTATAAGTAATAAGATTACTATTTATCTTATTTTATTAGCGTTCTGTGAGGTCACAGACCCGTTTTGTCCAAGTTAACTAAAAAACTAGAATGGCCACCATTTCAAGTTAACTCAAGCGCCTAAGAAAGAGAAGCAGCGTAACGCTAAGAACTCTGTTGCATGTTTGGTAACGTTGTTAGCTGTGTCTTTTTTGTACTACTTTTTGCTAATTTTTATCCCTAGACAATCTCCATACATAAACCCCCCCCCCAACCACCATCCTTTTTTATAATGGTATTGAAGATCCAATGTCGCTGCCGCATGACGATATAATCTATGCTTAACATAACATAAATTGCCTTACATCCTTCAAATGGGCATTGTTTTCATGACGGTTTTTTTCTTTGAAGAGGAAACTAAAACAAGCTTGCTCACGAGGAACGTTGGTACGGCTAGAGAAAAGGCCTCATTGATTTAAATTTATTTGCCTAAAAAAAGAAGTGTTTCCCTAATATTTTCCCCTGTTTTCTTTTCTTTTCACTACAGGTGCTGGTGAAATTTCCCGCGTGGAGAATCCGAAGTACGAGGACTCTGATGCACAACGCTGCATCTGCGCTGGCTGCAGAGGTGGCTGAAAGGCATTCATTCCTGCTGCTTAGTAATGGCGAAATTGGCCACTTTGCGTAGGTGTACAATAAACAACTTTTAAACTGCCAATCTGTGCTCATACATGTTGTTCTTTTCAGTCATTTCTTGGCCCGCAATCAGAGCATGGCCGATTTACATTTTCACAATGGAGCATATCTTGAGGCTAGAGCCTATTAAACTTCTCGAAACCACAACGTCAAATTTTTTAGTTGAATGTTAACAACTCCCCCGAAGACACATTGCAAGGCATCTCTCAATCTATTCATGATTTTATTTTCTATACACTAGTAACACATTTTGAGTATATTTGAAGGAGCATTTTCTCTGCATTTAAAATGCAATACGAATGCATTTTGGACGTATTTAAAATTACATTTTCTGAGCATTTTAATGCAATTAAAATTCATTAAATATATATTTTCGATGTTAATCCAAGGTTAACGGCCTGCTGTAGGGCATGCATGGCAGCAGCCTTGGGCGGGCTTCCTCTGGCCTGCAGAGAATAATCTGAATCAGGCCAATGGTAGGCCATACATAATTGGCCAATGGTTGGCCATACATGCTCGGCCAATGGTAGGCCATACATGCTCGGCCAATGGTAGGCCATACATGCTCGGCCAGGGGTAGGTCATATATGCTTGGCCAATATTAGGCCATACTTCTTTGGCCAATGGTCGTTCAGCCAATGGTATTAGCGGCCATAGTAGATTGGCCAATGAATGACAGCCAAGCTCCAGCCTTACACGGCCAAGGACCATTTTGGACTAAGGGCCGAACACTTTGGCCGAAGATTGGCCGGGAGGAAAAGGGCTGTCCAATGTTCTTTGAGCAAAGATTGGCCGCACATGCTCGTGCTGCCTGGGTGGGTACCTCGGCAAATCGTGCGGCAAAAAACAAAGTGAACAGTTAAAGTGCAGCTGGCGTCCTTGGACTGGGAGAGGTACTTTCAATCTCTTGCAAGTGTTTTTTGAGCAACGGCCTTAGTACATCAAAGGAAAACCTTAAACTCACACCTTTTCGTATGAGCAGGTGCGGTAAGTGTGGCCGCCTTCTTCAAAGAAGTAGCATAGAAAACGGCAATCTATGCTGGCCACACGTCCTTTTTCTGGGGAGGAGAAGTTCAAGGACAAGTCTTCAGGCGGGTGGCGTTCGGCGGTTCATGTTGGACAGGTTTTATAACAGGGTTTTCTGGTGGCGAGCAGCAGGAGCAGCGTAATGGCGGATCTTAGTGGCGTATATCAAGGATCAGTTTTCTCGGCATGCTTCTAGGTGCGGTGTAATTCATAGCGCATGATGCATGTTTTAAAAAAACGAAGATAACACCGTCACTTCAGGTTGCGGCGTGATTGTGAACCGTTACCAAAGTTCTTCGCGAGATCACTGCATGGATGGTTTGACGCAAGGCATCCGTTTGAAATACACGGGATTTTGAAGGGTTTCCTATGGAGAAAAAGCTTTTTGGTAGAACTCTTATATGCTCATGTCGACAGTCCTCTCAATAAGAACCCGACAAATCTGTTAAACAAACAAAAAGAACGACTTCTGCAAAAAGAAGGAAGTTGAGTTCAAAGAAAGAAGATGATTCAAAAAAAGGGAAGAGAACACGCGCGTGACTTTGGATTGAGCTAAGTGTGCCGTGCGCGGCCAGAAGCTGCCAATACCCGACATAAGGAAACAAACAGAAGGTAGGGTTCATGCCAATATTTTACAAAAATATTAGGCCACATTTTCGGAGAACAATGTGAACTGTATTCGCAAAAGCTAATATTATTTTTATTGTCGCAATCAAAACCATATGATACTTTGATACATTCAAAACAAATTAGGGGCGTTTCCAAGAAACCTCGTTTTTAGACACGGGAAGACTCTGAAGATTTAAATCCAACCTAATCTGGCGGCAAAGGCAACTACTGGAAGGTAAAAATACGCAAGCGCGTCCACTGCTATAGCTGACCAGGAGTGCATGGCCGTGCTCGGGGGGAGTGCACGATGGGCTCCTCGGAGATCTCACCGCGTATGCGAAATCCCTTCCATGGGCGGAGATGCTGCGGATCGGCTGCCATGGTTCTTTCATTCCGCCCCGTTCTTCGACAGTGCAAAAGGACTCTATTCGTGGTGCTGTAACAGAACCTACAAAAGATGAGCTAATAAAGCAAGCATTGCTTCACGTAGAACATTTTGAATGGGCTTTACATTTATTCATGGTAACTTTTGTTTGGCATTCGCGTTCAGCATTTATACCATTTGTAGAAGTAGTACAAAATGCGCTGACCTTGACTACGGGACCTCCTAACTCTGATTCAATATTTTAACAGAGCGAATGGCAGCAGTGCTTTTGTACAAAACCGCGCAGGGCGAAGTGGAACTCTGGCATACTACACGCAGTGAACTGTCCCTGTGGCATTGTTAGCTTATGTGCCACAAAAATACAGCGGCGCCCATCATCGCGCTCTAGGGCACACAGACACGGGCTCCGTGTTGCCGAAAACCATGACCGCCTCTGTACACATTCACCACCACTAAGGAGACAAAGCCGGCCTTGCCCAAGGGATCATACATTCTAAGGAAAAAGTTTCTTTAAAGTTTTTTTTGTTTTCACCCCCATCTTTAAAGATCCGCACCCTTCGATATGCCTCACGCAGCAAAGCATTTCAGATCTCCACTGTGAGGGAACATAGTTGGTGCCAAGGGTAGTAATAGGTAATTTATTTATGCACGCCAACCTTTTTTTTTTAATCTTGCCCAGAATATGCTTAACATCTATTTTAAAGAATACCAGCAAACACATTGCTTCCGCGCGCCTCCCTCTTTATTTTACTTCTTAATGTTGCCCTTTAAACTCTTTATATATAAAAGAATCTATACCTCTCAAGACCAAAAAGAAATGCACCAACTTACGTGCGATAAACTGCCAGTAGTGTCGTTCTCATAACTCAATTTTCACCCAGAACATGGTCTGTCACGAATGCATTGGTACGTGCCACAGGGAAGGCGAACCTCAAGTAAAGTCTACAACCGAGTGGTTACTCTGCTGAAGTAGCTAAACTGCCAGAGGTCAGCCTGCCAAACCTGAAGCTGTGTGCTTTACTTACCGGTGCACGGCGGTAGTCGCCTTGCAATGTCCCAGAAGACTACGGCCCAGAAGATAACAGCACGGCTCAGCGCAATAATGCCCGACCATGCCCGGGTCTTGGCGGCACAAATTCTTAAGGAAGATTTATCTACTGATCTGTGTCCTGCAGATGATCTCTTGCAACTTGCGAGACACTTAGTTTCGCACTGTGACAGATTTATTTGTTGGTTGCAGTGTTGTTGGTTGCAGCAAAGGAAGGCCCAGTTGGGGTAAAAGAAGCTCCGTTTTGTCGTTCAAAGCTCACAAACCGTCTAAGATAGGTCACCGGTCCAAGGGAGAATTAACCACAGTCGCGCAAGAGCCAACTGAGTTGTTTTTTATGTTGGCCATGAGCATGATAGGTTTTGAGTCTCCCAACACCGATGTAATCACCCGCCAAATCCTTGGGAAGAAGGCCTTCGCGTTTTGAGCACGGCTTGATAAAAAGAAGCGCACTTCTGGAATGGGGCAACTGATGTAAGACTATAAGGGGCAATCCATCACGTCGCCGCTCAAGCAAGCACGTGCGATTGCGCCTAGGGCATGCGCCAACAAGGCCAGGTGGGAAGATAACCCGCACGTAGGAGTGTAGCTTCCGGGATGGCTGCCCACATGACAACGAATCCCAGCAAGTGCTGGAAACACGCAATGGTGGCCGATTTGGTTGACCCATGTCCATCCTCCTCAAGGTCAAGCCTTGCTCTACGGAACCGTATTTTGTTGCATCAAAATGCACTACAATGTGGGCTACCAACCTAATTGGTTGGCGCAAATATGTCTCATTTTCATGAATAAAACGTATTTGCAGATTAAAGATGACTCCCACAAAAGAGGCCCCCACAGATCAAAGATTGCTACCACGTAAAAAGGCCCCCACAACATTTGCCCAAGCGACGTCACCTGAAATCACACAAGTGGCTCTACAAAGAGTGAAACCACAGATTCCGCCAGGGGTAGCATGGGATTCGGGGGGGGGGGCGGATTCGCCAACCCAGGAGCATCGGGTACGTCGGGGGTAGATTGGCGGGCGCCGCTGCTGTAGCCCGGCCATGTTTTGGCAGAAAAAAAAACGAAGTGGGGCGTATTTCAAAGGGCGAGATATCGCAACGTTGCCGTGGCGATGTGCTAGCTCAGGACTAAACAAAGGTGCGACACAAGCGCAGATACCTAATCAATTTGGCATGTGAGCTTAGTAATTCCCATTCATAAGAATGCAGCTAGTTACTTTGGTAAGTTTTAGAATTAAGAGAAATGGAAGGAAAGTTTATAATCTCTATTTATCAGAACCAGTTGCTCCTTTCGCATTTTGTAATACCTCTTAAACCACAACCAATTTGGTATTCACCAGTTTAAAAAACGGAGTTCCATTCGTGGCAAGCAGTTCGGAAAAGGTAGCGTTTCTCTATCGGCCAGATACCAGTATGTGGTCTCTATATTTTGTTTTCCCGCCCTACGAACAAATCTTTAACCCATCTTTGCTTGCGGCCACTGACTTCTATCGGGTCCGGGGTACCCGGCAGGTGCTGTCGAAAACTGTAATCAAACGCCAGGACTGGTCAAAACATGCGTTGCTCAAGCAGACGACAAAACCGTCTAGTCGACGCGCCGGCCGGTGCGAGCAGTCACCTGCGTCTTCACTATGCTCCGCGAGTAAAAATTGCCATTCCAACCCCAGCCCTGTTGGGAGTTTCTTGTCCCGCACACCACAAAACAACCGTAGGCAAAAGGTACAACAAATGATTTGCGTTAAAATAAGGCTTTGAATCCAACATATTCCACCAACTTGTAAAACTATGACGTCTGAAAGAATGTGAATAAAAAAACGACGTTCTCCGAAATTATATAAACAAGTTTTTTAGCCTCCAGGAAGTGTCCAAACTACACGTCACAAAGAAAAGACTGTATTTTTCTTTCAAATGCTTCTGGCTAAAAATGAAGTGTTTGCGACCACCCAAAATTATAATGAGGAAAACATTTTTTTGCAATTTTTGGTGTACTGGTTGCCTTACCATGTAATTGAATACCCAATGGACAAATTCATATCAAGGATTACGCTTACCTGATCCTGAAAAAAAGTTATACCAAGCCGTAAATGTATACAGTACGTTGTATTGGCAGCCGCAAACACAATCCAATTTATATATATATATATATATATATATATAATATATATATATATATATAAGTGCAAGAACAAATGTTTCTTGGACACCGGCAAATATCAAGAAAAAGAAAGACACACGTCGAAAGAGGAATGGTATAACGTTTCGGCCGAGGGACCGGCCTTCGTCAGAATAACAGTGGCGGTCGTTGTCACGAATCATAAAAGGCGTCTGTTGCAAGATCACGTGAGGGCAGAAACGATCAAAATCAAGTGACATAAAAAAAATAAAAAAATCTGTGCGGCACTTCGTTTTATAAATACAACATAATAATGGGTCTGACCCGTGCAGTATAAAAACCAGCAATGACAAGCACAAATACGCGGAAAAAAATGAGGGCATGATGAACAGTCAGTAGTACAGAACGCAGTCACTGAGCAAGCAACTTAGCTTTCCTCACGTGATCTTGCAACAGACGCCTTTTATGATTCGTGACAACGACCGCCACTGTTTTTCTGACGAAGGCCGGTCCCTCGGCCGAAACGTTATACCATTCCTCTTTCGACGTGTTCTTTCTTTTCTCTCTCTCTCTCTCTCTCTCTATATATATATATATATATATATATATATATATATATATATATATATATAAACCATTCCTGTAGAAGACTTGTCTCGAAGTCGAAACGTCGAAATAAACCCTCCGCTGTTGCTGTTACCGAGGTTTCTTACTTTGTGTTCACCACGCCTTTGGCCCCATCGCCAGCATGCCAGTTGTTTATATATATATATACATAAGTATGTTAGTATATATAGGAAAATAAAATCTTCAACAGGGTAAATGCCCGATTGTTGCCACCATTTCAGCAAAGATACTTGCTTTCGTCTGGGCAATCTCTCGCGTGGCTGGTACGCTTTATATAGAGGTAGGTCCCCCTGGTGAGAGGAGGGAAGAAAAGAAGGAAGTGCAATATAGAAAGCGGATTGGTTTGGGAGTATGTCGGGGGAGATATTGAGGGGCAAAGAAGATTGTATAGTTTGAGCCGTGAAGTTGGCCTCAGGGAGTCAGCAGGGGGTTGATATTCGGGGAATTTTGGGAGACGAAGGTTGAGAGGGTGTTCGTTGACCCACCGCGGGGCATACGGGGCATACCGAAAGGTTCTCACAACCGCCCGAAGCAGACCAGGTGGCGAGAGGGGGGTCCTTATCATGAGCTATCTGCGAGCCTCAGGTCAAAAGAGAACGTAGAGAAGGGAGGAAATAACTTGGTCAATGGAAAAAAAAAACAGGGAGGGATGCCACACAAACGCACACACAAAAAAAGCATTAACCCGACAACTGAAATGGCACGTGTCGCCCACGGCAACATTCCTGGAATAGGCCTGTCCTGAAACTCAAAAACGAAAAGATAAATTTAGAGTGACGTACGGGGCACAAGAGAAAGCGTAGCAAAAAAGAAAAAAAGAGAATAAACAAAATGGAATGAACAGGTAAATAGAAGAGTGAGGAGTCATAGTCTCTGGATAAGGTATATGCAAGACAATGCCTAATTCTGTATTCCCGGTGAATATCGCAAGGATTCCAAGTTGCCACTAGACGCCATATTGCCATTAGGTTCCATGGAGTTGAATTTGTGAAATAAAAAGGATTCTCGGTATGTCCTGAACCTAGGAGACTTAAAGTTTGACTGAAGTATTTACAACTTAAGTTCATCAAAATTGAGGCCTGGTTGGTTGAAATGCTGCGCTACAGCTATGGAGGATTTGCTAAGAGTATCTGCCCGGTGACCATTAGGACGTAGGTTCATAGGTTGACTCATTTCGCCTATATACTGTTTGTGGCACACTGAGAATTCGAAAATATACACAATGTTGGATGAAGTGCACGTAAAACTTAAAATATTGTAGGGCACATATTTACTGCGTGTGCTTTTTACAATGCAGTCGATCTGCATGTGCTTGCAAGTCTTGCATCTGGGACGGGAGCAGCTGGCTATGACTGGTTGCTTTGAAGGCCCTGTTTAAGCATGCACTAAAAAATCTTTTAGGTTCCTGTTTCTCCGGTAGGTAACACTTGCTCCTTCCGGGAAAATCTTTCTAAGTCGGTCGTTACTGACTAAAATTGGTTGGTACTTCCCCAGTATATTGTTTACGTTTGGGAGGGCATTCGAAAATTTAGTTATTAGGGCATACGGCCTGGCGCTTTCGTTTTGTGTCTGTTTGTCGAGCACGTCATCCCTTTTTATTTTAAAGGCACGTTGGTACGCCTCATCGAGTGAGCGTTGGGGGAGTTCCGGTTTATATGGGTGGACTTAAGTTCGTCTAGGTGCTCTCCGTAGCCACTGTCATCACTGAATACTCTTCTAAGCCTGTTTTCTTGTCCTGCAAAGATCCCTGGCATGCAGTGTCTCGGGTGATGGCTTTTATATTCTAGGTACTGCTGCCTGTCTGTTGGTTTTCTATAAAGCGTGGTTTTGAAGTTTACCGTTGTCTAAAATGACGGTATCATCTAGGAAGGTGACTCCTTTTTCAGAATACTGGCAGGAGAATTTGATAGTCGGGTGCGAAGAATTGAGATAAGATTTAAACGTTTCTACAGTCGCGCGACTGTGTTCCCAAATCATGAACATATCGTCTATGTAGCGAGATTTCGTCTATGTAGCGGAGCCAGGCGAGAGATTGTCCTGACGAAAGCAAGTCTCTTTGCTGAAACGTTGGCAACAATCGTGCTTTTACCTTGTTCAAAGTTTTCTTTTCTTGTTTTCTCTACCATCTTCAAAGTCCTACCGCTCCCACTGTGTATATATGTATTTTTACATATTAATATATATATATAATATATATATATATATATATATATATATATATATATATATATATATATATATATATATATATATATATATATATATATAGGGTTTGGAAATGAGGGGCTCGTTTAGGAAATACAGAAAGAAACGCCGGCAGTCTACAACACCAAAGAAGGCATAGGGGAGTGTTAGACTATTTTTTTTACCGTTAGTGATGTTACATATTTTTTTTATTAATAATTACGTGAGAAAGAAAGAGAAAAAACACGTGCTCAGAGTAGGGACCGAACCCACGCCTTTCGAAAGGCGTGGGTTCGGTCCCTACTCTGGGCGCGTGTTTTTCTTTCTTTCTTTCTCACGTAATTAATAATAAAAAAATAATGTAACAGCACTAACGGTAAAAAAAATAGTCTAACCACTCCCCTATGCCTTCTTTGGTGTTGTAGACTGCCGGCGTTGCTTTCTATGTATATATATATATATATATATATATAATATTATATATATATATATATATATATAAATATATATTATATATAATATATATATATATATATATACAATATATATATATATTATTTATATATTGCAGAAGCAAGAACAAGTATTCAAGGCAACAACAATAACATCGAAGTTCTACACACGTCGCGGCAATATGACGTGCCTACACCAGATTTAGAATTTCATAATGTTGCTGCGAGAAACATTTAGAACCCATTTGTTATCAACGTTTGCAAAAGATGGTAAAAAGAAGCGAAATAGGTTTCAGAAAACGTAAGCGTGTATCCAGTCGGGGATATGGACGTCCGACAACTACATACAAAGCAGAGTGTGAAGGAGACAAAAAAAGTAACTTGGAAGGGCAGGTGTCTCAATTGCACTATGATATGGCAACGGAACACAGTGTTGAGGGTAACGCATCAGGGGTGCACTGGCAGGCATCCCGGATGTGGGCATCCAGCAATGAAGAAATTAGTACAAAAAAGAAAAGAAATGTACCGAAGACAGTAATGAGTGGAACGCGATACAGGTGTGGATGAGTGCATACAACAGAGTAAGATTGTAATTTTTTATGGCCCTCTTTGACTGTTAAAAAAATTGATGGGGCGTACAAAAGAGCAGAAGGGGGAGGAACTTGTGTCCTGAGTGAATTAGTGGAAAGAGGTGTAATAGAGTCTAACAGAAAGGAAACAGCAGAACGCCTCTTAGTATATGTTTCTAGGCATGATAAAGTCTCGCCCTAGCAGGACTATTGGAGTAAAAATTCTTTGTTAATGTTTTTGACGCATATAGGACATAATAATTTTGCTATATCACGCACGGGGATTTTTATAACACACACACACATATATATATATATATATATATATATAATCATCAGACTATCTACGCCCACTGGAGGACAAAGGCCTCTCCCATTATTCTCCAATTACCTCGGTCCTGTGCCAACTGTGACCCATTTATCCCCGCAAACTTCTTAATCTCTTCTGCCCATCTAACTTTCTGCCGCCCCCTGCAACGCTTGCCTTTTCTAGGGATCCACTCTTTTATGGTTAATGACCAGCGGTTATCTTGCCTTCGCATTACATACCCTGACCACGTCCATTTCTTCTTCTTAATCACTATGTCTTTGACACGTGTTTGTTCCCTGACCCACTCCGCTCTCTTCTTGTCCTTTAGTGTTACACCTACCCTTTTACGCTCCATTGACCACTGAGTCATTCTCAATTTAAGTTGAACCCTCTGAGTAAGCCTGCAAGTTTCTGCCCCGTAGGTGAGCCCCGGTAAGATGCAGCTGCCATACACTTTCTTCTTCAGCGACAATGGTAGGCTGCAATTCCTTATCTTAGAATGCCGGCCATATGCACCCCACCCCATCCTGATCCTTCTAATTCATCATCATCATCATCATCATCATCACCAGCCTGTCTACGCCCACTGCAGGGCAAAGGCCTCTCCCAATATTCTCCAATTACCTCGGTCCTGTGCCAACTGTGACCAATTTATCCCCGAAAACTTCTTGATCTCATCTGCCCATCTAACTTTCTGCCGCCCCCTGCAGCGCTTGCCTTCTCTAGGGATCCACTCTGTTACCCTTAATGACCAGCGGTTATCTTGCCTTCGCATTACATGCCCTGCCCAAGTCCATTTCTTCTTCTTAATTTCTACTAATATGTCTTTAACACCAGTTTGCTCCCTGACCCACTCCGCTCTCTTCTTGTCCCTTAATGTTACACCTATCATTTTGCTCCATTGCCCGCTGAGTCGTTCTCAATTTAAGTTGAACCCTCTTAGTGAGCCTCCAAGTTTCTGCCCCGTAGGTGAGTACCGGTAAGATGCAGCTGTCATACACTTTCTCCTTCAACGACAATGGTAGGCTGCTATTCATTATCTGATAATGTCTGCCATATGCACCCCACCCCATTCTGATCCTTCTATTTATCTCTGCCTCATGGTTGGGATCTGGGGTCACAACTTGGCCCAAGTATATATATTCGCTTACCACTTCCACTGCCTCGCCATCTATCTCAAACTGCTGTGCTGTCCCGAGGTTATTGATCATTACTTTAGTTTTCTGCATATTAATATTCAGGCCCACGGTTCTACTCTGTTCGCCCAGTGCGGAAAGCATGCTTTGCAATTCGTCCCCCGAGTTACTTAGCAAGGCAACGTCATCAGCAAATCTGAGGTTACTGAGGTATTCTCCATTAACCCTTACTCCCACCTGTTCCCAATCCAACGTTCTGAATACTTCTTGTAAGCATGCTGTGAATACCATTGGAGAGATTGTGTCTCCTTGTCTGACACCCTTCTTTATAGGTATTTTACTGCTCTCATTATGGAGGATGATAGTAGCTGTAGACCCATATAGATATCCTCTAGTATTCTTACATAATGCTCATCTACCCCCTGGTTCCGTAATGCCTGAATGACTGCTAGGGTTTCGACCGAGTCAAATGCTTTGTCATAATCTATGAAGGCTATATATAGGGGTTGAGTATACTCAGCGCACTTCTCTATCACCTGATTGATCGTGTGAATATGGTCCATTGTTGAATAACCTTTACGGAACCCTGCTTGTTTTTAGGTTGACTGAAATCTAAGGTTGCAGAGATTCGGTTAGCGATTACCTTTGTAAATACCTTGTAGACGACTGACAGTAAGCTGATCGGCCTGTAGTTTTTCAGGTCCTTCATGTCCCTTTTCTTATGGATTAGGATGATGTTCGCGTTCTTCCAAGATTCCGGTACCATTGCGGTCATTAGGCATTGCGTATACAGGTTTGCCAGTTTTTCAAGTACAATTTCTCCGCCATCCTTCAAGAGGTCTGCTGTTATCTGATCCTCACCAGGTGCTTTGCCCCCTTTCATTTCTTTCAAAGCCTTCCTTACTTCTTCGGTCGTTACTGGTGGGATGTCTATCTCCTCTGAACTACCGTCTCATTCGGCATTATCCTGTATGTCCCGGCTACTGTACAGATCCCTGTGGAGCTCCTAGGCCACTGTGACTATTTTATCCCTATTTGTGATGACATTGCCTTGCTTATCATTTAAGTGCATACATCTGATTTTTCCCCACCGCAAGACGCCTCTTCACAGCTTTCAAGCTACCTCCGTCCTTTACAGCGTATTCGACTCTCTCCATAATATACTTCCGTATGTCAGCTGTCTTACGCCTATTGATTACTTCGAAAGATCCGCCAGTTATATTCTGTCAGCTGCGGTGGAGAATGTCATGGTTTGCCGTTTCCTAATTAGATCTTTCGTATCCTGTGAAAGTTTGCCAGTATTCTGTCTAGCCATAGTGCCCCCGACTTCTACTGCACACTCCGTGATAATACGTGTAAGGTTGTCGCTGGCTTCGTGTTTCGTAAGCTCGGCTTCCTCGTTAAGAGCTGAATATCGCTTTTGCAGCGCGATCCTGAATTCTTCCACTTTACGTCGTACAATTCTTGTCTTGTTGTTATCTTATGTCCTATTAGTAGTTGCACGTCGTTTGAATGCTATTGCAAATTGTTAATCGCAGCGTAAATAGCAGTTCAGCTGTGATTACGGAATGTTTGTATTTGAGAAAATTAGCTTTGTGATTATGACACACATGTGTATCGTAACAGACAAATTTGTCCTAACAACAGGATTTCTGCTGTCAGAACAAAGGTTTTGTCGTACGAGAGGAATTCTTGTTAAGCTTTTGTGGTATTCTTGTTGGTATTTTAGTCTTGGAAGTCCCTTATGAAGCCATTGGCACCTATGATTTCGAATTCCATCTACAACTGTGGAGAACAAATATTGTCACAAGACAAGGACGACGCAGTTGTCTTGAAGGAAAAACCAGTTTATTGGAGCGAACTTGTGCTCCCCTAACAACTCAAAAGAATACAGAGGCGGCGAAGCAGCGGTCAACAATGTGACTTGCGTCGGCGAGCGTCGCAGAATCTAATGCCGCGGAGACTGCTGTGCAGGCTTTTATCTTTCGACGCGAGAGTTTCTGGAACCGTCGCTCCATATCCAGAACAATGTAGATCACAGAAGATTATTCTGGGCTAGCGGCGTTAGGGCGAAACACTCTGCTTATCTGAATGAGATTGCTCGTGCAGCATAAAAATAAAGAATGGAGCACACGTTTCGCATGGGACACAGATAACAGAGCCTGGCGCGGCCGGGCAATAAAGAACCAACAATCTTCGGGTATTATCCCGTGCTTCGCTAGAGGTGTCTGACGTAGTTTTGAGTTCAACGAAAAACACTCCCTGTAGCGACGCAGCAAAGCCAATAATTTGTTTCGTTCTGCTTGCGGTAACGTCATATTCACGTCGAAGGGATTCAGAAGCTTGAAGGTGTCTTCGGGTGCGCGTTCGAATTTCGCAGCCACGATCACGTCACTTGCTTGTTGCGTTTCTTCGAGGAACGCAATTGAAGCGCCCTTGATTAAATGCTGGTACTCCTCAGTAAAATTGGTGACCAAAACGTGGGATTTGCGCTGCTTAAACCACTCAATGCCTCTTGCGACAGACACACCGCGGTCGCGAAGGAACCTTTGGTCACTCTCCACGATAGCGTCAACGTCAGGAGCAGAACCTTCACAGTAGACGGTTATCATCAAACTTGCGCGGGGTGGCAGGGTGACATGATCATCGGCGATCCTTACAGCTGCACGGTGTTCTGGGTTCGGTTTCGGCGTCATGGAGTGATCGGAGGAAAAAGTTATCGACTGTCTGCAGATCAATTATTGCGCCGTTGTCCGTCAAAAAGTTCATTCCGAGAATTACGTCGTGGGAGCAGTTAGGCAAGATGACGAATGCGGCAGGGTACGTCGTGCCGTCTATGGTGACGCGGGATGTGCACGTTCTACTTGGTGTCACGAGGTGTCCTCCCGCTGTGCGTATGTGCGGACCGTCCCATCGGGTCATAACATTCTTCAGCTTAGACGCAAATGGTCCGCTCATTACTAAGTAGTCGGCTCCCCTGTCGATGAGGGCGACACGTCAAAGCCGTCGATGGACACCTTGACGTCGGATGCCGCCTTCCTCGAGTTCCGGGTTCGTCGGGGCGTCGCATCTCGGCTTGCGTGTGTTGACGGTTGGGCACTGTGCGTCGTCGTTGTCGACGTCTTCTCAGCGGACGTCTCGGTCAGGTCGGGTACGCGTCGAGCCGTGTAGCTGTCGTCGTGTTCGGGAGTCTCGTCAGGGTTAGGTCGGGTCGTCAGGATGTTGGCATGTCGCGAATCACTGTCTTCCGTGAGTCGTTGCGTCGTTGGAGGGTTTTCATTTTTCCGCGATCGTGCAACTTCACCTCCAGAAGTTGTCTTTTAGTTTCCCCCGCGTGGGCTGGGGGACCTTCCACATGCGAAATCAGCACTGCTACGGTGGTTGGGCGACTGGTATGGGTAGGGCATCGGCGATCGGTCGAAGCGGGCTGGGCCTCGGTTAGTGTTGGACAGGTATTCGTCGATCTCAGTAGGGCGCTGGCCGGGTCGGGGCGTGGGGCGTCGACAGAGAAACCACGCAGTCCGAGTCTCCTGTACGGGCAGCGACGGTAGGTGTGATCGGCCTCTCCGCAGTGGTAGCACAGCGGACGATTATCGGCGGTTCGCCATCCGTCCGTCTTCCTCGGCGCCTGGTTTTGGCTTGCACGGGGTTGGGCGGGCGACAAGTGGACGGCGGTACGGCGGGAGTTCTTGAAGACGGGTTGGAGCAGGGCGGGGTCATCGAACAGCCGCGGAGTAGGTCATAGCTTGAGGCTCATGTGGTACTTCGGGAGGCGTAGAAGTCCCCAAAGCGAGTTGAATTTCTGCCCGAATCACGTCGCTCATAGAGGTGACTTGGGGTTGCGGCGTTGTTGGGAAGAGTTCCCGCAGTTCTTCCTGACGATAGCGCGGATTGTATCACGTAGTGTGTCAGAGCTTAGAGCCCCGGCATCGATCGTGTCCGCAACTAGCGCATTGATGGGACGGTCGTACTGCCTCGTGCGTATTTCCAACGTCTTCTCCATGGCGGCCGCCTCGGAAGCGAATTCGGCCACCGATTTGGGGGGGGGGGGGGGTTGTGGACAAGGCAAGCAAAACGTTCTTGCTTTATTCCTCGCATCAGAAACCTCAGTTTTTTTTCTTCCGTCATATACGCGTCCGCGGGATGAAAGAGTCGCTTCATTTTATTAACGAAGATTACGACTCCTTCGTTCGGGTGTTGCGTTCGAGTTTCCAGTAAAAGCGCAGCTAGTTCTTTTCTCATCACGGTCGTGAAGGTCCTAAGGTACTCGCTTTTGAATTGCGTCCAGTCGGTCAAGGCGCTCGCGTGGTTCTCGAACCATGTTCGAGCTGCATCCTGCAAGTAAAAGAAGACATGCCGGAAGGTTTCTTAGTCTTCCCACCTGTTGAAGGTCTGCACGCGCTCCAGCTCCTCCAACCATTCCTCGGGGTCTTCAGCGGGGGCTCTCCGGAACGATGGCGGTTCCCGGGGCTGCTGCAGGACGATTGGCGACGTTGTTTCTTGCACCATGGTGTTGGTGGCAGAGTTTCTTCTCTTGGGCCATTCTGGCATAAGACCGAACTCGGGTAGCAATCCTTGCAGTCGCCGGCTTTTTCTGATTGTACTGGCTTGGCGGCTTCGAGATGTCGTAGGGAGTATAAAGGGTGATTACTCCGCACCTCTACCAGATGTCACGAAGACAAGGACGACGCAGTTGTCTTGAAGAAGAAACACGTTTATTGGAGCAAACTTGTGCTCCCCTAACAACTCAAAAGAATACAGAGGCGGCGAAGCAGCGGTATACAAAGTGACTTGCGTCGGCGAGCGTCGCAGAATCTAATGTCGCGGAGTCTGCTGTTCCGGCTTTTATCTTTCGACGCAAGAGTTTCTGGAACCGTCGATTCACATCCTAGAACATTGTAGATCACGGAAGATTATTCTGAGCTTGCGGTGTTAGGGCGAAACACTCTGCTTATCTGAATGAGATAGCCCATGCGGCATAAAAATAAAGCAATGGAACACGCGCTTCGCATGGGACACAGATAACAGAGCCGGGCGCTGCCGGGCATTAAAACAAACAATAATGAAACAAACCCGTACATGGGTCGCGGCAATATACTTTGCACTACGTGGCATCGTAATATATCATGGTAAAGTCCAGCGTGGTGTCAAAAAACTTTTTGGCAAGGCAAGGAAATTTATGTTTGCCCTAATCCAGAAAAACGCATTTTCTGCTTATTCACTAAAAAGAGTGGAATTTATCCGGACCCTGAAATTACTTCGAATGAATAGTTCATTACTGGCCCTAGTAAAACGTAGCACTTTTACTTTTATTTTAATGATACTTCTAATAACAGTTACGTATTGATCTTCATCCTTAAATGAGGGAAATGCAATCCTATTTGTTCAATATACTTCAAGTTTCAAACATCTGTTCATATCCACGAGATAGGAATTGTTTTGTATATATAAGATCATCCTGAACAGCGTAAAAGGACATGACATTAGTAGGTAATTATAAACACAGAGACTCGCTCGACTCGCTGAAATATCTTCATTGATTTTCAATATTTTCAACATTTCCATGGCGGCTTTATTGATGATACAACACAGCCATACATATAGACAGACAGACAGACACAATTGTTGCCTTTCATTAACCGAAGAAAGACTAAAATCTTTTAAAATGCGGTCTATTTGGACTCCGGGTTGATGCAATGGCATGGCAAGGAGCCATGTGACGTATCAACGTATCCAACGTATCATATTACGCAAACAACTTCCGGTTCGCATTGTGTCTACTACTCTTATTTATTAGCTTGTTGACACATAGGTAAAACACCTGAGATAGAGCGTTCGCAAAAATATGTGTTGGTGAGGCTCGTGCGGGCGCCTGCATGCTGCTTTATAATAGAGGACATCATTTAGATCACCAGTAGGGTATTGTAAACAAATCATGGTAACTAGCATACAGTAAACTACTCTAAAACAATTTGAGCAAATTACTCAAAGAAGATGAGGATACATGCAAGAAGAAAATTTTTGAAACGAATTTTTCCTACCCATCCTCCACGATTGTAAAAAGTGTATTTTCTATCCACATTTGTGCACACTTGAATTTTTTGGCCTACCGCATAGCGCTTTCGCAGTGGCATTAAGACTCAAATATTTATTGATTCTAGTGGTGCACAAGCAATTACCTGTTTAGAATCCTCTTCTCCTCCTAGTTTGGACGAAAGCAAACATTTGTTGGTATATGGGTTCGAGTGTGTTCAAAATTTAGGTATCAGAGATATTCTCTCAGTGACATGACAAGGTTGTCTGCCTGCTTCGTGGAAGATCGGGAGGGTCATTCAATATTTAAATTCTATAACAAACATTCCCGACTTCTTAAATTCGATAACAAACGTTCCCGACTATACGACAAACATGTATCACTTACCTTGTTTCTCTGCGAAACACAACAAATGTTCTTTTTTGGATGTTTGAAAATTTCTGTGTCTATTATATACACAAAGAAGCAAAATGGTTTGTTTGACGTGAAGTGAAGTTTATTTTTTTTTCATAGAAAAGAGGGGACCGAGGCAAAAGGCGGTTAAGCCGGATGAGGCTTCGGTGTTTTAAGCCTGTATGTAGTACAGATACAAAAGCAAAAGCCCCTTTAAATACATAGAAGGGGCAGCAATCAAAATACAAAACCGTTATATAAGCAGTAAGACTTACTAGAATACAAAACGTGTGCACAATCATGGGAAAATACAAATTTATACTTGTACAAGTACAATTTCATGCATACGGATGAAATAAAATAAATCATTCGACTTAAGCACTTGTGTGAAAAAGATGGAAATATAAATATATACACTTGCATCTATGTAAACACACACATACACATACGCATACATATCGAAGAAGGTAAATTGCATTTCACATTAGAATTTCACCTTCAATGAGATGTTGTTTGGTCTTTTTTTTAACATGTTTCCAGATAGAAAAAACTCATCACGAAAAAAAAATTTTAGGGCGTTGGGCACTTGGCAACTCAGTTTTTGTTCACCATAATTTGTTCGCGTTCGCGGAAGTTTTAGTTTTACCACGCGAAGATTGTAACCTATGTTGCTATCAGGAACAGAGTACAAGCGATTTTTGTGAATGTATTGAAGAAGCCGCAGATAATACACTTGGTGGGCTTTTATTATGGACTGTTTTACAAAGAATGGTTGCGTAAGTAAGTTTCGTGGTGCACCGAGGTATCCCTCAATAGCCCGCACGGCTCTTTTTCGCAGGACCAGTAATTTTTGGGGATTGGAAGATGTGGTCGTACCCTAAACATGATTATAATAAGAAAGACTTGAAAAAAACATGGCATTAGACATAGACACCTTTAACTAACCAGATAGTAATTAAAAATCCTATAAAATAAGCCAACAATGTTGCTTAGTTTAGAAGCAAGTTTAGAAATATGAACAGACCACGAAAGATTTTCAGTAAACCACACACGGAACAATGTTTGGGAAGAAACCTGATTGATTGCTATACTGTCATAATGAATATGTATACAATTAGTTTCCACGGTGTTCATGGGCTTGAAAATAATATATTTCGTTTTACTGATATTTAAACTAAGCCTATTGTTGTGTAACGAATCACGAAGGTTGAATAAATAAGCATTGACCATATTTTGAAGCGCCGGTAAGGTAATGAACAGGAAGAGAAGAAATGATTAGTGTCATCAGTGTACATTACCAAATCGGAGAGTGATCTATGCTGGCTAGGTCATTGATATATGTAATGAATAATAACGGCCTTACAACTGATCACTGTGGGGCACCATGCTTAACCAGCTGTAATTCAGAGGATATGTTATTTGTTCGAACATTTGGGACCTATTACTCAGATAACTGCTCAATAGGCTCAACGCAATACCTCGAACCCCATAGTTACAAAGTTTCTTAAGAAGGGTCTCACGGTGTGCGTAATCAAATGCCTTGCGAAAATTTAAAAATAGGCGGAGGGTAATTTTTTTTGTTTACATAATTATCTATTACTTTGTCTTTAGCAACTAACACTGCTTGCTCTGTGGTCCTATTTTTCGTGAACCCATATTGAGAATCAACAATCATTGTATTTGTGCAGAAAATCGGCTATCCTAGAATTGATAATACCTTCAAAAATTTTTCACAACACAGGCAGAACGAAAATTGGTCGGTAATTCGACAGTTCATCTATATTGCCTCCTTTATGTACTGGAACGACTCGGGCCAATTTGAGATTTTCAGAAAAAAACCCAGTTGACAGCATTAGATTTGCAATGTGTCACAAGACATCGCATATAACGGGGCAGACGGGGTTTAACGGAATCACTTTTATAAATTTGTATCCCACAGATACGTCACTTTTTAAAGAAAGTATTACATTACAAAGAAATTATTACAAAGAAAGTATTACAAAGAAATTAATACATTATTATATTAGTCAATCAGGGCATTTGATAGCTCGTGACCAATTAATTTACCATCGATACATAATGCACCAACTAGCCGAACAGCACATTACACTGAATTTCCCATTTGCTGTGATTATTTCATCAAGTTTTATACATTTGGTTTTATTGGTCAAGTTGTTGACCTCTCGCCAAACTTTACGACTACCATTTTGAATGCGGGAGAAATTTCTTATATAGTAGTCTGATTTCGCGTTTTTTAGATCTTTGTTGAGTTTATTTCGATATTTTCGTTTTTCGCAAGTATAGTTAAATTTCTGCTGTGGAGAAAATTGTGATACATGTTATTTTTCTTCCTTATCCTTGGGTAAAGTGATTGTTTCATTCAAGGCTTCTTAAATTTCTTAGGAATGATTTTTCTTTTATGTGGGAAGGCAGCGTTATACTGCGTTATAAACATATCTATGAAAACAGAATCTGCTGCATTGACTTCCTTGATCTTGTATATAGGCTCCCAATTAGTATATTCGATTCGTTTGTTAAAGTCGTTGACCGCAAGATTATTGAAATCTCTGAATATATGGGTAGCAGTGTTGGTTATGTCATTTATTTTGAGAGGTATGAAGAAAAAAATATCGGCAAATGTTCACTAATATCGGAAGATATTGCGCCAGACTCAGTGTGCGGAAGCTGTACATGGAGATACAAACGACTAATAATGCGGCCCTGTTGCAAGTTATTCTAGTGGTAATGTGATATAATTAATATATGCATACACGGAAAGGAGATTCTGCAATTTCCTTGCATGAGCGGCGTCCGATAATAGGTCAATGGGTCATCCATTGATGACCCATCATCAATGATGACCCATCATTGATGACCCATCACCAATGGGTCATCAATGGTCACCCATTAAAATGAACGGTAGCTTAGTGGAGTCATGCAAAAGAAAAGGCCTTATAAGAAATAAAAGAATTGTGATTTGTTACCCGGAGGTGGTCTGTACATAGCAACAACTATTATATTCTTGAGAGATACAGCTGAACATTCAACATTGGAATTTGTGATTGTAACATCGCCAATCACAGAATGTGAATGACATTTTTTAACATAAACAGCAAGCCCACCCCCTCTTTCCATGGGGCCTGAATAAACCTTAAACCTTTGTATACATATCTATAGAAAGAGCACACATCGCTATAGTGGAAAACCTTGTTTCTGAGAAAAGCATAACGTCGAACTCAACCAACAGTAGCGAATGTAATAAATCAACCTCGTGTCGCTTGTTTTTCATGCTACAAGTATTACATAGAAGTCCAAAAACAATTTTTGTAGATACTGCTAAAGCTAGAATTAAAGTGATCGGTTTTGTATCTAATATAGGCAGGTGGAAAATGCATGGTGAGAATTCATGGGTGGCGAGCATGGTGCAAACGTCGCATTTTTATTTCGTCATCATGGTAAGATCAGAGAGGTCCTGTATCCTCACACCATTCATATGTTCGTCTTTCCACTCAAAAACCTTTCTTCCGCTCGTCCAGACACATTTCCTTGCCACTTCCTTTTTGCGGGCAATAGCGGCACCAATCAGCTATTTGTTGGCCTCAGATAATCCGAGCTGCTTAGTTGTGAGGTTCCGCTTCCTACCGTTAGCAAGAAGTGCGTGGCGCTTATCTCTCCGGAGGAAGTCAACCACGATGTTGGTCTCGCTGGCTTCCGCGTTGGGATTCGGTGACACGTGCCATGTCACGACTAGAAACGGGCTCTTTGAGAACGTCGCCGTTTTTTTTCGGCAACGTCAAAAGGATCCTCCTCTGAGCAGATGCCATTATTTCCAAGTTATTTAGCCTTGCGTTTTCCTCCGGCTCGTCAAGTCTTCGCGTTAAGCGCTTGCTTTCGTTTTGAAGGGCTTGATTAGCTTCTTGCGGATAGGCTATTTCTTGCCGAAGTGCCTTCAGATTGGCACCTATCGATTTTTTTTTTGTCACATGCATCACTACAAATCTTAACACTATCTTTCACGCTCCGCAACTCGGTTGTCATTCTCGTTTGAACGTCTTCAAAAGCCTTCATAATCTCCTTACCATTGCCAGCCATGCTCGAAAGTTGCATGCACAGTCACTATAAAAGTTAAATTTCAGCAGCAGTGCGCAGGAATTAAACAAGCGGATACTGTTTCAACAGCGCCAAAGTCTTACTTGCACAAAACCGGTAGGTTAGCGAATTTGCTGACCGCTTTCGCACCTTTACCAAACTTAGCAGCCGGCCCTGATGCCGTTGCTTACAAAGGTAGCCGATGGTTGTCTCGCACGCTGATTGGTGGGCGATGGGGCGATGCTCAAAGTAGCGTTCGAAGCCATGCTTTGAATCAACAACACTTGCGAGACGCAGCTGGCATTGTTCACACTAAAATTGTGCTTATCAAAAGTGTTCGCATTTTCCTACACTTCCGGATGAATCCACAAAATGTCCTACATTCTAACAAAGCAAAAAATATACCGGAGTAGCATTACGAAAAAAACTTTTTTTGTGTTTATTTTGAAGTCATCTTCTATGTTTTGATACTACAGCCATAGAGTCTTTGGTAAATTTATTCTTCTGCTTTCTCTTCATCGAATAGAAGCGCACCACCAGGCAATAGCCATTGAAAAGGCTGTAAAGGTGACACATGTGTGACCAAAAATTTGCTTTACAAATAAAATAAAAGCGATATGAACAGAATGTGAGTTTATAAAGCTACTTATTTGCTCCTCTCTACCATCTCAACCCTTTTGCACTGGTGTTGGATCTATATTTACATTCCTGCCTTGCTTAAACAATCCTTCTTAATTGTGCAATAATTTAGAAATATATGAAGATAATAAAGAACATTATTTGACACCAACAACCAATTTGGCTAAAGGACGTTTCTCCAAACTAACTCTTCAGAAAACATTTCGCCCTTTACAAGGAAACACTGCCTCTATTTGGATTTCCGTTCGTAGCTTTCTAGTACTATCACGGAAATTGGCAGTAGTTGTTAATTTTTCTACCTGTTATCGCCGCAGCAATGTTTTCGTTAGGCGTGTAATATTAGTCACATTCCAAGTGTTCTATATCGAGTAGGATACAGATAACGCAGTACAAGTGGCCCAAAAGTACGCGACTTGGTCTCCGACCCTACGTAGTTTTGCATGTTTAGGATCAAAAAGAAGGACCTTCCCACGAACAACACACTTGAAAAAAATCGGCACAAACTGACTGCATTCTCTATTTAAGGATAGCATTCTTAAGCCGCTTGTAAAGTGTGTGGTTTCTTAACGTACCTGGGTATGAGCAGCGAAAGACGTTGCAATACTCTGTTGTTTTTGTATTTTTGGTTAGTTTTGCCAAATGATGTAAATTGTAGCGGTGAGATGCTTTATTTCGCCTATGTTTCTTCCCAAAAGTGCCAGGTGCACTTCCTTCTGGTTCACTTACGCTGTTTATAGGTATTAATAACGCTGTTTTGCAGTCCTTTTTAGTTTGTTCTTCGGTTTGGAGAAAGGCGTGTCAAAATGTATATATTTGTTTTTGTGAGTTCATATTTATGATTTTTTTGTTTTTTATACGTATTGTTTTTAATTAGGTCCAATTACCGCGATTTACGGTAATATAACGAGTGTAAGGGTGTTTTCGGAAGCTGTGTAGTATTATGGAACTGCAGGGGTTACACAGTTAGCCAGTATTGCTATATTTATTCTTATTTGAATGTTTTTGTCAGGCTTTTTTCTTCTTTTGTGTTTTTTGAATATGTAAAGGATGCATAATTTTATTTCTGCCCGCTTATTATTCTAGACATTTTATTTTTATTTTCGTTATTCTTCTAGGTTTTTCAAAACTCGTGCCGGAAAAAAAAGTTCCTTTTACTTTTGAAGAAGCACAAGTGCTGCAAACAATATACCTGCATCTTTTAGGAAATGCAGGGGCCTATACCGCTCCCACTTTTTTGTTGTATTGTAATTCTTCTATTGTTGTATTGAACTTTTGTTGTATCGAACGTTTTTTGGCAATCTTTGTTATTAATGTTAGGTTTTAGGGCGATATGTAAAAGACGCATGATTTTGAGCTCATATTTGAACCTCAAAAGATGCATCGCAAGTTTTAAAAAAATGTCTTTCTTGTCTTCGTTTTTAAAAAGTATGTCACAAATTATCTTCGTTTGATCTATTGCAACAATACCAGTTCCTAATTTCAGAAATTCTGCAATTTATGTGAACCAGCACCGAGTCATACGTTTTCTCAATTTGCTTTCGTTTTATACGTATTCTGAAAGTTTTTTTGGTTACTCTTTTTAGTTTCGCTTGCTGTAGGAATGAGTATATGATGTTTAGTTTTGATTTTGCCAGATGCTTTTACGAAAATTTGTTTTTTTTTATTTTAATTGTTTCTGAGAAAGTTTCTCTATTTTTGCTATTATAGAGATTACAGGTGTCACTTTCGTAAAACCTGCAGTTTTATTAAAATGCAGGCCCTTAAACTGTCTGCCATCATGGCTATTTCTTTACTCGTCTTTTGAACGTTTGTTGCGAAATGGTTCGTTTATTGTTGGGTTTCTGGCGAAGTGTAGAAGATGTATATTTTTGTAATTCATTAGAATTATTTTGGGAATTTTGCGTTTTCTTATTTTTTTGTTTATACTATTTTCTCTTACAAAATCCCTGTTTTCCTTAATATATTTATTACGGGAAATATTTTCAGAAAATTGGTTATTTCGTGGACATGTTGCGTGTCCCATGGTTTTCTATTTTTGCTTTATGTATTTTCAACGCTTTGGCGCAGAATGTTGCTGTTTATTTTCGCGTTTGGGAAGGTGAATTAGCTACAAAATGTTAATTTTTTGGACGATTTTTGAAAGTTTTATATTTTATATTTTACTTTTTGGCTTCCAATGTTCCGTACGACAAATTATCTCTATTTCCTCTGGCTTGTTTTTCCCAAAGTCTGCATTTTTCATTTAAATGCAGGACGTTACACCTGCGTTGTATGGCTGTGGAGGTCAGCGGCAAAAGACTGCACGCATGAAACGACTGGGTAAGTCTGATATTGAAGCTACCTGTGTACAGAAAGAATACAGTGCGCAAATCCACCCTACCAAATAAACTCCACCAAATTTTGCAAGAGGAAGAAGATACATGCATACAAAACGCATTCACGGCACCACCAAAAGAATCAAAAGATAGGCGTATCTGCAGTTAGTTAGGTATACATGACTTCATATGAAATATTGCAAGTCAAGAAGGACGTGAGGTTCTTCTAGAAATAATCGTTTCTTGCACAGAACACGTGCTCCGCAAAAAACTAAAAAAACGCGATGAAGAAGCACTCACCAACCTGTGCGCACATACTGTGGAGACAAATCGATGGCTGTGGCATTGAACCTTCCAGCATTTATCTCTGACCACTCTTCTTCCTGAAACTAGTGAAGTAGTTTCGAAACGCGGTGTAAAGCATTATAGTATAGTCTAGCGATGACAGAGTGCACCACTATCCCTATCGAATTAAACTACCATGAGTGAATAAAAAAAATGGCGAAAGTACCCTTAGGTCGCGCCAGGCTTTATTTATAGAGAAGTTTTATTATCAATTCCTATATAAGCACTGAAGACACACCAGCATGCATTGCATAAGGTATGAGATTGCCTAGCTTTATGATCCGTCGTCGGTTTTTACTGTAGTAGGTATAGTTATCTTCATAGCCATTATATATCATCGTCTTCCTCATGCAAATCTGGCGGCCCCGGATCGTTCAGTATGCCGGGTTTCCATTTCTTCGAAAGTAAAACACGTCAGCACGCAATATAGTTTGCGGCTACCGGCTTCGCGAATGGGTGTCTGTTGCTCCAGCTGTCTTGTGCTTCCTACTTCAGGTGCTCAGGCACGTAAATTTTTGGGGGTATTTTTTTGCGCGAGACACGCGCCGCCTAAACGATGCCCGGTGCTTCATGTGAGGCGCGTGCTTACTTGCGTGGTAAACGCCGGGATAAGTACGACAAAACTTGTACTGATGATAGTACACGCTTTACGGCCAGAAGCAACAGCTTTGCGCTAAAGAGACCAAACGGGCTTGCTTTGATGCGATATGGTATGAAATACTTGTTCGCACCTATCTTAAAATTTAATCTTTTATGCCTAGTGTGCCGTATGTTGTTTGTCTTAAGAGATGTATTGTTTTTACATTGAAATTCCTAAGAAACATTTTTGAATGAAGTTTTTCAATATCCTCGCAATATTTGTGTGTACACGTTCACCAGAGCATTGTGCGCGACCGAATCAAACCCAAACATATTTGAAGTAAACGTCTGCACTCCAGTATGTATACCTGTTCTCTCTTGTCGATGAAATAATGCAGTACATGGCAAGATTTAGGACCACGGCGAGACCAAATTTTGTGAACCTACAGAACTCCTGTACACCTTTTTGAGTTCACAAACCTATTTCCCACCACGCTCATATTTCTTGCGAAAACGTTATTTATAAATGAGCGTGATGCATGCGGAAATAAATAAAACGTGTATATAATACAAACGAGACAACCGTAACACTCAAGACGTCAAAAAACGTTACAAACGTTTGCAACGTGTTAAGAGCACTACTTAAGGAAGCGAGAAGGAAGTACATTGAAAATTCAGTAGACCATGCTGCAAACAGTATTAAAGGCAATAGCCAGTTATAAATACCTTCTTTGGCTGAAATCGCTATACGCTTCAGTAACCACGATTAATACTTAAAACATCAGTCACAATGATACTCAGGAGATAGTGAAGGACTTTGCAGATGTTCTTGCATTAGGGCAGGCTAATCCTGATGAATTTTTCTGTCCAATAACCCCACCTTCCCCAAAGCTTTTTTCTTCTTTTTCCTATAATGCTCCAGGAAGTTTGTGCTGTCATACGCAACCCAAAAAACACTGGCCCCGGACTTGACAACTTTCACTCGTGCCATATGAAACTTATCGCACAGTATGTTTCGGGTGTTTTTTCATACATCGTTACCCTAACTTGAAAACAGGCCTATTTCCGAATGCTTTGGAAAGAGCTAAACTAGTTCCTCTTTTCACTAAAGGTGATATGTGGCATTCCTCTAACTATCTCCCAATTGCTAGTTTGTCATTTTGTAGTAAAATAATAGGTACGCTCTTTGTTAAACGAATAATGGAGTACCTAACAGCTCTTTGTTAAACGAATAATGGAGTACCTAACAAATTTAATATCCTCTCGCCATGTCAGTTTGGCTTCAGGGCTGTTTACTCAACGGGCCTCCCCTAATTTCCTTAAACGATAAAATAAACTGGCAGAAGATACGGGACAATTTTTTGCCGCATTGGTGAGTGATTGAGTAAAAACTTTATTAGAGCACCCAAGAGCGAGTCAAGGGGATGCTACCCTGTTAGGGGCGCCAGTGAGAGCTACCAGTGCTCAGCCGTCCAGTGAGGGGGTTGTGGTTGTCCCAGGCACTGTCAAACCCAAGTACCGGTGGTGTTCGATATTATCCTGGGTGGTTCCACGGGTAATCCCCTCTCGACGGCGCGCCGGCCTCTGTTCGTCTAGTGCGTTAGTGACTAGTCTAGTCGTCCGGGCTTGTGTTTCGTTGTCTTCGCTTCTCATTGCAGCCTCAAACTGCGGTGGTAACGTCGTAGTGTTGCTAGTAGGAGGCTGGCAGTTTCATAGTAGATGTACCAGGGTAGCTCATGATTCTTGGCATAGACGACAGATGCCCATGGCGTACACCTCGGGGCAAACGTACCAGGCAATTGCTGGGGTAAGAATAAAGTGAGTTTGCAGTTGACGAAAGAGGACCGCCTCCGTACAGGTTAGACCAAGGTGTGGGGAAGCAGTGATCTTCTACTGTTGCGGTACCATTGTAAAATTTCACGGTAGGCTAACAGGGGTTCCTTCCTTGTGTCTTATGATTCCGAGGCATCAGTGCAGTCGTTTCCTGCCGTGTGGCAAGCTAAATCTCGCACTGCAGAGTGGACTGTTTCATTATGATTAGGGGTGCCCTTCCCCGAGACATCATGTCCCATGTGGGCAGGGAACCATTTGATGTAGATGGCACGGTCAGTGGCTCGCCCACCGCGAAGGATACGAGCAGCCTCCGCACACACTGGGTTTCTGGCGTAGTGCAGGATTGCAGTTTTGGAGTCGCTGAGAACAGTTGTACATAGGGGATCTGTGATGGCCAGGGCGATGGCGACTTCTTCTGCCTGGGCGACTGTAGATACTCGGACGCCCGCTGCTGATTGAAGTACTCTCGTAGTGACAGGCATCGTTGCGGCAACTTACATGTTGTGCTGCTGGTAGGTTGCATCGACCTACACTGCTCGGTTGTCCCGTGCATGGAGGTCGATCAAGGTTTTTGCCATGGCGAGCCGTCGTTCCCGATTATGCTCAGGATGCATGTGCCGGGGTAGTGGTTTTACGACGATTAGCTGATGGAGACATGAATGCGTTCATCGTATCTACCGCCCCTTGTTGTCGTTCCTGTATTTCTCCGCCACTGCCTTTATTAGTTCAGAGGATAATATCGTCAGCATAAAAACCAAACTTCAGGTCCATTATCTACTCTAACTTTTTCAGTAGATCTAGTAGGGCCGTATTGAAAATGTAGAGAGATAATACTGAGCGTTACTGTGTTCCTCTGTTGCTGAGGTTTATATTTTCGCTTTGAATGCAACAAAGACTGAGTGTGGAAGTCCTCTCGTTTAGAAAGTTCTGGAAATAGTGAGAGGTTCGCGTTCCTATCCCTATCTTTTGGAGACTCTGGAGAGTAGTTTCGGTCCTTACAGAATCAAACCCTTTGGCTAGATATCACCCAGTTATGGCCGTGGTTTCCAGAGGGGAACCAGCGTGCCTTTCGAGAATCTGCTTCTTCAATCTAAGCACGGTGTCTTGAGTTGAGAGCTTTTCTCTGAAACCCACCATGACAAAGGGGTGTAGATCTTTTTCTTCCATGTGTCAATTGAATCTTTTGAGTACGACATGTTCCAGAAGCTTTTCTAGGCTTGACGCGAGGATATCAGCCTAAGATTTTCCAGATTTAGTTTCTTTCTTCGCTTTGGAACCACTTTGATTACAGCTGCCTTCCACTGATTTGGTTTGTAGGAGCTTTCGCAGCATTTGTTGAAGTGTTTTGTCAGCACCTCCAATGAGGGTGTCTAAATTCCGGAATATTTTTTTGTGATTCCATCCGGTCCAGGTGCAGAGTAGGATCGTAGATTTTGTATTGTGTAAATAACCTCCGCTAGCCTTACAGAAGCGTCCAACACCTGGTTATCCATCCAAGCATACGCTGCGGAGGGCTGGGTAGCTGTGCCGTTAGATTTTTATGACATCGTTTTTGTTGTTGCTCTGTGCCGGGGTATGTTCTTATGAGTTTTGCTAGATTGTGCTGTTGGGTTCTATATTTGTCACGATCATCAAGATAACGAAGGAGGTGCCAAGTTCTCTAATTATCAATTTGTCGATCCAGCGCTTCGCACAGCGAGTTCCTAGACTGATTTGCCAAATGTAGGGTAAATTCTGATATTCGCGTATTAAGCTTGGCTATTCTCCTCCGAAGGTTGCGCAGGTATTCTTCCGTTTGGAGCCTCTGTTACACTCGTTTCTTCGCCAGCCACATGTGAGTAAGTTTCGCCTCAACATCTTTTGGTTCTTTTTCTCCTCTGGGAATCTCCTCTATGGTGGTGTTGACGCCATAAATAACTTGGCGCACGCTTCTATTGATGTCTCTGAATTCATTGATGGTCTCTTATTTATTGTTATCGATCTGTCGAAACTTGTCACTCTGTAATTCTAGTCACTCTTGCTTTTAGGTTACTTGAGGTGCTTGTTATTGTGGTTGCGACTTTCTCTTCTTGTAGGTTGAGCCATTGAAAGTTTGTGACGTTTTTCGACCGCAATAGGTCTGGCGTAGTATCTCTGGACGCGCTATCTACTATTCGAGTAGGGTAGGTAAAATTGGGAACGAGTGTGAGGCGTAATTGATAAATGTGTTTTCAAAGGATCGTACATTTACGTGTCTCTTTATCGTTACCCCAAGCGGCGTGCGGTGCATTGAAGTCACAAAAAATCAGTAGGGGGTTCTTATCAAAGATATTGAGCATGGCCTTTAGAGCTTGTTAAATTTTTGCAGCTGTCTTGAATTGCTGTATACGTTTATTGCAGATATACTGTATTTATTTTCTTGTTCTGACATCCGATCATTTGTAGAAGGATGTTATCTGCCGTTTCAGTTTCGGTGTTGTGCTGGATGACTGGAATTTTTGGCCTAACATTGCTTTCGGAGCTTTGCCGGTATTTGCTGGTTGAACATATGTAACATATCCCAAAAGCTATGCAATTACACCCGTTTCTTGCAGTCCAATGAAGTCGAGTTTTTTTGCTATTTGCAATTGGTCAATGTATATATCTAGGTTATATCTTTTCTATTGGCACCCTCCGCAGTTTCACTGCCAGATTACAACCAGGGTTTGAAATTTGGACATGGGACCTGTACTGCCTGTCTTTGCTTATAGTTGTGCTCCCCTCCGATGTCAGTGCTGACTGCAAGTCTGGGGTCATTGCACTGTACTGCCAATATTAGGATTATGTACCATGATTATTATGATTATGTACCATGATTAATAAGTAACATAATTTACAGTCTGTCTTAGTCGTTTATTGTAGTTTCGATGCCACTTTTTATTTTATTCTCTATAGTATTTTGTGTTTGGTATTGTTATTCACTCACCCACCTTTTTTACTGTCTGTTTATGTGTCAGCCACTGGTGTATTTCACTGGGTATTTTTTCCCCCTTCTCAGTGCGCCAGCACGAACACTTTGGCTGTTCCTGGGAACGTTATTAAAAGCTTACTGATTTATTGGTTGGTTGATTGTTTGATGATATTGATTGATTGATTGATTGATACATTCATTTATTGATTGAATATTTCACGTGTGTTCAAAGCATTGCTTACCGAATGTCGTGGCTTCCAACACCACGCTTCCTTTCTTGTTGATTTTCTTTCTGAGATTTCAGTAACTATTTTTACTATACCGTTTCTTTCATGCATATGGTTTTGTGTGTTGTGTCGTCTTGATTTTAGTTTGTTTTTATGAATCCTTTTATAATATGTACCAGTACCAAGACCCTAGGGTTTTTCCTGAGTACTGAAAATAAAGGTTGATTGATTGATTGATTGATTGATCGAATAAATACAATAATAATATTATTATTACTTCTGCTTTTATTGTACAGCCAGAAAAGCCAGAAAAGATTGTTGGCAGTGCTGGGCAGTCTCGGCGAACTAGAATAACTGCAATAGGAAACTATAACTACAATAAGAAAATCAAAGCTAGAAACAAAGCAACGAAGAAGACCATAATACCAAGAGAAAGAAACTAGCAAAAAAACTGCGCTGCATCAAAAAGTCATATTTTTCAAAAGCGCGAACCACAAATTCTTTTTTGTCTGTTCCCAACTACTATAAAATAAAAATAAAAGGGACACAATGACAGTTTAACAGTCTAAAACAATTAGCTATTCAATAGAAAACACATTGGAGGCCAGCATTCTATCACGCCTACTGACACAGGGATCACTGAGAAGTAGGTATTGATGAAGTTGCAAAGGGTGCGTGGAGCTGGTTCGAAAAAATTCCCTCTCACGTTTTTGCACGCGCCTAATGAAAGGCGTATTTCTTCTAGATACACAATCACTGAAATTGCTGCAACACACAACTTTCAGTGCAGCATCGACCCTTATAGCCCTATTTCAATCACGTACAATTTCAGAAAATTCAACATAATATATTACACTTTCTAACACGTGCGGTGATATATAGAATGTCCTCTGTTTCAATTTGCACTGCCTTAATTTAAACACGTTTTTTACGACACAGCATCTGAAGCCTACTTGAACTGCTCTGGGTATGAAAAAGACTATTCGATCTTAGGTCGGCTTCCGGGATTTTTTTACAGCACTTTCTTTTTAAGCACAGTTACTTATTACAACTGGGCCATATTTTCCCCACGTAAAACTTTATTCGCGTCACCGCTACCTAATTTGAGCGGAATGACTGCAACATATCTGTATTGGCTCGTAGGCTTGAAAGTGCACTTCAAACGTCAGCATTTGATATAGTTTTCTTCCAACAGTTTAAAAAGCCATCAATGACATTGGTGATGCAAAACTGTGACTTACTGATGGTTAGTGCATTCTTTATAATAATCGGTTTCATCTTAGATGGCAAAGAATGGAATGAACAATTAAAAACGGCACACTGTTTCGAATAACTGCAAATTCCAATATTTCAACAAAGCCAAACCCATTTGTTACGTCAAATTTTCAAATTATTTCAACAAAGCGCCGTTTATATAGGTAAATACTTAAAATACCAAAGCCTGGTTAGCGGAAAGTTTTAGCATAGCCGCTTTTCTACGCTAAGGCCCAAGTGGTGGATGACCGGGATCAAACTGGGCATGTGCGCACAGTGAGTGAGAGCTGCTCCCACGTAAGCGAATGCGGACGGGCCGCCTCAGCGTTAGGCTACGCTAGCCGCCATGCTAACTTTCGGTTGTATGGGGCCTAACCCCAACTGGACAAGCAGTGTG
This sequence comes from Haemaphysalis longicornis, assembly GCA_013339765.2. Lineage (NCBI taxonomy): Eukaryota > Metazoa > Arthropoda > Arachnida > Ixodida > Ixodidae > Haemaphysalis > Haemaphysalis longicornis. The sequence goes on along the minus strand of CM023454.1, from coordinate 1,795,024 downwards.
CATGACGCGTGCGTGGCGCAAAACAAGCGCAACTATTTTTATACATACAATATTTCATGTTACTCCAAGAACCTAAATATTCTCGCAGTGCTGTAACAACTGCGGCGGAAAACAGTGGTATTTTTTATCTGCTAATAAGCTGACACTCCCATTCTGCTCTAATAAAACTTGAACATCTAGTCATACACATTTCAGATTTGTGTTTGAATAATAAAATGTTTGGTCTTGCGGAATACTGTATAACTTTCATCACAAATGCGGCCTAATAGTATTGCCATTTTAAGAATTTTTTTGTTTATACCTAAACTGGTTTTTGCAGAGAGAGTGTCAATTGTATTGAAAATCACGTTTTCTGTTTTATCATTATGTTTTCTCAACGCCTCATCGCTGTACAAAGATATGCGGTGTTTGTGGGAGGAGTAAATTATGATGAATTGATGAATGGTTTTGATTGCGCAAGGGACTCTAAAAAAAATTTACAGCTGTCGTTGTATAATCGTTTCGCCTGAACTTTGATCAGGGCTCAAACTTTCTTGAAACCAGGCTAATAACGTGAATGCGCTCATCAAAGCCTTAATAATGCTTTTTGTTTAACACTATCATCTGTTATTTTTGTTCCTCCCCCATTCTGCGCCCATGCCTATCATCCAATATTTATTACTGCATTGAACAGAGTTAAGCCTGGTAGTGTCAACAGATAACAAGAGTGCCTCTCTCTTCTGTGAAAACAAAAAGAAACACACTTACCGTGTTATTGACCTGACAAAGAGCAGATTTTTTTACGTATGGTTTCAATTTGCCTAACGCTCAATTGCTACTATACAATCCACTAATAATGTATTCGCGTATTAACCACATGGTCAATTATTCCTAGTTTTGATAGAGAGTTCATGCTCATAAAACTTGTGATTTCTTAAACTAACGACGTTACTGCCAATGTCTGCTACTTGACACAGATAAGAATGAACTCATAGGCATGCTATAACCTACGCTGCCCTATTAACGACTTACGTGTAACGCTCAATTCAACCAAGGATAGAAAACATTTATTAGCCAGGCCTGTAACAATAGGGAACTTCATACCAAACTCAAACTTTCCACGGTGACACTTCAGCAATTGAAGCAGAACAGTTGACCAACGTAAACATGTATAACAAAAGTAGACCGTGTGGTGATAAGTTACCTAAATATATAAAAAAAATTACAATAGATTAGGGTTCGCTATGCATATCTTACGTGTAGGATATTGCACATATTATGCACAGGAAACGTTAATTTACACTTGTGAATTGTGAACAGGTGTATTGATCAGCTGTGCTCCACCTATTCAGGCCAAAATGATATAGAGTATGCTAACAGCTTATTGAAAGTGTGTAACGGGTATCTGCTAAGAATAAATATTGTAAACCATAAATGAGGTTACGGAGTAAAATTATAGAACTATCATTAGTGAACTGACAAATAGATTTTTACCCATTACGGGGGATCAGTGGTAAAGAAGTTGTTTAGCTGCGCCCATAGCCACGAGTTAGATTCCGATCACTCTGGTTGCTTTTCAAATAGATGCGAAAAGCAAGAACAACGTGCGTCATATATTGGTGCAAATAATTTCTGATCCGGTGGTGAGAAATATTCGCATCAAAAAATGTGTAGAGATACAGCATTATCAAAAAACGCAGCATCAAAAAATGAGTAGAGATACAGCATTGAACGAACACGTGCACACATCTTATTTAAGCCCAGCGGCACCATTTGTAACATTTACGTCATTTACAGTACAAAGCATATAGTGGTAGGCCTTGAAATTCTTCCTTGTATGCCTGCTACTAATACTACTTGTATAATTTAATTTGCCTTGCAAGCGTAATCTCAATTTTCTAACAGTGGAAAATGGGCTAGGGAGTGAAAGTGGCAGTTTTTTTAGATAATTCCCTACGTTTCCAATGATTGTAGAGGATGATACATGCAGTACCAGAGCTAGCCCACGTTTGAACTAAACAGAGTTATACCGGGCACTACAGATTTATCAATCACTTCATAATTTAGTTGAGTGCGACCGAGTGTGCCAAAAAATGTACTGATAAAGTCTGAGGAACGCTTCAAGAAAAAACTACGGCCAAGGGTAAGCTTCAGTTTGGCAGATGTCTGTGTTATAAAGAGTATATTTAGGAAAAAGGTTGATGAGAGCGGTTTTGGAATAATGTGTTACGTGAAGTTGTAATAGGGAAGGGGCTAGAGATTAAACTTCTCCATTTTGTGACCAGTACAATTGCCCGTTAAGTGTCCTTTAAAAGGACCATAGAAGTAGTGGGTATTTTTTTCGTATAAAAATAAAAAGACCGCAAGGAACCGATAAAGGTTCGATTAGTTTTGCTCTGATAAGTGGCGATGTGAGCCCTTCTTTGCCCTTAGAAGAACACCGTTGTAGGAACCCAGCTATTCTCGTAACCTATCCCGTCGCGCGTGACAATAACAAGGGGGCGCGATATTGCGGCGTGAGGGGGATGCGAAACAGTATTGGTTGGCGCTCGGATACGGATGAAATAGACCTTGAGGATTTGAAAGTGTGGGGGCATCCGTGAGGTGTAAAAAGCTACCGCAAAGATCTGAGGGAATGCCTTCCCAAGAAACTCTGAGCGCCCCCCTTAAGTGTGGAATATTCAGTCTACTAGATGAAACCAAAAATCGCCAAGCCCTTAACATAGATGTCTTTAGCGCGAATGAGTAAATAAAATAAACTCGAATCATATATTCATTTGTTTATGAGGTCGCGTATTCGTCCTTTCCTCGTTTGACCCGAAGGTAATCGCATCTCAAGTTTTTTGTTGATATTCTCGCAATTTTCGTCCGCGGTACGGACACATTTTAGTAGTTTTCGCTACCTTGCTCAAAATATCACTCATTCCATATTTTCACTTGATCTCATCATACTTTTGGTGTGCGTTCTTCAGAACATTATGTCAATTGTTCATAAAATCATTGACTGCACCAAGATAAACCCGTCAGAGTACCTCAGGCATAAACAGGAGTAGCTGGCGAGCCTAGCGGAGTAGCTGGGGAACCATCGTTCTCGCGACCGCAACTGCGTATTAGAAGTGTTGAGGTTACTGAATGTGATGGCATCAAAAAAATGAGTACTGCCATAGCGGGTGATAATGTCGTTGATGGTGTCTGGAGCCATCACTGCGAAGTCTTAAAATTGCGACAAAACCTCTAGGGTAGTCGAAACCATGTCGCACGACAGTGCTTGATGGGCTTGCAGTGTCTGGGAAAAGGCGTGCGGGACGTGTTCAAGTGTTGCTCGCGACAAGGATGCGGCAGCCCGACATGGTTCTCGTAAATTCGATGGTTGGGCACAGCTCACGGTCACTGAGGGTTGGTGACGGCTAGGCGAAGGGCAGTCACAACTTCGGTAGCTCTGCATGCCAGGGCCTCCTGAATCTCCTGGTTAAAGCTACCGAATGCCTCTCTCCATAGATCGCTTCTGGAAATGTGAGTAAAAAGGTATTAAGAGTAAGCAAACATGGATTGTTGCAGAATGGCACCTTGGCCTTCTCGGTTCGGTTGGGAGATGGGAATTAGGAGGTGTGGATGGGGTGTAGACGAGCTCTGCATGGGAAGGACTCGGTTGGCCAGAGTTGCTCATGGCGGGTTTTTAAAGGCTTCAATAAGGCACGAGTGAGGATAGCGTGGGATGGTATGACGGGAGAGTCGGCGGTGCTCCAGGATGTCATTGAACGTGATGAGATGTTCTTTGCAGAAGCGTGCAGTGTTTCGGGGGTGAAGGTCACACCAGCATGCATAGTGAGGTGGCGGGCAAAGGAATGGGCAAGTTCGTTTCTGGGCGCGCCAATTTGAGCCGGAGCCCAGGCTAACCGCACCATTGTTTGAGCTGGATTACTCTGGATAATGCGGAGGTCTTCAGAAGAGATGGTCCCCCGTACAAATTGCAGCAGCGCCACCTCGCAGTTCGTGACTATCTTGGGCGACTTTGGACGTTGTGTAAGGGCCACTGCATTGGCCACTTCCTCTGCAGTCGTGGGGGAGGCAGTTAAGAGGGCGAGCGTGCTGAGGAAAATGCATGTGCAGTTACGCGTGACCACCAGAGCGTAAGCGTTGGGATGGCGGTGTTCGCCCGTATCACATTGCTCTGCTTCCAGCTCTTTGCCAGTTGCGCGTTTATGGCGCGTGTAGGGCTTTGGCGCTGCGCTGATTTGTAGCAGGGGTTCATGCGTACGGAGAGGGGTATGGGGAATATGTCTTCCCGAATTTCAAAAGGAATAGGAAAAAAGGTTTTAGTTTGCTCGTAGATTGGAACGCCTTGAGCAGGGGGAATATACGTGGCTGTTTCCGTTAGCTCTAGCGATTTTTCTGGGATGAGAAATGGGTCCGAGCTAATTTGGGGGTGGTGTTAGAAGCTCCGAAATGAAGCAGGCGATCCGCGTATGCTCTAAGAAGGATGTGCAGGGCAGTACCGTGGGCCTTGCAGATGAGGCCATTGATCTTGTTCACCTAGACCTTAGACACCTGTATATATGGCACGGTATAGAGAATGGATCTATAGAACACACTCTGTGCTTGTGTCCTCCAATCTTCTCCTTCGAGGCCTCACTTTCACTGCTGAGCACACCTTCCCGTCCATTCATGTCGTATACAGTAGCCCTGATCTTTTCAAATTTCATGGTGTGATGTTTCTCAAGATGCTATAATTGTGACCACATGGTCAGAATTTAAATCACGTGCAGATCGCATAACTAGGAAAAAAGTGGGCAACACAAACTCCAGGTCACGTTATGATGAGTGTTGGCGGAAGGCGTATGTTTGGCAGAACCAGTGTAAATACACCGAACTCACCTGAGGAATATTGTTCACGAAGATTAAACTTTGTTAAAAGGAGAGAAAAAATTATAACACAAAAAAGGGTATATACATGCTTGACAGTTATCAAAAACACGCAAAATAAAAAAGAGTAAAAAGTGAACTTGCCCGAAAACCACGAAAAGACGGGAAGGACGGTCAACATATACAGGGTGTGCTAGCTATCATGCACCAAGATTTTAAAAACGAGTAAAAGGGCTTTTTGATTTACATGTCGATTAAATTTTTATTTATTTTGTCTACTTGTTGCTCCATCGATGGTCACTGCGTTATTTTTTCGATCACTTTTAACGGATGTTGTTTGCCGTTATGATGGGCGCTGTGAAAAGCTAACTTGTACAAAAGCTATACCTATATTTTTTTTGTTATTTTTATTCCTCAAATAAATTTTGTGCGTGGGCGCATGCTTAAGAGAACAGTTTCTTTCGTATTTCTTTAGGCAATCCGTCATTCGAATGCAATTGAAAAATTAGCTCCAATCTAATGTAACTTAGTATTCGCCGAGGCAGAGTCCCGAATGCAAAAGCGTCGGCTACGGCTGGGCTAGAGCGGCGGACGCCACCGCTGTATGCGCGGACGTCCGTCGCAGAAAGGAAAGAAAGACTGTCCTCGGAGTATTCGGCCACCGACAAAATGTAGAAGGGATTTCACTGCACAAGTGTGAAAGCCTTTTCAATTGACTATCTATTGCGTTGTCTCATCCATAATATTATGGTCCTCCTTTCCACGATCAGTTGTCATCGGCCAATTTTGTATCCAGGGGAGACCTCTCATTTGCCTGCCCCAGTCGTAGTATCCGTTCGGCAGCGATGACGTGTGCCCGAAGAGGCTTGATGAGCCCCCTATGAGTGGCCGTGTAAATCCACCACGGAATTTAAAAATGAGCATAATAATATTAAGCATCAAAAACGCGAAAAAAGAGCCAAGACACGTCAAAGAACACCAAAACACGGTCTCAGCTAGAGTTTGTATGTAGCCCTCTCTAAAACAGGCCAGACACGTTATGGACATGCAAACAAGTTTTACCTGATACGGGGCTCAAACCCTGTTCCCGTATCGCAAGAAACTAAAGAGGAGCGACCTTGTGAAATCTTCAAATCAGTGGAAGGAGTAGCTTGATCATGCATCTTTGGAACGCAGTATTGCCGGGACTCTAAGTGTCATGGATTAGTAAAAACCCACAAAGACAGTGGTGTGGGCAGGCTGACCGGTGCTCAACCAAAGTATCTTTCTCGGGTGTCCGCAAAAAAAAGCCTCTTAGCTCAGGAGTAAATTCTCTTTATGCTGCGAGGCCGTAGTGTCACGGTGTTGCGGGTGAAATCAAAATTAAGCTAGCGCCAGATAAGTATACTGATAGCGAGGACACACCCTTTACTTGTGTCTTTGTTTGATGGCCGGACGTAAAGTACCCACAGCGATCGAGTTGAATGACTCTATTTTTGGGTCGCAATGGTCTATATAGCAAACGCAATGATGCAATTAGTGGGGAAGGAATAGTGATTTTTCGGTTAATGTTGGAAACGAATGATTTGTGCTCATTGGTAGCTGTGTTGAAGCCCCATGACACACCAAACGATGGACAAAATCTTTTGTTGAAGTGCATAGAAGGAACGTTTTCGCACTGAATGACTCGGACACCCGTTTTGCTGGAATAGGTAATACAGTGGGAACTTTTTCCAACATCTAGTGTCACGGCATGGAAGGGCAGTACACGGTTAGGAATTTTAATGTCGCTACTCTTGAAGCCTGTAAACCTTTGTGCCTACACATTTGTCTTCCTATCAGTACGTGTTGGAAGCGATTTATGTACTGCCCTAGCTTGACGATATTTATAAGTACGGCCAGGCCCTGGAGCGCTCGCGGGGGGCTATTCTTGCCTCGGGGGAAGGCGATTGTCATTAAGCATTGATGCTGAAATGATACATTTTTATGAAATGACCTTTGGGCTATGTATATATTTGATTTTACCACTGCCACAGCGACTCGCGTTTTGTTGCTCATCCGGTAAGTCGTTAACACATCGCAATAGTCGTTGCGAAGCGAATAACCCCGTAGCTGGAAAGTCGTGTTCTAGTAACTCTGAGACAAAACACGGAGCCGATGAGCTGGCGCCGGGCGATGTTGTTTACTGAGGCCACTGAACGGAAGACAAACTTAAAACAACGCTCTCTCCCGTAGGCCATACATCCCTGGAGATGCGATATACTGCTGCTGAGCATCCTTAAAACTTTAAATCTGGAGATGGCTCTTCAGAGGTTTATAAAAACAGTCGCCTCGTGGTTGTCGTACAGCAGCAATACGTCTCCGGTTGTGCGGGCACTTAAAAAAGATCACGGTGTTCGCATCTGCATAGACTGCCGCTGCCTCCAGCGCGTGACTTTCAGAGGCGTTGATCCTTTGTCCGGGAGGATGTGTCCCCTCATACCTTAATAGTGGACGCGCGTTTATTACTCTCGATCGCAAACGAAGCTATTTGCATAATAAAATGCTGAGGACGATAGTCCTAAAACAACTTTTCTAACGGCTACAATGGCCTTTTAGAGATTGTTTCTATGCTATTTGCACTGAAAATATTAACTAGCTTGTGCAAGATGTTGATGGACATTATTCTTAATTTTTCACGTTTTAACTACGAAAAGCCGTATACAGAAGGCGTTGACGTCTTTTTTCGCTACATTGAAGAAGATCGCGTGCTTTTGGGGGCATGTTTCTCGGCATCAAATCAGAATGCCTCAATTACATTACAACACTTCAGCTGACGACAAGCAAGCTTGGCTTGCGAGGCTCTCTTTAATATAACAAGTAATTTTCTCCTAACTTATAATGATGATGAACTGAGCGCATTTACATCATGTCTGTGCAGCGTTACGTTGAAGCACGTGGTAATTGCGGCGCGTTTTACCGCTGCTTTATCCGGCATGGACTTGCCAGATAAAGCTGCGGTAATACTGCGATGAAGTGAAGTCCGTGCCTCACTTTACCCGGCACAGAGTTGACTTGCGTGGCGGCTTAGTTAGGGTGTTGTGCGAATTAAGGGTGCCTACCCAGCATCTGGCCGCATGTCACGTATAGAAGCAACAAGCACGTTTTGTCAAGAAACAATGCCTATTGAAACAAACTTTTGCTCCGTTGAGAACCTAAACAACAGAGAAGCGCCGTACGAGCAGTGATCAAGGTTACTTGCACAGGCGAGTGTCGCAAATCGAATAGTGTGTATTTGCTTGGCGAGCATCTTTATCCGCGTGATTTCTTTTGGGTCCGCTCAATTAGGACTAGAACACCGGTGATCAAAGTAGAATTATTTACCCGAGTGACGACAGAGCGGTGCATCCCTATCGAAAAACCCAGCGGCGCTGCATCTCAGCTTCCAGCGAATGCCTGATTATGGGACTACCTAAGCCTGAAATACGCCGGACGCGGAAACGCTGGCGTGCGCCGGACCCTGGACCCTGGAACGCGCCGGTCGCGGAAAGGCGTGGATCCGCCGCGCGCTGGAACGTGACGCAAGAACACGCCGGAGACCACGCCGTCTCCAGCGTATTGCATGGCAGGTGCTCGCGCTAGGTCTTTTTCCTCTAATAACCGTGTAATTACAAACCCGCATGGCTGTTAACAAGACATACAGAATTCCTTCCTTCGGGGCAATCTAAGTAGCGCTACAAAATTTAGCTAGACTCATTTGGGCACTTTTCAGCTGATTTCGCCCGGCTGAATGCATTGTTTCATCATCGCGTTCCGTCAGTAGCGCTCAATCTGTTCATAAAGCAAATTTATTCTCCCGGATAAAAAAAAAATATAAAACGAGCATCGACAGTAATCGTTCTAAAATTCGTTCCTTATATTTTTAGGGCCTTTAAAACACAAGTAAACACATATTTCTTGACCCTCTTTTATTTTAACCGCGAAACGAGAGAATTAAGAAAGTCAATCCTTAGCTGGATTTCTTGCTTTGGTGAACCTTGATCTGTTGACAATGCATTCGTACAGAAAGGCCTGGAAGGATATCCTGTGACGAAAAGCGCACGTCTCTGTGGTGCAGCACTATCACGAAGAGTATCGCGCAAGATACCTGCCGAAGTCATGCAGGGGTCTTTGCAATTTCAGTCGATCGTCGAACCACACCGCACGTATTCCAAATCACGCTGCCTCCGAGAGTCGTCGTATCCACTCGCATCAAAGTGCCAATAATCCCAAGCACCACGGTTGGTCGTCGCTAGAGGAGTCGTCACTTCGAGATGCCTAGAATCCGGACCACTGTTCCTGCTTCTACCACAGCTTTCGTAGCTTCACATGTTGCTGCTGACACTTCCCGGAGACATACGACGTATGATTATGCCCACACAGGCTACACTTTTTGAAATGCGATTTCATGCCGTTATTAGTCAGCGTTGCGCGTGTGTGTACACTTCTGAACTTTGACAAATTGCATTGCGGGTAAAGGGCGGAGGCTTTACTAAAAATAATTTTTTATGTTGTTTTCTCAGTAACAGGAATGTGCCAGCCGCCATAGAACAGTTCCGCGGAGTAGGAAAAAAACCGAAACTTGTGGTTGCTATTGAGGACTTCGGAAAATGAACATGCGTTACAAACTTTGTCTAATTATGGTTTCCCTGCGTGCCTCCTTATATATATATACCGAAAACTGTTTCCACAAGGACAGTTTTGGTCATGTTTACTCCAAAAAATCTCCGCTCCTCCCGAGGGAGATTGTGAGGATGCAGAAATGCATTGGGTGCACCGATGAGTGTGATGCGAATAATGGCGAAGAGAGAGGCGAGTGTGAGCGTAATCATTTATTTTTTTCTTTTCCCACACCCGTCATTGCCGCTTCGTTATAGAGAAGCGTCTTCAAGACCGGGTTCAACGCAACCGCCAACTGCAAAGGATCGTTCACGTCAATGTCGTGGGGAATCGTTTCGAACTCACCGTCAGCATCATCGACGTCGTCTTCCTGCGGTTCCTCTCGTTCGCCGCCGTCATCGAAGTGATCAAGCTGACTCCAATCGACCCGAACGTTGATGGCGCGATACAGCGGGGTGTGTTCCAGGTGCTTGAGCCAAGCCAGGATGTTGCCGCGCTTCACCAACCCGCGCTTGTACGTTGCCGGACTCATCAGCCTCCGCTTGATGTGAACGTCGAACGCAACGTCTTCGGGTACCATGCGAGGAAGGCACCGCACAACCTTCGATACGTCGATTGGCACGTTCACCGCCTATCCCTTGATTCCAAACTGTCCATTGCCTCGAGTCAGCCGCCTGATGCTCATGAAGGGGAGTCGAGGCGCGATGACCCGCTCTTCGACCGGGTTCAGATCGGGAAGATGCGCCGGCCGAGGAGGATAACGGTAGCCAAAACTCACGCAGCCCTCCTCTTCGCAGCTTTGTCTTCTTCTCCTCCTTCTTCTTCAGCGGTTCCCCTACGGGAAGATGACGATGGTGGTTGAACGCGAAGCTATCTCGTGATGGATTGTTTGGTTGGCCAATCGCTAGGAGCATCATGCCACAATCATCATCAGACGCGCTGCGCACGTCGGCCAAGGGACGCCCGACAACCCCCGACAATAATGCATTCTGCATAAAAGTTTACATCCTGAGCGTTAGTTATTTATGTGCAGTGAAACTGGGAGGAGAGGAGAAAAAGTTATGCACCTGTATTGCGTATAAAAATGATATTTTTGTGCAGACATTTTGAGCATACCAGCAGCGAACAAAAATGCAAAAAAGGCATAAAATTGGTTTGTCATAAAATAACCTACCGAGAAATGCTGTATAAAGTACACTGTTTGCGAAGGACATGTGCACACACAAAGAGTGGTATGTAAAACATGTTTGAAAAGAATACCATAGTAGGCACCGATGTGGTCGTGCGGCTGACCCTACAATTATTTACAGAGGAGAATTCGATGGCTGAAGAAGTCCTCGAGTCGGGGAGGGCCAGTGGAGGGCGGCCGAGCAGCGCAGTAGCCTGGATGTTCTCTGGCGCGTGGCTCTTCGTGCGTGTCATGGCCACGCGCTGCTGACGCTGGCACAGCGGCCCACGGTGATGATAGTGGGCGCATGTTTTGACGAGGAAGAGGCTGCTACAGGGCTCCCAGCCTAGTGCGGAGCACGAGAAACGAAAAAAACGAACATGAGCAACAAACTAGCCACAGGGTAGCCCGAGCATGAAGAAGGCTGCATAAGTAATTGTAGAAGGTGTGTCCACGGCCAGGGTCCTTGAACAGTCCGCGACGTCACTTAAGGGCTTTCGGAGGGCATTCTAGCCTCCGGTGGTTTGGGCTGGGAGTGTAGCAGCGGGCGATCTTGGGCACGAATCGGCCGAACCGATGTCCGGCTGCCGCAGGGTGTGAAAAAATAATCCCGATGGTGGGACGGGTCGGGAAGGGTTGCCGCTGGAAGTGCAGCGTTCCACATCGTGAATGTGCCTGTGTAAAAACATCACGACGGAGTTGGAGAAAGCAGCAGCGTAGAAGTTGGAGTGTAGAGAGCGGCCTCAGACGCAGCGTTGGTTCGCATGCTTGACTCGGAACCGGTACGCGACGCCGACAGTGACTGTGGCGTTTCCGTCTTGCGGAAGTCGAAAGCAGGTTGTGATGAGGCAGAAAACCACGACGGATCCAGCGCACGCGCCTCCGGCGTCGGCAGACTCGAAGCAGGCGGTCGACGTGAGATTCTTGCTGTTTTACAAGAGCAGGAGACCGCCTTACGCACGACGGCGCACATGAGTGTTTGTGGGGCGGCTTCGAGACCGGATAGGGTGCGCGTGTTCGGCAGATGGACCTCGTAGCTCATCCTTTGGACGTGCGGGCCTTGCGGCTCGCAAACTCAGCGTCCACTTACCCAAGCTGGGAATGGTAAAGCTGCACCTTGGATTCGTTTGGGTGGGGTTTGTTGCATGGGCCACAGAATTTTCTGTGACCCCGTCATTACCGTCGGTGTCTTCGTACTGGTATGTCGAATGGGACGGTGGCTGCTCAATGGAGGACAGGCTTCCGGCCTGGAATCTGCAATCCGGAAAAAAAGTGTCCAGTATCCTGCAATCTGGAAAAAAAAGTGAGGCAACCACAAGCGTGTCTTCTTCGGCAGCTACTACTACTCTTGCCTAGAGGCAACGGTGCCCCGCTTTGCTTGATACTGATATGTGCAATTGAAGATTTTCGAATATATTCCTTCCACCAAACGGCTTTTGATGAAAAGTCATTCAATGTACGGTTTTCTGAAGGGATGTTCAATCTGATGGTGATGATGTTTGGGCGCTAATGCACAAGACCGATTGGGGCAAAGAGCGCCAAAACAGTTTTTATACTTGAGACATGAAGAGGTTAACACTAACATTGGTTATAGGAACAAAAGTAAAATAACTAAAATACCGTGAGCATGCCTGGTGTAAAAGCCCAGTTTGTGATTATGTGGGGTATTAAATTAGGTCTAAAAATTTTACTTCTTTTTAAAAGTAAAAACACGCTTGACAGATAATGTGGCATCGTCGGGCAGAAAAAAAATTGGGTGTAGTGGGATCTGTTGTCTGCAGATTTAGGTGAACTTTTTGTGTCATGTTGTGTCGAGTGCTCTGTGTTGAACAAGGGGCCACGAATAGACAGTCTCAACACCTGCCATATGGGGTCTGGAGATCCCATGAGCAGGTGGGAGTGTGTTAAATGCTTGTGGCCTATCCGTAACCTTGCTAAGCTACCTTCACGGTGCCTGTTGTGTGCGTCAGTGCTTTATGTTCCCAAGTGTGCCTTAAGTAGTTGTAGTTAGTTGTCTGTCTCTTCACTCCAGAGTGCTTCCAAGCTTTGGGAAAGTGTTGTCTGATGTTTTACTTAAGGTCAGTGTAAGGCTTTGTGGTGTTCAATGCATTTGTAAGCGGCGCAGGAGCAGTCATTTGATCCGCTCTTTTGTTCCCGGCAATCGCCAAGTTACCTGGCCCCGAGCAAATCGTCACTTTGAGACCTAACGCATACGCTGATATGATGGTTTAAAAAAATAATAACATAATTTTTGAAAGACTACTTATATGATTTTCACGAACAGCGATCAAAGAATTGTCCAGCTAATTATTCTGGGAATATATTTTAGACTTTGTAATTTATAACCAGGAAAATGCCATACGCTTCCGACATTAACATGTTGCTTTTGGTTTTTGAGTCCTACAGAGCCTGAATTGCGGTCCGTACGCTGCACTTGACACCATAAAGGCGGTCTTTGATGGGTCTCCTAAATAATCTGCACACCGGTATTTCTCTCGATGAAACAAGTGCTGCAGAAATGGCGATGTGTGGCACCCGCTTTTTACAAGTTTCTACGAACAGCAGGCTTCATGATACGGGACGAAGCTGCACTGGTGTTAAAAAGTCAGAAAGAGTTGATGTGCAGGCGTCCGTAAAAGGTACAATTCTGATGCTTCTTCTCTACCTCTAATTTATAATGGAGCAGAAGTTGATACACAATTTAAAGGACGTTGGTACATGGGTGTATCAAGAATAAAAGGTTTGATTAGATGGTGGGTTATTGCCAAGTTTTTGAAAGTGCGAAGCAGATTCATGTATGTTCGCTGGCGATCTAGGAACCAAGGGTTGCACTCAAAATAAAATCTTTGTACCGAGATAGTTCTGAAAGCGTCTAACTCGAGGTGAAGCCCCGAATGCAGCACTGGGTCTAGCATTTTCAGTGCTGTATTGGTTACCGAGCCATACGCCACAATTCCATAGTCAAAGCGGGACCCGTAAGAGGAGTTGCTTGCACGAAGCTTATGATTGACGCAAACGGACCTTTAGAATGTTTTTGGTTTTAAGGCTTTGATATTTGAGTTGTTTGATGTGACGAACGAATGTGAGCTTTTCATCTAAAACACCTAAAATTTGCCTGCCTTGTTTACAGGAATCATGTCACCATTACGTTTATTATCAGGGTCGGGCTGGATACCCAGCCTCTTTGAAAATACGACGCAGGTACTTTTTCAAAGTAAGTTTCAAAACATTTCGATCTGGTTAGCGTGCAAGTTTGTTTACTGCATGCTAGATCTGGGTTTCACATACGGACATATAGCTTGATTAACCAGATACTGGCCACCAACACGAATCAAACAAAAGATTGATGGTGGCAACTCCTTCCTGAGTGAACGTTTTACTATAAACAAAGTGCAAAAAAAAACTCCTACTTGTGGCACGCCATTTTCTCCACATGAACTCTAGTGATTCCAGTTGAAACTCTGACACGAGAGGTTCTCTCAGACATGTAACTGGTAAGCGGCTTAACTTGCTTATTCATACCCTGAGGAACGGCACCGAAGAAGCCATACTGTCAAACGGTATCGTACGCCTTTCTCAATCAATGAAAACAGTGATACAATGTTGCTTGTGGGACAAGGCATCTTTAATGTATGCCTCCCATGCAACGACTGGAGAGTTGGAACAGCGCCCCGCTCTAAAGCTTGCCTGGCAGCCCTAGAGAAGACCGTTGTACTCTACGAAGTACAAGGGTCTTCTGTTTATCATCTCGAGGAGCGTGTACAGGAAGCTTGTGAAGGCGATGGGGCGATAACAGGCCGGAGATGTTGGGCACTTGGCCCTATTTAGCACAGCACATCCTACATCCACGCTCCAAAAATTTGAGATGTGCCCCGATAGCCGTGTTTTGTTGTCGATGTGTAGACGTGTTTGAAGTGTGTCTGCGTGCGAGTGTTGTATATCATTGTGTATGTAATGCTGTGTGCCCCCCGGCTTGGAAGGCTTACTAGCGTCTTTGACTATGTTCAGCTCGTGAAGGGAAAAGAGACTGTTCTAGGAGGGTGTTGCACTTAATACATCGTATGTTGGTAATGTTATCATAATGATATATTTTCACTGGATGTTTTTGTTGCGTGAAAGTGGTTGTATTGTTTGCTAAACTGGACCCATGTTTGAAGTGTTGTGCAAGTGTGTTAGCCTGCTCTTGTAGTGTGTCCTCTTTTCTACTTACCAGGGGAAGAATGTGTGTTTTTTGTATTTTGAGTTTTTATATACGTGTCCATGTGTGACTTTATGAATGCCAAGAATGCGCGCCAACTCTTCCTTTTCGCCTCAAGCGCCCGCGCTTCCCAAAACCTAATTCCCATTTAAAGGAGATGAGGTTAACTGACGTAGGTAATGATGAAAGACACCCCAGGCCTTGTTCTTGGCCTATCGCGCCAGTTTTCAGTACGCGCTCCACCAGGGCCTTTTTTAGGCCTTCTCCAACCGCAAGCCTGGAGAATAAACACTTGGGCGCCGTATAGAACGCGCGCCATGACGAGGGATTGCCTCATGTGAATCTAGATGTTCTATTTATTTTAAATAAAACATCTTTATTTCAGTTAGTTTAAATAGTTTATATGTATCTGCATAAATAAACTATTTTAAATGGACCAGTTGGCTTTTGATTGGTTAAACCTGTTACGGTAGGACTTAGTGCTTGGACTTACACCTGTACATGTAAAGTGGTAGTGAAGTGGTCAATAAAATATTGGCTAGTGCAAACATCTCACTCGAGATAGAATGAGTATGGGAGAGCCAACAGCCCAGTAAAAATGCAAGTGTAGTGTCCTAGAATATGGTATGTAGCTTTATTTTTGTTGAAACGGCATGCTCCCGAAGATGTCACAATTTTTTCAATAAGGCAACCTCCCGCATCATTGGGGGAAGAGGGCCAACGAGAATTATGCGCTTTCAGGTCTCCTGTGAGAATAAAGGGCTTGGGTTGCTGATTCACAAGGCCCTCAAAATCACGGCAAAAAGCTGGAAGACAGGAGAGATGTACAAGAAGCATACCGTTATCAAACTGTAAATAATACTGAGCGGATTGCTACAGCCTCAAGGATAGTGTTCAGACAAAGAGGGTGGCATGATGATGATTTCTTGGAGCAGTGGCAACACCTCCCAAAGAGTGTGTGCTGCCAACCCTGTCCTTTCTGAATACAATGCTGGTATTAAGAAATTCGCTGGTTTGGAATTAAGCTGTGTTTCTTGGAGACACATGATGCTTGGCTGATTAGCACGCATCATCTCATAAACATCATGAATATTTTAAAGAAGCCTCAGCACTTTCTTTGAATAGCGTTTTGTGTTCCCATTGCGTTCCCATTGTCTTCCATTGTGTTCATTTGTGGTGTTTCGGTGCTTTTACTTTCGCAGGGTTGCTTCTTGGGCCTTTCTGTTGGCTTGTACATTGAAGGGTGTTACGCGGGCTTCGTTGCAGACAGGAAAGGCACAACATCTATTACCTCGTTAGAAGTCATGTGGGTGTCCGATGTACCGGGCCCCCGGACTTGTCACACTTTCATGTGCCCTTCGTTTTAGCCAGCACCACTCAGGTCGTCTGGAAAGCCACATGTGCATGGGCGATGCGGTGCGCTAGTTAGCTGATGGGAGTTCCCCCGTGTGCATACTCCTTACCGTGACCTAGGAGGTCTAGAATACACTTCGATTCCGTCCCCAGAAAAACTCTTAGAATACAACATCGTAACCGCAGGTGGAAAACAGCTGCTACCAACGAAGTTCACCTATCGTGCATCCCACCACAAGTGGTTCTCTGCACGGATGTTTCATCCCTCCCCATTCTAGGCGCCAGCTACAATCAAACACCTCTGGATTCAGTCGTGCTCCATTGGAATGGAAACACTACCTTCGCTATGGCAATCCTGACACCCCCTCAGTCCAACATGCCTACGAAGTGGCAGTCGCCTTGCCCATAGCCAAGGTACCAAAAATGTCGCCCAGCATCTATGTAGTGTATGACTCAGCAGTGGCCCACAGAAACTTCACCTCCAGGGTGGTCTCAAAGAAAGCCGAGAAGATTCAGCTCGCCCCATCATCAAGGCACCGCCACACAATTACTACATTACACTGGCAGTGTACGCCGGCACACTCAGGCAACAGGGCCAATGAGCGAGCTCACGCAGCGGCGAGCACTCTAACCAACCTGGCACAGATGCGTTAATTCCTTAAAATTTCCTTGCCGCGGCCTTGTGCATCATCATAATCATTATCATTATTGACACCACCAACCTATTCTACGCACACTGCAGGGCAAAGGCCTTGCCCATTGCGCTAACGGGAACCAATTCAGCCCCGCAAACATCTTTACCTCATTTGGCATCTAACTTTATGACGCCATCTGCCAAGCTTGCCTTGTCTAGGGATCAAATCCGTACCCTTAAAGATCAGTACTTTCCCTGTCGACATCTATTTCTTCTTCCTAATTTCTACAATGTCTCTAACACGCATTTGTTCCCTGACCCACTGTGCTCGCTTCTTGTCCCTTAATGTTACACCTAGCATCTTCTGTTCCATTGCTCGCTGAGCTTCCCCAATTTAAGTTGAACCCTGTTAGGAACCTCAAAGTCTCTGCTCCGTAGGTGAGTACCGGTAAGAGTCAGTTGCCGTACACTTTCTTTTTCACGGAGAATGGTAGGCTGCCATTCCTTATCTGCGAATGCCTGCCGAATGCAATCCATGCTATTTTTATCCTTTTAATTATATCTGCCTCATGGTTCGGATATAGGGTCACAACACGGCCTAAGTTCACACAAAATTTAACCTTGACCCTGTTAAGAGAAGACTTATTTCAATCAAGATGAAGCCATGGATTACATGCGTCTTTCGCCGAAATCATCACGCATTTCGGTACAGGCGATGATGGCTACCATATCCCCATCGGAATCACACCAAGCAACAGCGAACTATGCTGCGGGCAAACACTGCGACTACAGACCAACACTCTCATGTGTCCGGTCAGACTCCGCTAGTTTTGATCTAAGCAGTTCACCAACCCTCCGCGCAGGTTCTCTGTAGGCGACGGAGCCGTGGAGCACATGGTAAGCCTTTGCAGCCACACCCAGGGATCCCGCCGCCACTCTTGTGCCACTAATTTTGCCATGCTTTCAGAACAAGCACCCCAACAAGCCACCACTAACAGCAGCTACCACATTATACCCTGTGATTCTTGTAGGCCTTGGATGCTTATTGGGGACAGCCCCCTCTCGATGACCAGCTGAACTTGGTCGGCAGAAAAGAGGCCACGTCTATGCACCCGGATTCCCCGGAACCGTAGCCCAGCCTCCTCTCCCCACCCCTACTTATCTAAAGACCAATAAATTGCGTTCCACCACCTGTTTCCATCTCCGAGGCAGCCTGCGGTGAGCTGGAGGCCATGGAAGCTTGGCTAGGAGCGGGATCTGGGCCAATTGAGGCGGTTGCCACAACAACCTCTGCTGTTCCGCAAGTGGGGTGGTCATGGCTTGGGCTGCCTGAGGCAACTAAGGGGGGTGGACAGAGGTGGAGGGACGGAGTCCGAATTCCGGTACTGAGTACCTGCCGAAACTAGATACCACTCCGGCTCCTGGTGAGCTGCCGTGGCGTACCTCCACAGAAGCACAGAGATAAACCTCCCTCGCACAATTGGAATGCTTATTTTCTCTGTGAAGTTCAAGTTCATTATCTTTTTTTATTCTTTGAACCTATTTTTAGCCCTGAAAAGCCTGCGTGTGGTTCCTGGCAGTTTGCAGATGTGAGGGTTTCTGGGTGTCAGTTGTCAGAAGGGTAGACTTGTGCTACACATATTGCAGAGATCAGACTGCAATGAGGATAGTTTGTGTAGTGCCGAACCGCTGACACTTGAAGCATCCGCGTGGTTTGGGTATGTTGGATTGAACCGGGCTTCTCATCCCGCCTGTGTTGACCGACTAACGAGGTGTTTAGCGGTCAAACGTACATATTATGTCTTTGGTGGGTATAACTTCGTCATTTATGCGAACGGTTATCCACCTCACTGCCATCACACCAAAATTACAAGAGAATTCAAGCCCTGCCGGCTATAAAGAGTGCTATGGGGGGTGATCTTGATGACAAGATCAACCCTGCGCGTTTGCGTGAGAAGGTTAGTGGACTGCTGCTTGTTGTCTACCTTAATCAAGACTTTCGTGTTTTCGGTTTCTCTGCGGTATGCGACTTGCCGACAAGGCCTTCAATGCACTTAGATATAAGAGACACTGGCTAACCAGGGATGTGTTTCATTTTATCAAAATATTTCATAATCAAAAAGTGCGAGAAAATACTAGGCTTTGGCAGTGAGATCTAAGGCAAGGGAGAAAAAAAACTTTGGTGCGCCCCTTTTAAGCGACCGATCGTATTTAGGAGGAAGTTTCGATATTTCCATACAGCATCGAACAAAAGCAGGGGACGAGGGTACTTTCTTGCAAAGTACCCTCGCTGAATCGCTGAAGAGGTCCTGGAGTTTCCTTCCTGGTAAGCAGACAAGGAGCACACTTGTCCGAGCTTGATCAAGGCTAATATGGCCAGCATTTGTGGTTTCTGCCTTTCAACGTAAAATAATTACAGCGTGAGGATGGGGACTCGGGGTCCTGGGTGTCACCAGTACCGTCACCGAGATTACTCAAGGTGCACCTGCGGGAGGTTATTTACTCTAACGGAGCTTGATCAATTGTTTGCCACCCATCGATTATACAATTTACTTGGTTTTGCTTAGTGAGAGAAATTTCCATAGAAACGTAAAAGCGGCGATGGTGTTTTGCGCCATCTCAACGAGTCGTACCCACCGATTTTAAACTGCCTACAGGTTTTGCAAGAATCTAACATACTAACAGGGCAACAAACTGAGTGAGTACACTGGCGCTAGAACTCTTTTTACACCAAATCGTGATGGATAAAGTTTTAAACAGCTAGGCTCTCGTTTAATATTTGCCTTTTTCTGTTATGACTGCTGTTAGACCACATGTGACAAGTATATTTGCATTATCGGGTTGGCTAGGGAAACTACCTAGTTTTTGTTTTTGTAAACGTGCAAATGGCGAATAATCTCACGAGTTCTCATCCGGATGATGTTTAACAGGTCTTCAAATGTTCAGACAGAACTGTGGTTACGGTTTTGAGTAGATATGGTTCGCCTGAGTGGGAGATGTAATTTGAAATCCCCACAGGCATGCTGATAAGTCATTTTTGTTGTTGCTCTAAAGCACCCAATTCCTACTTTAGAGGCCATAAAAATTGCGAATGAATTGCGGTAAAGTGTATCGAATGCAGTCACATTGGTTTACAATCAGGGATCTGAGGAGTGTAAAGGGAACAATCTCTATCTCTGGCTACTCACCTTTCTACGCCGGCAATCACAAACTACGAAGGTTGATTAGGAGATACGCAAATGCTCAAGCCTCAAGTACATAGCAGGTAGCAGTGAACGTGCAGGCATGCCTTATAACTGAAACCACTCGCACTGTATACGTTCAGGCAACGTAACGCTGCAGAATATTATACCTACAGAGTTAAAAGTATGTAGGGCACGAGGGAACGAGGGGAATACTACAGCCCTCTGTTAGGTGCTAGTGCCCCAGTTTCATGGTGTATTTTTCTTTTTGAGTTGTAGCTGGCTATATAAAACACCAACTCACCCAACACTACACCCTTTTAACTATACAGGTTCATATTAGAAGCATACGCACTATCACATAGGAATGGCGATGATGTCATTAAAGTTCTAACGATGATGTCTAAACTGCAATGTAGAAAGCGACAACACGGTTCGCTGCTGTGATCCGAGGCGAGCCTAAAACTAAGTCAACTGTAAGTGGAATACAGGAAAGGTGGAAACAAATGAATGGGCCTTATCAATGGCCGATGAGGTACATCTGTTCAGTTTCCGGAGACAAGTAATCGGGGTATATAAATACATTTCCCCCAAAACGATTGCCAAAAAAACATGACGCAAGAACAAACACTTTCACAAGTTGCTACAAAATGGGTAGGCCGTGCGTGAAATTACCACGCCAGCCGAATGTCACAGCTCAGGTGGTTATCCTTCCATACGTATTGTGTGGTACCTTTTATTTTCCATTTTTTTGTATCTTGCTTATTCCGTCATAATATTACCATGCGGACAAAATATGTTTACGATCAAGGCAACAGTCACGCGCATTTCAGTATAGTTTTGCTTTATAATCAAATACCATGAATTTAAGATTAGATTGACATATGTTTTTTTTAACTTCCACTGTTGTGATTTTAACTCTGTATCTCGAATATTATAAAATAGTTACCTACTTCCTGAAAATCAGAAGGATAAATTTTATGACACAAATCGACAACCACTACACATAAAAACAACGCTGATGGTGGTTGTACAAGCATCTTGCTTTTCACTTTTTATTCAGCTCGCTAGCCATGAAATACAAAACAATTACCGAAAGAAACATGGCGCATCTACTGTAACATACCCATACCCTAATAAAACATTTTCAACGTCAAATTTGGAAAAGAGAAAACTGTTGCGCACCGGTGGGAAAATACACATCTTCTTGATTTATTAAATAAAATCTAGCTAAAGACTCAAATAATATAGAAAAACGTCTATCGCAGGTCGGTTCCGTTTAAGAATGCAATGTTGAAAGGCTAAGAAAAATCATCTTACAACCATATAATTTTAATATCTTAGGAATGTTTGGACATGTATAAAACATTCACTTTCTATTTTACTTTCTTCGAAAACCTTATACATTTCGAGAAGGCTGTGCACGCGCTGTTGTTAAATTAAATGTATTGAACCATGGGTTGAACGAACGTTCGTCTCGTCAGCCATTGTATAAAACAATACTAATACACTAAATTGTCATACGCATTGTCTTACGGATTGTCACCTACGCATCAGGCACGTGCCGTCAACCAAGCTTCAGAAAAGGTTGGTGAACTCAAGGTCCCGTTGCCTGATTGTCTTTTCTCCGGCGTTCGCTAACGCATCGCTGGCGCTAATTGCAACGACGCTTAGATCGGCGAAACATAAACGTTCTCTAGAAGATTAAAATAGCACTACCACAACGTGAAAAAAAAAAGAAACCTCGAATGCAATTGCCGAGAACGTGTACAAGCAGCAGCACTATATTGATTGGGACAACGCTTCTGTTTTGTCTGAACAGAATAAACACCACTTTACGCATTTTATTGGAGTTCTAATAAAATAATTTATCATCATCATTGTAGTCATGGTTCACTCAAAAGCCCTGTCCGAAAAGAAATCAGAATAAAAAAGGTTTTCCACTTATATACATGCGGTCATTGCGTCCCAAACTTCCTTTTTAAAGGTACAAAGTTGTCTATTTTCGCCTCATTGGAAACAAATAAGCCGTACGGGTTCCGAAAGGTCTTTATACCTTTTTATTTTGCCACTAGCTTCATACCTACTTTTTTACTATAATTTATGAAGGCATTCGTAATACGAAATATGCACACCTTGCTTATATATCATATTTCTGACCCTCCGATTTATGCATACTTGAAAACAACAAAGCTGATAATGTGTGGAAAAATAGTATGTCAGCACTTCTCTGGGAATTTCTATTTCTATAGCCGTGTGTTTCCTGTATGACACGCGCATCAAGTGCACATGTGCTGAACATATGTTATCATCATCACTGTCAAGTGATCATCATCATCATCATCAGCAGCAGCAGCGTATACACACCCACTTCAGGGAAAGGCCTATTTGTTAATATTTCCCATATTCTGGCCTTTTCATAAGCGCAACCAATTTATCAATACAAACTTCTTGATCTCTTCTGCCCATCAACCCTACTGCGCCCCTCCCACGCTTGCCTTCTTTAGGGATCCCCTCTCGTACCCGTAATAACCAATGGTTATCTTGCCTTCAATTTACACGCCCTGCCCACGCGTAATTATTATTCTTTCTGTAATATGTCCTTAACACACTTTCGTTCTGTAACCCACATGGTTCTCATCTTGTCCCTCAATGTTACACCGGTCATCTTTCGTTTAATTGCTCGCTAAGTCGGCCTCAATGTAATTTGAACCCTCTTAGTGAGCTTCCAACTTTCTTACGCATAGGTGAGTGCCGGAAATATACAGCAAACACTTTCTTTTTAAGGAGAATGCTAGGCTGCCATTTATTATCTCAGAATGCCTACCAAACCCACTGCAGCACATTGTTATCATATTAGTTACCTATGCCTCGTGGTTGGGATCCGGGGTACTACTTCAAGTTTTGCAGAAAAAAATTGGTCTCAGTTTGCACAAGATCGTAATGATGGAGATCTATGGGAGAAGAATTTGCTGTTCAGTGTATGTAGACATTGTCATGATGATGATGACGACGAAGACGATGACAATAATGAACAGACCAAAATGATTTACTCTCAGTTGGAAGGCGCTCAACCCTCATGAGTAGCATGGCGTTTCTGTCTTCTTCCGGTATCACTATTTGCAAATATTTCTTGTTGTTTTTATTGGGGCTCTGGGCTTACCTGGAAAAGACAGAAGTCATAAATGGGCCGCATGCAAATTGGATTCTTCTAGAAGCCCAATTGTTTTACTGAGTGTAGAAAGGTGTGTGTGACCAAAGTCCACTGTGATGCAAAGTGTAGCTGGGTCTGGACCTTGTCGGATGACTCTGTGATATTGCATATTATATGTGGTTTAATGTCGATGTGTTTCTTGTGTGGGTAGATATTCAGGACTGTCTTAACTCAAAAAAGCACATATTTTACTGTCATGCATGAAGAACTATCACCTCCGGCCGCGGAAACGCCTGAACTGCCTGCACAGTTTGCTGCTCCACGAACTTTTAAGTTCCCTGGGGGACTTTGAGCCCTGGCTTTTGAATCAGGAGGGGAATTTCACAGCGCCGATGAACACTTCGGAAGCCCAGTTCAAAATTTTTTTGCGGTCTTATTCTCTATCCCGAGACTTTACGACGCTTCCTTGATGCCAATACGTTTTAACCGACATAGATATAATGGGTTCATGGACAGAATATGGCTACTTCCCTAACAATCCAAGTCCTAGGATTCCGAAGTCTGCACCGCGTCAGTTAAGGTCTACTCGTTCGTTGTATCCGCAGTTTTGTGGCACCAGATTGTAGCCTATGCGACTTAAGAATGGAGCCACACAGTCGGTCGCCAATTATTGGTTAATCGTGAGCAATTGGCCCAAGTTCCATGGGCGAGCTTGGCGCATGCCACCTTTCTCGTGCAAGCTGTATATTTATTGTTACGCTGATCATCTTTGGTTTTTATGCGGAAGGCCGACTCAGGTTAAAGAGCGCCAAGGGATAGTTGTTTATTTGGAGTGGCATAATATATGTAAGCGTAAACCATTTGAGCAAACAAGAAAGAAGTTATGCTCTAGGTAAAGAAAATGGCTGGTGTAAAGGGCCAGATTGTAATGATACATTTAAGAATTGAGATGTAAAAAACGTTATATCAGCGAGAAACTTGAAAACACGCTTGATAGTAAACATGGGCTCGTGTCTAAAATTTATGGTTAGTTAAACAGGATGTGCTGTCTGTACAGTTGTGGGAAGTGTTTGCATCATGTGGTCTCAAGTCCATTACATTGAATGAGTATGTGAACTACGGACAGGGCCTCTCCGCACCTGCTGCGCTGGGGTCTTGAAGACACGGTGATCAGACACTAGAGCGTTGTTCAGGTGTGCCCTATCAGTAGCTTAGTCTAGTGGACTTCCGTGTGTCTCTTGTGTGAATCAAATGTGTACCGTCCCAAGTGTGGTTTTATTACACGTAGTTTGTTACCTCTCTGTTCGTTCCACTGTGCTTGTGATTTCCGACGAAGGTGTTGTCATATTTGTGGCTTACGGTCACTGTGCGGTAGTATTGTTATGTCTACCATGTTCTTGAGTGCGCCAACCGTGGCACTTTCATCAATAAACACCATTTACAGCTCTCCCAGAGTGGCATAGAATCCAGCCCAACAGCCGAACAGGTTTTTGGGCATATATAGACATGACACGTTGGAGGATAATATTGAAAATTCTGTTTTTGCATAGCCTGTGTGATGGCAAAGTGCGCACAATGCTCGAGGTTTCTGTATACATGATGGACTGAAATTTGGTGTTCAAGAATGTGTTGTGCAATGAGCAAGATGCCATATGCTTCAGCTGAGCAAATTTTGTTGTATGTGTTCATTGTTCTGTATGCATCAAAGTTTGGCCCAAGAGCAGCGCAAGACACAAAGTTTGCTGTTTTTGATGCATCACTATAAAAGTCAACACGTTGATACTGATACTGCAGGGACAACGAGTGCCACAAAATAGCAGTTTGTGGTACCTTGGTTTTATTATATTCAAGAAAAACAGGTTGAAGCGGCCAGGGTGGTAAAACGTGAGTAAAAGACATGTATTGAGTAAAAAGGAGAGGTTCAAATTCCAAGCTTCCTGTCTTACTTTAAGTGAGAACGACCAAGGAACGGACGGGTGATTTACAAACAGTGGTGACGTGGATGTATCATAAAAACTGTTTAAAAAGGATGGTTATTCAGCGACAAAATTTTAAAAGCGTAGAGCAGGTTCATGTACATTTGTTTGTCCTCGAGGCACCATTTGTTACATTCAACATATAGACACCAGGCCAAGCTTGTGCGGAACGCATGCGACGGAAGGCGCGAAGGCACAATAGAAGTTCTGGAGAAGAATCTTTAGGGTTGATTTTTATGCCAAACCAGACATGAAACTACTATAGTCTAACCGAGACCCTACTAAGGCGGTAGAGATGTGGAGAAGCAGTTCTTTGTCGGCACCTTAGGATTTGGTGGGAGAGGACCTTGAGAATGTTTAATGTTTTGAAGCACTTATGTTTAGGTACTTTGCTGCTTGAGATCAACCTGAGCTTTTCATCAATAAGCACAACTAAAAACTTGTGTTCCCTTCACAGGAATAGATGCACGCTTAAAAGTATCAATGCGGGTTACTTCATTGATATAAAGTTTAAATATTATGGGGCGACTTCATTCATACCAAGTTTAAATTAAAATGGTCTTGAGATGTTTCTCTGCAAAACACCTGCTTGATTGGCGTTAATAGCAGAATGTTTTCCTTAGATTACATCAAACTAGTGCGCCATAGTAAATCGTAATCAGTCGCTTTGTGTGAAATACTCCTGTTTTTATAAGGCTGCAGTTTTTCGAGCAGCCGTATGTGTCTGATGCTGTAGAATGTGTTCATGAATCGGATAAATTGCCCAAGCACCATATTTTATCATTAAGGTTGTTTAAAGAAAATATTTATCGTTCAGTAGGGCGAATGTTGGTGCACTTATTCCTATGGCATCATTGCTGCACAGAATCACTGGCCCAGTCGATAGCGGATAAGAGTTCGACATTTTATTCCAGTAACCCTTTTTACATAATGGTTACACTGATTTAATAAGTAGTTTCTTGTTGAAATATTGCGATATCACCACAAATGTTCGAAACCCAAATAAGAATTTCACGTTTGTTATTACGATATCCAATAAATGATCAAGAGTTTTGCTTATACTACTCCTATCCCTCCTAGCGGACCATTTTACTTACGCGGGGAGTCTTGGTTTTCCCCCTCAACACTAACTGGTGAACCCGCCCTTGCTTCCAGTCGGTAAAAATGCTTAGTACCTGCCCCCCACTACGATTCTAAGAATTATTAAAGACCCTTCTTTTCTTCGCGCTATCTTCATTTCAGGTGATTTGTGCGCGCGCATTGCACTACGTTGCTATCTTAATTGGGTACCCGAAACAAGCTCATGCGGAATCCACTTTCGTTAGGCGCCTGTGTAATCCAAACAAGCATGACTCGGTCACTAACTACAGTTTCCCGTCAGTTTATTTCGGTAGTGCTTCAGACCCATTCCTGAACACGTGGTAACATGAACACCTACCCACCGGCAAAAGCACCAAGGGAGGGATAGCTTTGTGATTCCTGTCTATACAAATAAGAAAACTTCCCACTCCCCACAAATTGAATACCTCTGGATCGCAACCTTCCGACATGACTTTTGTGTTCACCCTATCGTACTTTGAAGACTGTCAATTATCTTGTGGTGGCCTGCACCATATCACAAGAAACAGAGTCAGACATTCGGATGCGCACATGTTATACCGGCTCAACAAGGCCGATTGTCTCAAACAAAATTATTGGGAGCAAGGTAAAGGTCAGTGTCACCTTTTCCAGTTGAAGCATGACTACGGTTTCGGGCGTCGATACAAAAGCTTTCTTTTCTACAGGAAAGTTTTCTCAGTTGATGTCAAGGACACAGAAGAGAGCCTTAAACCTCTCTATTTTGAAGGCTTTCTCACAGCATTATTGTAGCGCAATACACTGTTTTACAATATATTCTATCATTGATGAAATGGCTCTTACACAAGCATGTTCTGAAATGGAACCTTGAATCATCTGCGCCTTCTTCCCCAGTAGCGGCATGAAGAAATCTCAGTTTCTAGCTTTCTTTTGCCTACAGTTGTACGCCTCCTTAAACAATCAATTTGATTAAACCACCACAAAATTGCAGTAGATGCTTCTCCGATGTGCCCAAAACCTGCCTTGGTTACGACAGCAAAAAATGGCAAGATTTTAAAACTCTCTATTTTCACGATTAAGGTGCACACTCACCCTTTACACTTTGTCCACCTTGGCCTCATATTCTTACTTGATTCATGTAGCTGGCAATCACCTGATCAAAAATCTTGCTACTATCGAATCATTGCGCAAAATCTAAGCATGGCAGCTCATAGTCCAGCCACATATATGGTCGTCGTACGTTATTCAATAGGGGTGTATATTACCTCAAGCACTCGTTTTGTTGAATTCTTTGTCAGGAGATTCCAGTCATCACGCAACTCCCACTACCTGTGACGTCTTCGCCGCGTGTTTATTAAGAGCACTGGAACGTCTGCGTATGTTTACTTTCTTGCTGGTCATAAGGCAATTTTGATGTTAACTCAGCAGGCATTGTTAGAATTGGCGCTCTCATTTTATAGTCAGAAAGGGAAAAAGTGGGTTAAAAATTGTCTCCGTCATTCATTTATCTGACTCCACCGACCAAAATGTCAATGTCCTTTAACGATTTTGAACGAGGCGTTTGCGCCGCTCGGTTCTCGTTCCAAGCATCTTAAATTAAACTAGAAGACTACACTTAGCATATTTAAGCACGGCACCACACCAGAGTTTACTTCATATGCCGAAAACGTTATCTCGGTGAAGGCGGACAATGCCCTCTGGCACCATTCCACCCAATTAACGATGGCGAGACTGCTTCTGCGCGCAGCCTTTGTGGCTATGCATAGCCGCCATTATTATACTGTAAGCGTAACGCGCGTATCTGTTGGTAAAATAATTGTAAATCATTATTCTTGGCTCTTATCCTGCCTACACACAACTTTTTAGGTGAAATGAGCGGGTTAATCCCCATCCCGGCCACCATCCCGCTATCTCATCATGAAAGCCATTTTCAAGGGCATAATGCCCATGTCGGCAACACCCCCCCCCTATCGACTAGACAACCACTGCTCGACCATTTCCCCCTTGCAGTTTCCGAGTCCGTGATCAGATGATGAAGAACAAGGAGACCCGCAGAGATATGACAACTCCAGACCTTCTTACTATGGCGTCAACGCAGAACCCTCGGTGGGTATTCGTGGCCTTTCGTGCCCAGCTATGTGCGGACAAATTATTGAACTCCCGCCGTTGTCATCTGCAGCGCCAAGACGGCCACTGCTTACACACACAACTCTTTCTAATCCAATGCTTTATTCAGCGTAGCGACTACTGTACCAGTCATGTATTACCGGTGGAGCTTTCACACGACAGGGGAAAAATTCGACGTGGTGCCATGACCAACCATTAATATTGAAATGGTACCAGTCCCATCCGGCCTGCAGGGGCTTTCTTAAGGAAGAATGGTGTGGGAACTTAAAAAAAAAACAAGAAATCTCCAGGTAGGCGGGTAATCCTAACAGGACTCCGTTTGTTCTAGTAGCCATCTTCACCCTTTTGGACAGCCGTGGCTGTCGTCTAAGTGCGGAGTCTTATATCTGTGTTTTTACTTGTACGATATGTGGCTATCGCATTTGAAACCTCTACCCCCACACAACGAATAGTCTCAACACAATCAGCTGCCACTCCCTAAATATTCACGTCGATACATTTTTGCACGGTGTGCATACTGTTGCTATTGAAGCCTTTCTTTAAAAAATAGGAAATCACATCAGACAAATTATTTTTTTCGAAGGGTAAAAAATTTTTCAGGGTGAGAAGCGGACATTCGGAGGCAGCGTATTTCTTTTACATCTGCGGGCCGTTTTGTTCCATCTGTGCGCGTTAAGCCTGATCAGGAAATTGTGCTGAGCAGCTAGCCCAGGCAGCACAGGCCTGTTCGGCCTAAAACAGGCCGGTGTACTTTGGCCGGTGATTTTCTGTCCGGCCGTCTTCCGGCAGCCATGTTCGGCCCATGTCCAAATGTGGGCCTTTTGGCCGTTTACGGCCGTACTCAATAGGCTGTCCGAAGGCCAGTGTCCGTCGGCCAGTCGACCGGCTTACGGTCATACGGTCAGATTCCAGCCGTAGGGCTCCGGCCATTCCAAAGCCACCTGTGCACGGCCGAAGTACGGCCGCCGGAGTAAAGCCGAGATGCGGTAGTCGGACTCCAGCCCGATTAAAGCTACCGGAAATACGGCCGTGCTACGGGCATTGGAGTTCAGCCACAGTACGTTAACTGTACTGAGGCCGGTCACTGCATGTCGCGCAAGCAGATGACTCATTCGCGCAGTGCAGAACTACAAAGCCAGCATTTTGGGTCCAATGCAGCCACATCAAAGTGAGCTCGCGCGCAACCACCAGCCGTCAAGCTTTCAGCGCAGCCTTGCTTAATTACCAGCCTCAGTTGACAGCAAAATTCATTTATTAAACAGTGCTCACAAATTGTCGCTCCTTTAATGGCTGTGCCTCATTTACTGCCCAACACAGAAAATATTCAGTTCTTTGTAGAGCTTGAATAGATATTCAGTTCTTTGAAGAGCTTGAATAGATGTATTGTCCAGGTCCTGATATCCTCTGTGGGGCGGCTTACCTGTAATAAACGGGGAAAGAGGAGGTGGGGGGGCAGCGGCGGAGGGCGCATACTTTAGTGGGTTGAATTTCAAAGAGATAAATTGCGCCGCTTTTAGCCAATCTTTTAGGGAAATATTCCGGAACACTTTCATGCTAGGACTAGATAAACTATTTTTATAACAGTTGCTTTACCAATTTTGCTGTATATAAAACTGGCGTGAATGACTTTACGAAGCGTTTTCGTTCTCAACAAAACACTCAGAAGCATTTAATATGACTCCTTCACAAAAAAGTATCTCCAGTTTTTGCCCATTTTTTTTGCAAAGACATTTTCTATTCGAACAACTTTTCTGATGATCTTGCGCAGGGCTGATCCTAAGAAGGAGCGAACAGGGACTTTCATTTGCAATATATTTTAATGTTGTTTTCATGAGTATACGTCCACACCACTTAATAGTCCAAAAGAACCTAAATTTCTTCTAATGTCATACTACGTTCAAAAAAGTCTACACGCGTTGCGAATGACGACCCGCTTCAGGTGGCTGCAGTTGTATCCCTCTGTGTTCACGCAAGGAAAGGCGTAAAATTAGAGTTACATAATTTGTTTCAAACCAATAACATAGCAATGGTAGCATGCATACAGGAAACCTTGCATACTGCAACGAATAGAGCAATCAATATTTTATTGGTCAAGGTTGAATGCGTAGGGTTCTCAACCCGTCGGAGGAACACTTGCGCCTCTGGAAGTTTATTTATTTATTTATTTATTTGTTTATTTATGTTTATTTATTCATTGTTTTATTTATTTATTTATTTATTTATTTATTTATTGATTATTTATTATTATTATTTATTTGATGCCTGCTTGCCTTTGCATGCACTACAGAAGGGAGATACATAACACTAAGCAATAAATATGAGACAAAATAACAAAAAAATTCTACAAAGCGCGCTGAAAATCGTCAACATAAACAGTAATGCAATCATACGTGGAAGATAATTACACTGCAGTATTGATGTAAAATAAAATTACACGCGCAAGGCGTCACCTTTAAAGGAAAGTTAATAATTTGCATTAAGCTAGCGGTTCCCACTTTGTGATATATAGAATGGCGCTTGGACATACTTCTCCCCTTCAACTCCAGTTTTCGAATGATAGGTATTACGAAAAAAGTTCAACCTGTGGTTTCATCTGTGATCTTTCACGTCCTGCCATTTCAGTTTACGTTTACTTTCTCTCATGCTAAGTCCAGCGTGCCAATTACCTAATACGAATCGCACTGACATATTCTGTATGTTTTCGAGCGTATCAACCAGCTCTTTGGTGTAGAGATCCACGAAAACACATGCGTACTCCAAGATTGAGCGCACATGAGTGAAATACGGTTGTTCTTTTCAGTTAGATGGAGGTTCACTGAAATTTCGTCGCAGAAAGCCAAAAACATATGCAGCCGTAACTTTTATGGTGTGAACCTGCCTATTTAACCTCTAAGCACTCCCTAAATAAACCCCTAGGTAATTATATTCCTCGGCCGTTGCCACAGCAGCATAATGTACGGCAAACGTATTCAATTGGAATGAAGGTTTTCTTGTAAAGGTGCTGTTAACACACTGTTTAACATCCAAAATCCTTTCTGAAGCAGCACACCAGGATGTTAGTAAATTCGAATAAAGCTGCAGGTATACGGAATCAAGTTCATTCGCTATAGTCCGGTAACTACACAGTACTTTTGAACAAAGCTATAGGGTCAATAGTAATAACAATGCAAAAACGGATTCATTCAGTTCATAGGATGAAATCTACTACGCAGAAGATGATATGGAACACCATCATTTGCTTTTTTGCAGTACAAGAATATACAGTCAACCACTTTTAATCTTATCTATTGCAAGAGCCAAATCGTGAGCGTACTCAACAATCTGCGTTGAGCAAGAAAATCCTGACAAAATCCGTGTTTGCTAGGATGCTGGCGATTAGGTTTAACCAAATGAGTCATATCCCAAGAGTAGCTAAGCTCACCTTCAAACATCGGAACTAAAGTAACAGCTAGGCTTCGTCAGTGACAAGGCTCTGTTGTTATCGCAAATTAAAAAATTTTTTTTTTCTAAATAGGCATTCGTAAAATCCCATGAAGTAACATAGTGCAGGGCATGAAGTTGATCCTACCAATGCACGAGCGAGTCTCTTCTACGTTTATCACCAACAACATAGTGCAACATTGCTTGTTGCAGTTTAATTGTAAGCAGAATAACTTGCGCTTTTGCTCGCACTTGACTTTCTTTGGTGAGGAGTTCTTGACATAATGGCGGATTAGCTCCTGCGTGGTGGCCGCTTGCTCGACACCCTTGAAGGCCAGTAAATCTGCTGAACCATCTCCATCTCGGATCGGACATCTCTGCCGGGTCGATGTCTCCAATGCTCTCCATTTCTTGAGGGGTCGAATAGCCTCGAGCTGATGCGTCAACGAAGCCGGCGGCAGAGGCGTGGTAGCGGCGATGTCTGGCGAGGCTTAGCTCACCCATCGGTGTGGCACAGTCTTCTTGTGGCAATATATGACATTTCGATGGCCTAAAAGGTTCCCTGCTAATGTCCAGTGAGTCCTTGCACCTTGCCCGTTCACCGAGAACACTCATTACTGTTTGACAAACGATTTTCGTTCATTTAAAACGTAGAAACACGGAACGGATGAAAAACGCGTCGCCGTCGTTCGGCTCCCTAACAGCTTTTTCTCCCCCCAGTAAAAAACCAGTCGGTCTCCTTCCAAACACGTCTGTGCATGATTTCTCGGCGCCCAGGCGCGTGTCGTTGTTCGGCTGTATGCCGTTTGCCGGAAAAATGCCGTATAACCAGATACCTTACGAAGGCCGGTCTCCTCTTCAACAACGGTTGCCAAATATTCTGTGGCCATTCGCTTCCCGTAACTCGGCCGAGGACAGCTAACCGAATGAAAACCGTATATTCTGGGGCCGTACGTCGGCCGGTGTCCTTCATAACACTGGTTGCCCGGGTTCACCGTTGAACCAACGAATGCACGGCAGCCGCGCTCCGGCCGGTCTCCTTTCGAACACCAACTGCCGCAAGAATACGTATATTCTGTGGGGGGTCGCTTGCCGTGCTTCGGCCGATTACCGATTCCCGAAAAAAAAAAACGGATGCCTTAAGGCCGTACTTCGGCCGTTCTCTTTCTCAACATCGGCAGCCGTAAGAGAACTCAATATCTGGCAGCCGGTTAGCTGCCGTTGTGCGTCCGGACACGGGCGGACGGAAAAATACCGAAGCGCTGGTTGCCGAATGTTGGCCGTTCAACGCATGATCAGTGGCTGCCAGGACCTGGATGCTGGCCGGATATGCCAGAAAGCGGCCATAGACGGGCCGGTCTTGGGGCACATTTTCTGTGCCGCCTGGGAGGCCCTCCTGTGTTCCTTGTTCGTATTAGGGAATAAGACAATAACAATATTTGACTTCGAGCATTATTCCAAAGTTTTGCACCGGCCAAAAAAGTTAGTGTAATACCAGCAGCTAGTGTACACAGCCTAACAAGACTGCTACCTACAAATAAAAACGTTACACCCCGTCAGTCACCAAATGCTTCAAAGTATCACGATTGTCAGCATACGTAACACCTTTAAAAGCGGCCTGAAGCTGAATAAAAATATTGCTAAAAAAATCTGCGCAAGTTCACCGCTCCCGCCTCATGTTGCAAATTACCAGAAATCTCCTGGTATTGGCGGCCCATAGTGTTCCCCAAAAATCGTGCATCTGAACAATGCAAAACGGGCTTTATTCACTTTGGACCCGCACTAATTTGAAAGATACTCGTGGTGTCACTTCTTATCATTGGCTTTGCACTCGCGTGAGCAGGAGCACACGTAGAGCGAGTAAGCTCTGACCCTTCGTTTATTAAACCGCTGACTTCATATGCCATAGCCAATGGTTTAAACAAATTTGTGCAAATATCTCAACATACCTATGATTGCTACCGCTCCTTTAAAATAAGCTATGTTAAAGACACCGGTTCTCATTCAACTTGACTTTTTAAATATGCTTTTATGTTAGGTTGTGAATGGGGAGGGGTTTTACGTCTCTTTACCCTCTCTATCCCAGAGGGTGCTTGGCCTGGTTTAAACGTATAAAGTAATGCTTCCTACCAATACACGCAAACGCCCTAATTAACAAGAACGCCCGCTAGCACTGTATTACAAAAGGTGTTTGGTTTCGCAGTAACAAGGCCATTGAGATCAGGGAACACTACAGAGACGCCGCTTGTACAGTTTAGGACCAGGGTACGGCGTTTTATGATCCACCTCGCTACTATAATATGGGTTAAAAAGGAAGGTGGTCCTGAAAACCCCGACAGTACAGCCACTTCTCAAGGGCATGTAATTTATATACTTGTCATGAACCTATCAACATTTTATATAACTGCACTGAGGCTTAATCGGCATCTTTGCTATAGTATGTACGATGGCGACTTCTCCCTTTTGGTTGCCACGACGCTCTGAATACGTCGAAGAACCTTCTAAGCAGCAGATGAATCAATGTCTAAAGCCAGGGCTGGGCATAAAGTGTTTCCCAACAATGCCAAATTACTCACGTTTTGCCAAAAGAAGGGGACGAGTATGAAACATGAAGTGCTTGTGCATGTTCAAGGACAGACGGTCTGGCGGGTATCCAAAAACTTATGCCTTTTCCTCACATCCAGAACACCACAATACGTACCACATATCGTACGAGCATAGGCCGAAGGAACAAAAGAATAAAAATAAATTATCTCAAAGAGGAGGTGGCCAGTGCTCTTTAAATAGTTTCCAAACGTTTTGTTCTGGTCTTCCTCTAACGTGGTTGTAATTCACTTTACCGCATTTGAAGAAAAAACAGACGAGTTTGTGCAAGCCGTGTTGATTATTCACCAAACATTGTTGCAAACACAACTAAAATTATTAAAACATAAACATCGTAATTTAAGACGTAGAGTTCGCGCAATGCAACTTTATCCCCTACGTTTCTACTGTCAGGCTTCGGAAGGTAAGTGCCCGCCCTACATATGATATAATTCAAGCTCACATCGTATCATAGAGATTCTGCTTAAAAGAATAGAAACGGAGGCGTAGATTCCCTTGCGATAAAACATTTCGTGCTCGCATGGCAGAGAAAGCCTTACGGATCTCTGTAATACTTGTGAGAAAATATATTTAGGACGTCTTCAAATGCGCATGCATCTACACATACTAAGCAACGACACCAATGCAAAAGGCTGGAGAAGGTGCCTCGAAATTAAACCTGCATAGCATTAGATCACCCTTCGAAAGCTGTTTACTTGATCAGCAAGATGTTTTGCAAAACACTTATATCCTTTATTTTTCGCATAACTATGCTGAAGCTGCTTGCAAACATTGTTGAACTATTCTTGCTAACGGGCTTTAGAAATACCGTCATGCGGAAGTCTAATATCCTGCAATCTAATATTGAACTTTCGCCTTATATTTAAAATAAAGGAGCTGTGTTTCAAAGTTGTCCACCTCCCATTTTCTCATGTCGGTCCTAATCATTATGTTCTTGTTTATTCTTCGTTGAATGATTTGTTTGAAAACAAAGTGAGTCTGTTACGGAAAACGAGAAATTGCTGCCCATTTTTATTTTTTTGCAGCAACACAACTTTTAAAACGTTCTTGTTTTTTCAGGGTTTTTATACGGATTTCATTAAAATGTAGCCGACATACGTATTCGTCCAGTCATTGATGTTTCTTTTAAAGCAGTTACATTTACAAGAATAATATTCAATAATAAAAGACAATAAGTAGTTGTTGACCAAATTTGGAACAATGGATATAAATAAGGCCACTAGCTAAACAAATAGGGCGCGGTTGAGTTGTAAATTTTAATTAAAATGTATTCTCTTATAAAAAGAAAGTGCGAAAGGGCATCGTAATCTTTCACATGCCAAATAAAGCCGCATCAGTGCACACTACTATGGGAATAGTATTTTTTAACACATTTAAAAATTTGGTGAATACACCTTTTGCAGGGGTACCTGTGAATCAGTGACAAACCAAGGGGCGAGTCCAAAAGAAGACAACCTCCCTAAAAACGCAGGCATTCTCGCCGCCGACAAGCCGATGTCAACAATAGGACAGGTGATGCCCCGACGCCCACCAAAACAGAAAGCGCAAAGAGTTGTTAACAAACGTTGCTGTGAAAATGTCCCGCCAATTAAGTCAGTGAAAACGGGAATGTCCAAGAACGACTCCGCAATAAAAAAACGACCAGCGCAAGTCTGAAATCCACCGCAGTCCATAGGCCTATTTTTTATTAAAGGCTCATCTTGGGTTTGACTATTATGTTGCGCAGGTGATTTGCACCAAAAACAAATTGCCAAGAAAAATTCCTACCCAAGTCCTTGCACATACAAGGCACTGAGTATGGCTAAACATAACGATAGCACATTGCGAACCATGGACGCTGACCGGCAGCGCCGCGCAATGGCTTGAAACCAACAAAATAAAATAAAATGGGTAGCTTATATAACTGCTGCTTGTAACCGAGCACGGTCGCTCTTGATGAAAAGAAAATTAGGCTTGCAACCGTTGAGACCGCTTGTAATAAACGTCGTTGGTTTGTGTATTTGCTTCTTCTACAATAATTACAATACTTAGCTCGTATACAGAATGTAGCATATCTATAGGGTATTCATATCCCGCCTTTGATCATTCAATGTTTGGGAACATGGCCACCGAAAGATGGTGATAATAGAAGAATAGGTTCAATTCGTGCGCAGTCACATGCTTTACTAATTTGGCTGGGGATTTAGAGCCTTCTACAGTCTGCGAATTTTTTTTTGTACTTCATCGTGCGTGATCACTAGTTTTTTTATTTGTACCTAAAATTTTGTCTAGCTATGTCAGGCCTCATAAAGTTAATTTCGATGCCTTGTGACACCACGGACAAAAAATCTACAGAGCAGCCCTTAAACTGGGTCGTTAAATCAATTTTTTTCGACTACTGAGACCACGCTGGGTTTAACTGTATCCTTGATTCATTCACATGCTGCTTTATTATTCATAATTCTGTGGGATTTATTTATGAATAAGGTTTTGGTTTGGATATCATTGCTGATGTTCTGATGACGGTAATTTTATTGTTACTGGCAACACTTCCTCACAAACCTACAAAATCTCATGAGTTTGCAAACTTTGCTGAGGTCGCGAAACTGACGTGTAGGTGTTTTATATTCTGGTACAGTATGCTTTGTGACGTAGGGCAAAAGAAATTGCGGACTCACATCATACACGTGCTGTAAAGAGCAACACAGTCGTTAAGAACGCTAACATGTATCGTTCATATTTATTTGTGCCCTCCTTACATTAACCTAATGATTTGTCGATACTTTTTACTTAGGCTATTGTGGTTGAAAGAACGGCTGAAGTTTCCCTAATAAACATGATCGCCATTTATAACTCTCCGCCTAGCGCTGTAAACGAATGGTAACTACCATACGTGCTTAAAAATCTACTTACAGCAGATATGTGCTAGCGGCATCAGTTGATTCTCTACTTTACCAAGTTGCAGCAGGGACAGGCCTGGTTCAGGGTTGTAGCTAGAACTCCCTTATACCCATTACATAACAAGCACAAAACAAATTGCAAAAGACGTTAGGGCTAACTTTCGCTAAATAAATTTATATTTGTTACGGGAGAGGCAACAAAATCAGAAATGCAATAATAGGTGGAACAAAATAAAATCTTACAGAACTGAAGAACGTTTTTAAATAAGGCAGACGCTTGGATGATAAATTGTTTGAGATAACATAGTCCAAAAAATTTTGAAAACTCAGAAAAAACAAAACAAATAGAGTGCATATAACAATGCATATTGAGAATTTTTGTGGAGTGTGCTCAATATACAGGGCACAATTAAAGAGGTAATCACGTTCGTTAGAAATATATAAAGATAATAGAGGCAACCTTCCATGGTAAAGTTAGAAATGTGGACAGTATTTTACTATACATATTGGCATAAAACCGAAATGCACTATAAGCCCAATGCTGTTTATGCCTTGCATGGTATAATTAGAAAAAACTGCAAGAGAAGAGAGTGAATGAGTATTTGACCAACGCATAGGTGGGAAGGCAAAGTGGCAAAATACGAATTGAGTAGATGGTATACGGAGATGACATTTATCTCTTAGCTGATAAGCAGAGCGACATGTAATGACTGTATATATTGGGAACCAGATAGCCACAGACCTCAGGCTAAAATGTTTGCACATAAAACCGGGAATAATTGTATCAAAAACACTAGCACTGACACAGTGTAAAACCAGCATGGCAAATTATCCAGAGTTAATAAATATCAGTTTTTCGGAGTGTGGATAAACGAAAGGTGCAACTACATAAGAAGGCACGAGAAGCCCCTCAAGAATACAGGAAGCCGAAAAACAGCAACACGAAGCACAGTGCTCTGTTGCTGTACAAGTTTAAAGTAGGGAGAGGAATTTGAGAATGACTAACTATTCTTGGACTCAAATTTGCAAACACGGTAGTCTGTTTAAAATCACATGGTCTATGATGCCTGGAAGTGAATCAGAAAACGTAGGCCGTTTGGCCTGGTGACCGAAACATAAAACACTAACGAAGCTGTGCAGGGACATGTGGGCTTGGCTTCGTCTGAAGTTCGACTAGCTAAGAGTCACATATGTTTCCCGGGGAGGTTGAGAGCGTGAGATCAATTTAGGTGGGCAGGTAAAATTTTTAGCTTACTATATATAAAACTCGTACACACGCACTGGCTAAGAAATACTACAAACTTAACAAAAAAATTTGGAAACAACCGGGAAAAAATAAAGACAGTAAGAATACCCAATACGGACGCAAGGCATGTGGAAACAAATACATGGAGACAAAAATAGAAACACAAAACGTAATTCGAGATTTACAGTGAAGTGAAATGGGACAGTCAAACGACAAATTTTTTATATAATTCCAGAGGCAGTTTTTGCTCTTTGAAGCTAGAGCGCGTTGCTTGAGAACTAAGAGATCTTGGGAAAAGTATACAGAAATATGGGTTTGCGTAGTCTGTGAAAAAGAAAAAGCAACTGTGCATCACCTAGTGTTACAATTTGATTGTACCAATCCAGATTTTGTTAGGCTGTTTTATGTTATAGCATTTATGTTAAGGTATTTTTGTTTCCTGTTCTTAGGCATGGTAGCCAGAGTCACCTCATGCCAAACCGGAGCACAGGGAAAAAATACCTGAATATAATTACCCCTGGAAGTGAAGGGGAAAATAGCCCCGCCGTTAGCGTAGTGATCATCACACGAGACGTGTATTCTGGAGGTCGTGGGTTGGCATCTCAACCTGCGGGCATTTTTTCTACACTTTGGGTCTTTTATATTTTTTTATGTTTTAATGACCTACTACAATCTTCCCTGTGCTCTTCAACGTTTTCTTGACAGTCAACCCTTATTTCTGTCATAATTCAGTGACTCCCTCACTTACCCTTGTGATTGGCTATGTATATGTATACAATAAAATTATTAAATTACTCGTCATTACGCCGTTACAAATAGGATACTATTATCACTCAATCAATAAAAAGAATTGTCATCATTTCTGTATTCTGAACTTCTATACGTTACACCGAAACAAGCCACTTCGGCAATACCAACTGTTCAGGATCATGGAGGGCTACCGGCACCGATAATATACGTAGGAGCAGTAGGACGGTCACATCTTAAGCCGTATTTTTTGAATGTGAACATTTTGACAGAATTCTGTCTGGTTGGGTAGGTAATAAACTGAATTTTTAATTATGCTCAAACCAATACATAGACAAAACACCACGTTTCGAAGCCAGCTCGGCTTCTTCTTCAGGGGTGAGTGAGGCCACGCTGCAGCTGCGTCCTACAGTCTTTCCATGTTCCTTCCCTAGAATAAAGCCCTTCGCTGCGGCAGGTAATCCGTGTGTGTATAACGAACGGTGTGTCTGCCCTTCAGTGTACACACACGAATTACCTACCACAGCGAAGTGCTTTGCACTACAGCCTTAGGAGTACACACACGGATTACGTGCCGCAGCGAAGGGCTTTGCACGAGGGCAGCAACAAAGAAAGACTATAAGACGCAGCTGCAGCGTTACCCCAGTCACCGCTGAAAAAGAAGCCGAGACGGCTTCGAAACGTCGGGTTTTTCTATGTATTCGTTGGAGCATATTTAAATTTCAGTTTCTTTATTTTTGCCTCTCCCATGATGCCACAGCCCGGTCCAGAGGAGTGCAGCATTTCCTACTACCGCGTACGCTGAAGTACTCTTTGGCTGCTGCATGGGCACCACATCGCCCTACTACTGGGGCTACTCCTTTTCTTCATCGAACGGGGCCTACAGAAGACCGTTGTTTAATATGTTTACAAGGCCAACATAGCCCACATCTAGCTGGCTGCTACCGTCATTGCATCCTGCCTCTTTTTCACCCAGACAATGACCTGTACTACAATTTTTCTTACGCGTTGTCGTATGTTGTGCCACAGCCAAATACCAGGTCAACTGTGCGCGGCAGTGGACATCACTTCCACCTGACCCTTCAACCGCTCTTATCTACTGCCGCTAGCCACTACACGTCTCCGCCCCTGTCCCACACGCGTATCCCCCTAACAATTTTGAGAGAGTAATTTATCCGGCGCCGTTCATAAATCAATAGCTGCATCACGCTTTTAAACTGAAGTTATAATTTTTCACCCGAGAAATTTTTATAATGTGTTCGGCGAATGTGTTCATAGTGCGGCTATAATTGACAATGCGAATTCGGGATTTGTTTATGTCGAGCTGTGAAATTCTACTCAAAATGATGTGACGCCAAGTTCTAAACT
Organism: Haemaphysalis longicornis; assembly: GCA_013339765.2. Classification (NCBI taxonomy): domain Eukaryota; kingdom Metazoa; phylum Arthropoda; class Arachnida; order Ixodida; family Ixodidae; genus Haemaphysalis; species Haemaphysalis longicornis. Next base: position 1,754,432 of record CM023454.1, on the reverse strand, counting down.
TCCACTGCGCACCGTCGATACACAGAAGTTAAAGCCCCTAGCAGCTCGTACCGGTGTTATGACAATCGTGTAAACTTTGACACTGTTCCCCTTGGTATCTTTTCCTGGTGCCATTATCCTGCGTGAGTAAATTCAGCAGGCATTGTTTCTTTGTTCCCTTCCACATCCTTCGAAACTGAGTGGTCCCCTCTCTCACAACTCTTCCCTTGCCCCGGCGTCAAGTTATTCACCACAAGACAGAGCGTGCCACAACTTTTCTCCGTTTTGGATCTTCTTTCCTGTGCAGATATCCCTCAACGCAACTGCACTTTTTAAGAGATACGAAAGTCTTTGTCGCCGCACATATCTCCTACTACCTCTCAGCAAATAACTGTTTGCAGTGGACCGAGATGCATGATATTGCCAATAATATTGAAGTCTTCTTCAGCACTTCTAAAAAAAGCAACAATCCAATTCGTCGTGCAGGGGTTCTCCTATCTTGTTACAAAACTGTGTATTAAACAAAAACCATGCGAAGTCGGTATCACTAGCACGACTTTATGCCCACTGGACGATACATCTGACAAATAGTTCCGCGCAATGTGAATAATTTCGACGTCTTAAGACAATCGCCATTTATTGCGCTTCTCGACCGGTTTTCTTCATTTGACTGCAGACGCGTTCTCTGGATCCAGAGTCCGTCGCAAGCCACTCCTTTGACACTGGCCCACATACACCTGTTCGACAATGGCCCTATCGACGCAACCTTTGAGACGACGTTTCTTATTTGTTTGAGCGCGCGCTTATTCGTCACTCGAAGAGCTAGCGAGTCTTACCAGGTATTCGCTATAAAAAAGATTAGTCGGTTCCTTAAACTTGCGTCGACCATAAACGAGTCTTCCTATAGCCAAAGAAACTTTTTTTTGCCTCACTCACATCGACGATGCCCTTCAGTGTTAGCAAAGCGCCAAGTATTTTTCATCGCTATAACAGTGCTCTGTGTAATGGCATGTCCTAATGGCCATGAAAAGTCTGAGAAAAAAAGCCCTAATTGCTACTGATGGCCTTTAAAAGCTAATGATAAATCACTCTGGTTTCAAGGCCTCTGGAACGTTCCGACGAACGACGGACTTTTTTTTTCCCCGACTGAAGAGAAAGACGTGCTTTCATACTCGGGATAAAGTTATCTCTTTCGACATCAACTCGCATCTCGCTCGAATAGAGCAAGTTCTGTATTGTCTGGCAAATGCTGGGCTTAACTTGAATAATTAAAAGTGTCTGTTTCCTGTGTACAAGATGGCCTTAATGGGACAGGTAGTTTCTTGCTACAGGAATATTGCAAAATATACTAATCTGCGTTACGAGGCAACTGCCGAAGCGAACTGCAATAAGGCCTCTATAGATTTAGGTCACTTTTATTCCAATCGCGACATATGCTACGCAACTTCACCACCAGAAGTTCGCGTCAGGTTTTACGTCACAGCAGTCGAACATGCATTTTCGCCTAGTCACTATCCTGCGACGAAGAATTTATCACGCTTCATTGGATTTTGACATGCTCTCGCTATTAAGAATTTTCGTCTCGCGCGCCCAGGGAAGTTCCACGATTTGAGCGTAGGCATCGATCTTGGTTTCATGCCAGCGTTACAAAAGGCCGCTTTTGACAAGAACGTGGTACCTCATGCTATATACAAGAGGCCTAAACTGCCAAATTGAACTACTTCAACCGAAAAGGACTCCGCTGTCTTCATTTGGGGGCAGAAAAATATGTCATTTGTAGTTGTATAATACCTTATCGACGCCTTGGCCGATCCTTACCAAATATGTTAGTTATCACCCCTGCCGCTTAGCTGTCATCCTTGCCTGCTGCCGGAAGCAGTGCAAATATTCGACATCCGTGAGATTTACTGTGCAGGGCGGAAGCGCTGATTCTCACTCCTTGTCAATGTCAATTGCACCTGCTGAAGTTAAACACCTTACCAGCCGTGACAGCTACTACTACTACTACTAAGTGATTCAGGTGAAAAGGAAAGGAAATGCACTGGGGATATTATTGAGCCCAGCTGGAGGCTCACCTGCATACAACCCAGTGTGCGGGGGGAGGGGCATGAGGGGTATGAAAGATAAGAGGAGAAAAGGGGTGATGAAAGAGATGGGTAAGCTGCAAAAAATTAAACGTGGAGCCTCTACTTAAAGCTAAGTGAAGCAGCAGCAGCAATGGCGCGGACAGCAGAGTGCCGTCTACAGGCGCTTGGTGAGACCGGCGGCCTCCAGGTAACTGAGTAGGTGATGGAAGACGTCACGGCGGGTGCCGATGGGGCGCGCCAGGACCAGCTAACTCTCGAGGCGCTGGTACGGCAGCCCAAGACGCTGGAGCGAAGACTGCAGCACTCATCGGTGTGGTGCAAACTCTGGGCAGGAGCATAGCAGGTGCTCCAGCGTCTCGGGCTCGCGAGAGTGGGCACAGGTTCGGCAGGCGCAGTGGCCTTGACGGTGCAGTCAGGCTGCCACGTCACAGCAGTTGAGCCGCCGCAGTCGAAGAAGCAGGCTGAGGGCGTCCCTGCTCAGACGCCCCGGTAGGACCCGAGGGGCCTGTGACAGCCTTTCGTACGTGTGCACATTCACCTATATTTCCTACTGGTATCAACTGAAGCAAGAAACGGATGTCTTTTTATGGCGATGAATTATTTTTTATCGGTACCGCGGAGCGTCCACCTCTACCGGCGGCCACACGGTGTGACGTTGCCTTCTTCTCTCTCTGCTTAATTTTTATTTTACACAGGGCAATTCAGCAGCTGCTTGCAAACGAGAATCTTTTTGGACTGATCATACTGAAGCCCTTCGGTATGAATGCCATGTCTTTTATAAACTGCAACATCAATTCACCAAAAAAAAACGTCGTAACAAAACTCTTCCCACGGACCCTTGTGGTCAAGCTCTCCGTATACGAGTCTCAACCATTACAAGTGCGACTTCAGACTACCATTTCTAACAGTTGCGGAAGACGCATAAATTAAGACAACCGACGTCTTCCCGTTTTCTTGAACGTACGAAAGCTGACCGGTCCAGCGGATTTTTAATGAGTCATGGTGATACAGGCAGCGACAACGATGTGGCACGTTCGCACGGACACAGACTGCAGCAGGCACGTGCACTAGTACTGAACACTGGCGCTTGCATCCTGGTTGTCGAATTGGGGTAGCTCCTAAACTGGCCGCAATAAAAGCTGAATATTGGCTTCACCTTACGTATCAGTGCATCGTAAATTCCGGGAAACAAGTCAGCATTGTGGCAAGCCTTTTCCTACAAGCAGAGTGAGCCGTATTGTTGTACAGCCGCATTGATGGAGTCAGAACAAATGTGAGTTACGGCGGACTATGAACACAGTGCCAGACAGCAAGGTGGACCAGGTACTCCAGTCCCACAAGTTCGACCCATTGGCTCTTCCCGTTCTTCATGTTATTCGGGGAGCAATACGGCATTGCCCCACCTAATGCCGAGATCGATTCACCATAAAGGACGAGCAAGATGCTAAACACTACGATTAGGTCATTGAGTACGAGGACGCGGCAACGAGAAAAATTACTTAAACCGAGCGATTTCACGACTTGTTGATGACATGTTAGAAGCTCCAGAGGGTCCCTCTAGGGGGGGGGGGGTGGAACAAGCTTGAAGAACTCACCATGGCTTTTGAGCGTCTAGCCTGAAACTGAACTGCTGCGGTTTGACGGAGCGATAATCCGGTGCCAATCGTTTGGAAACATGTTTCAACATTCTGTAATCAGGAAAACCTGGCTGTCTGGTATTAACCGTTTCTATACACGGTTTAACGTTCCCACGCAGATTCGGCAGAAGTTGTTTCTGGCCTCTAAGTAAGAGATTCTTGCTAATAAGATGCCCAGATATCTTGAAGTATCATTTTGCATTGCCAATTAGGATGATGCATCCGCACTTGGAAAATCTCCAGACGCTTAAACCTGTTGATTTGTCCAGAAACGGGCCTTTATGAGAAAGCTTTACGACGCTGTGGAGTGTATCATAATAAGACTGAAAATCGTGGGCATTCTATTGTCGTTTTATAAAACCATGCTCCGTGAAGTTGTTTTTGAGGTGACACGAGCGGGTCTGATTGTTGATTACTTGAAATAGCAGAGCCTTGCTTCGGGCACCGCTTCCGTGAGCCGAGGTGTTTCATCAGATTTATTAGGGTACAGGGAAAGGATATTTCACGTTCGCATGCGCTGACAAACTGAAAAGGCATACCGAGTTTCCAAAAAACACACTTCTATTTAACTTACTGCCGTTCTTTGCAACCGTGCAGTAAAAGTGTCGTTTCGCTATTCATGTTTATATACTGCAGATAATAAGGCCACAACGCAAATTTGGCGGTAATAGGTTGTCTGTAAGAATAACTACGGAGCTCTTTCAGGGTTTCCCTCGAAAGGTCTCGTATTTCGATTTCTCAGTATTTAAGGCGAGTATGTACAGGTTTTTCGAATACCGCTTTCACCAATTGATATATAAAGTTTTGATTTTGAGTGCTATTTTTACGCATTACTTCTGCACGTCACAATTCACGGCCAGAGATTAGCAACAATAAGTAGCACAAGAATACCTTAGTTACCAACAAAGCAGCAATAACATTAGTTACATCACTGGATATCGAAGAACAGGGGGCAGTGCAGGAAAGTTAACACGGCACATCGTAGTCAGGCTGCAATACACCCGGAAAAATTTACTTTCCGGACCATTTAAAAAATCACCAAGCTCTGAAACGCCAGCCAGTGGTTAGTTGTACTGTGAAAGTGGTCGTGAAAAAAACCTTTATCGCAACTTTTAAGGGCGAAATTAGGCGCTATAGCGCACTTGTCACTGCGTCTTTTGATCCTGGTATTCAGAGATTTCCCAAGTTGTGGAAAACCGTCAACAACATATGAGTGAAAAGAATAACACACGAGTAATATTCAGGGGTTCTTCTAATGTGGTAAGGTAATTGGTTTCATCAATGACGTTGGAGAATATCCGTCCGTGTACACCAAACATTACATCTTACGGCTCTGTTTTAAGTATTTTCTAGCTGTTGCGAATTTTTTTTTGTTTTGTTAACTCCGCTATATTGAAGTTTTAAGCGTAAACATACAATATGCAAGGAGCTTGGTAGTCGTTGGGTCATTTTTTCAGGTTTCTAATAACCAAAGCTATAAAAAAACAAAGCCTAATGTACCAGACATAAGCCCAGACACGCTGGGCCGATTGCCGTATGTCCATTTCTTTGCTTGAGTATTTTCCGAGACATTTTTTTAAAACAATGCAAATTTTATAGCTACCTCTTCAAGCGCGACATGATCCAAGAAATTCGCGTAAACACAAAAAAACTGTAATATGCCCAGGCAGCACAGAAAACGTGGCCAGCCTTTGGCTTATTTTTGGCCGATGCTTGGCCTGTTTGGCCATTGGCAAAGTTTGGACTGCCAGAGAACTTATGTTCTTTGGCATGCATTTGGTCACGGAATACTTGTTGTCTGCTCGGCCAGCCGAGGTCTTTACACCAAAGGCAAACATCTGGCCACAGAGAACATGTTTTTTCATTGGTCACCACACGTCCGAAGACGAACAGCACGCGTCCGGCCACAGATTACTTGTTTCCTTTTTGGCCAGCTGAGTTCGGAAGACGAACTGCAAGCGACTGGGCACGGGGGCCGCGTTGTCTGTTTGGCCAGTTTAGGTCCCCAGATGAACGGCAAGCATCTGCCCACGGAGTACACGCTTTCTCCATGGCCACCATACGTCTGATGACGAACAAAGAGCGTCTGAGCCACGCATTAATCGTTTCCCATTTGGCCAGCGGAAGGCGGAACACGAACGGCAACAGTCTGGCCACGAATTACTTATTTCCTGTTTGGCCAACGAAGGTCCGAAGACGGACGAAAAGCATCTGGACGCGGAATACTCGTTTTCTCTGCGGCCACCCATGTAGAAAAGATGTCCGGACAGAGGAATTGCGTTGTATGTACGTGACGACCTCTGGAAGGAGGGTTCGCGGTGGACGGGAGATACAATGGTGCGGGAGAACGAGCCGCTTGTCCGCGGAGACTCAATGGCATGGAGTAGCATGGTATGTAGCTTCGCGAGGGCCTGGCGGTGGCAGTAACCTCTACAGCGAATCTCCCTTTCTGTGAGTCAGCTAACGAAGGTCATTATAGGCAGAAAAATCTCTCCTTTAGTTTATAAGCTCTGATAAAGCAGGTAGGGCTGCCGGCATGACACTTGCTTTAACTGAAATGTTAGTGTGTGGGATGCTAAATTCAACTTCAAACATTTTTTTTCGCGCCGAAGCTGGCTTAAACAAAAGGGTAACCTAAATGCTACATCTACATCACACGAGGGATTAAGTTAGCGCCACAAAGGCGACGTCAGGGCATTCTTTTAAACTAAACGAAAAAAAACGGCAGCTGTTGCAATTGATCTAACTAGCATTCGTGTGGTGTTTGGAAGCACCGTGCCACTCTGGTTACATTAGGGGTGTTACCCGTGAATAAAACCAAAAACAGGCAATGAGCATGTAGACAAGTCATTAAATTTCTTTTTCCCAGACTACCAAGCACATGCATATGATCCTAGCATACAGCTAATTGCCCGTGATAAACGTGGCGCTACTGATTCACATCAGCCTTTCATTTGAGGACATGTGCTGTGTTAATAAATATTATTAAATTTGCGTCGTAATAACAACATACCCCTTAGCTCTGCTATGCATGACTACATACTTCCCTGTGCCACAATGTCTTGTGACCCAGCTACTTCGCCGAAAACACGATGTTTTGTCATTGGTGAGTGGAACATCCTTGACGCTTCATTTCGTTTATATTTCCTATAGAGTTCAGTACCTGGACAAAAGAAGAACCCTTCGACGATTCGAAATATGTATTTTACGATAGCTATAGGCTATGCTGAGGTTTGACGCTCTAATGTATATTTATATGAAACGTGAATGCTCTGAAACGACGTGAGTTATTCATCAAAAGTTGTGGGAACCACGGAAGTTGCGAAGCCCTATATTTCTGGCACCCAGGGCATAAGAACTCTCCTGACATGCACAGAGAATAATACAAGCGTTACGAGGTTGCACGCAGGTTGTTGAATCCAAGCTATGCATGCGACGATTGTGAATACCTTAATAGTACGAAATCACGTGCTGCGCGCGTCCTGAATTTGGAAATTATGTATTCCGTGGGTGTGATGAAACGCGTATGCGTGTTATAACATGGAGGTTTAAAGGAACGTTACCCGCTGTTTCCCTACAACGTCATAGCATGCTTTCAATTATCGCTTTAATAATCCTGTCCATGTCGTTACCACAAATATATTCTCACACAGGCAACGTATGTATCACAGCTTTTTTTTTCAAAGTAGCGAATCTAGCGCATTTGAAAGCTTTCTTCAGGATTTTGAGTGCCGCCCCTTTTACGCAGCCGAGGTGATCAGTCTGTCTCCAAAATGAATTATTACGAGAGCATTACGAAGAATTACTTCCGTACAATTTCCTTTTGAGGCGAACAGTTGGCCAAGTACTTCAATAGTATGTTCAATATCGTCAGCGACGAGCCATTTATACACTGAACAACACACCAGTGGAGGTTACTGGTGACACTGCTGGAGGAAGATCCGGCATGAGGTCGCGTCTTGACTAAACACAAAAATGTTTGCCTCTACGCCGCCATCACCCCCATCAGGTTTCTCCCACATGCGCTCTACTCTTGCACCGGTTCGCTTGCTATTTTTTTCACGAACATTTCCGGCCTAGCGGACCTTCGTGGTTACTAAAACGCTTTTGAGCTACTTCTATGGATTTTTCCTTAGTCGGAAAGATAGAAAAAAGAAGCGCAGGTTGTGTGCGGGACTATATGCTTGTTTAAAAACTTAGGCAGGAAGTGAAAGTCTACTGTCGCCCGCCGCGATGGCTCAGTGGCTAAGGCGTTGCGCTGCTGAGCACGAGGTCATGGGTTAGATTCCTGGCCACGGCGGCCGCTTTTCTGATGGGGCGAAAAGCAAAAATGCCCGTGGTGTACGAGATTTAGGCGCACGTTAAAGAATCCCCAGGTGGTCAAATTTAATCCGGAGCCCTCGACTACGGCGCGCCTCACCGCCTGCGTTGCGTCGGCGCGGTTAAACCCTACAATCAATCAATCGAAAGTCTACTGTCGGCTCAAACGTCAGGCTGAGTGTAACTCAGGAAAGATGAGGGGTAGGAGAGGAGGATAAGGGGCTCTTTGCGAAAAGTAATACGTTTGAAATACCTACGAGTATGCTTGAAGTGCACTTCAAATATGCCTTGTATTTGTACATGTATTTCAAGTGCATTAAAATTGCATTTTCCTTAATTTTTAGTAAATATTGAAAATACATTATTAAAAAAGCGGAAAAAATACAGTGCTTTAAGTACCCTACAAATAGATTAGGTATGTACTGAACCTCATGACTGCGCGCTTAAGGCATTCAGAATATTATAGAAAATGTATTTCTTCCCGCCAACGATCTAGGTCCAAATGCACTGTAAATATTTAAAAATACGCTTACCTAAACTACATTTAGAGCAGCACTCTGAGTTATACTTTAAAAGTGTGCTGAAGCATAGAAATATACTCCGAATATATTCGAAATATATTTCAAATGCATTGTACGTTTGTGGAACGAACATGGTAGAGATACACTCTCAATGCAGGAAAAATATTCATTGAAAGTACATTTTAAATGTATTATAAAAGCTTTGCCGAAATAAATTTCGAGTACACTAGAGGCGCTGCTTCAGTTGCTGAAGCGTAAGATTCACGTAAAGCACATCTTAAGTGCCGGATAAAATACATCTCAAATGAATAAACGTACTGAGAATTTCTCCTCGATGTTTACTTATAATAAAAGAAACTGAGGGAGATCTTTCACTTACTGCGCTTGTCTAAGGCAGGCATACATATAAGCTCTCTATTAGAGAGAAACTCGGCGTACAGATATGTAAGCGGCGGTGTTCCAACGTAATCGGCAAAGCAAAAATATCTAATTTAACGAGTATATATAGTATGAAAACACTTGCACTTTGCCAGCGTTTTGTTACGACGGTATCTCTGTGGAGGATTTGAAATTTTCTTTTTCTGAAAAATATCGACCTTAGATGGACAACGCTGGCTATGCTTGCGAGGGCGAGCAGCTCGGCGCCTCTCACTGCCGCTCACTACCTCCTCCTTTGTGCCCGGTACCTGCGGGGAGCGGCGCACCCCTCTTTCACGTTTTGTCTGCCCTCGCTGCGTTTCTATTGCCTGGCTTGTGGCGTTACAAGTTTTCGGACCTCCTCAACGCGCGGTCGTCGTGCGGACGAAGCCTCTGCTTGGACGGCGCGTTGCAGCGGCGTTTTTATCAGGATTGCCGTCCTACCAAGGTAAGCACGATTTATCAGCTATTAGGCGCGTATGGTGTCGCACAACAATTAATCGATGTATGTTTGCCTTGCAATCATAGTGTGTTAACGCTTTTTTGAAATCCGCACGTGGTTGTTAAGCTTACCTTTACCTGCGAGCAAGATTTCCTACCGTAACTACTCCGTGCAAGGGAATGTACTCACAAATCGATGACAGCAAGAAGACGTAAAAAAGGATTTAATGCTACCCTTTTTGCGCCTAATTTTAGCTCGGGTCTGCTGAGTGGCCGGGGGACTGTTGCTACGAGTTTTTCTGTAGATAGAGTTATTCCTTGTGAGCTTATTGAGGAATAACACTTGCAGTAAACACATAACAGCCAGGAACGTTTTAATCACAGCCGGTTCACAGAAAGTCCGCCGTCCATGTTTACGCGTTTGAGAAATTTGCGAAGTGTATTCATGCTGAGCACGAGGTCACGGGTTCGATTCCCGGCCGCGGCCGCTTTTCTGATGGAGACGAAAAGCAAAAACGCCCATGTGTACGACATTTCGACGCATGTTGAAGACCCCCAGGTGGTCGAAATTAATCCGGAGCCTTCCTGTCGGCGCGTTAAACCTACTAAACAGAGTGTGAAATGGCAAGAGGTTCCCCGCCTGCACTACATAAGTATCGAACCCTACAAACAATCAAATCAGATATTCAGGACGCAGCTTTTTTTTTTCTGTTCGCAGCAGCCGCTCACAGCTGCGCATGTTGACAGCAGCGGCCGTACGGGGAAGGAACCCGGTTTGTGGCACACATGCATTCGATTAATGCGCATGCCCGGGCCATAAGGCGAGAAGCCGGGTAGCCTTCGCGATTTTTGTCCGTCGCATGTCGCCACTCTGTCAACTAAAGCCATGAAAGAGTTTGTGCCGTCTGTTTGGAAGTGACCAAAAGTGTTAAAAGCCACACACGTAATCTTCGGTGCAAGTGGCTGTAGCGACACTAAGTGCTTCATGCCCAGGGATTTAAAATGATTTGTCCGTCTAAGACAAACTGTATGTGAGTCGCCGCTAAGTTACAATCAGTTTCCGTTCCCAGAACCAAGAACCAGCCAAGGAAGGACGGAGAAGGAAGGGGGGATGAGAGGGGGGGCAACCAGTTCCCCGCACGAGACCCCTCGGTTCCCAGAACGGGTCCCCCGGCCGGGTTCGTCTCGTTTTGTTCCTTTGATCGCTCCCTCAAAACTTCGTGTAACTTCAGGACGTTCCACCCTTCCTCTTTTGTGTTTCGTAGCAACTTTTCCCCTCCTTGTTGTATTCATTTTGTCGCGCATTCACGAACACGTGTGCGCGTTTCGAGGAGCCCTTAGGCCGCTCTTGGTCGAGTGAGAATTTCAAAAATGTGCCAAAGGCACCGCAAAACAGCAAGTCTAGAGGGGATGCACGTGGGCTGCTTGGCAGTTGTGTGTGTTAGCAGCTGCAATTACTCATTTGCGTCTAAAGGGTGTACTTAAACGAGTTCCTTTTAGGTGAATCGAGTATTTATGAAGCCACTACTTTTTACTTGATAGTCCCTGACGCTAACAGGTGTTTATCTGTTTTTTGTATGTACACGACGCGACAATTTACAATTATTTTCCGCGTCGCTCCCTATAAAATTACCGGTTATGTGCGACGGAGAGCAAGAAAATTACATATGTGTGTAGGCAAAAATACACTTTTTCTTGCTTTGCTTGTTTAATCGCTTTGGTTAGGTGCCTACCATATCAGAGCTTGCAATTTTAAGGACGGCTTGAAAGTTTTCTTTCTTTTTCGAAATAAACTTACTTTGCCGTTCCTTTGAAGGCATTGTTGAGTGCTTACGCCAATCTAATGACTTTTATGTAAGCTTTCTACTACGATCCTGCCCGTGCATTTTTAAACTGTTTCGCTGCGCATTTTTTTTAGCACGTAATCTCCGAAGAAGTTGACGCCAAAATACGGAACACATAACAATAATTACCGTTAATAAGATTACTATTTATCTTATTTTTTAGGTCTTGTGAGGTCACAGACAAGTTTTGTCCCAAGTTAATTAAAAACTAGAATGGCCACCATTTCAAGTTAACTCAAGCTCCTAAGAAAGAGAAGCAGCGTAACGCTAAGAACTCTGTTGCATGTTTGGTAACGTTGTTAGCTGTGTCTTTTTTGTACTAATTTTTGCTAATTTCATCCCTAGACAATCTTCCATACATAAGCCTCCCCCCCAACCACCATTTTTTATAATGGTATTGAAGATCCGATGTCGCTGCCGCATGACGATATAAACTATGCTTAACATTACATAAATTGCCTTACGTCCTTCAAATGGGCATTGTTTTCATGGCGGTTTTTTTTTCTTTGAAGGGGAAACTTAAACATCCTTGCTCACGAGGAGCGTTGGTACGGCTAGGGAAAAGGCCTGATTGATTTGACATTTATTTCCCTCTGAAAAAGAAGTGTTTCCCTAATATTTTGCAGGTGCTGGTGAGATTTCCCGCGTGGAGAATCCGAAGTACGAGGACTCTGATGCACAACGCTGCATCTGCGCTGGCTGCAGAGGTGGCTGAAAGGCATTCATTCCTGCTGCTTAGTAATGGCGAAATTGGCCACTTTGCTGAGGTGTACAATAAACAACTTTCAAACTGCCAATTTGCTCATACATGCTGTTCTTTTCAGTCATTTGCTGGCCCGCAATCAGAGCATGGCCGGTTTACATTTTCACAACGGAGCATATCTTGAGGCTACAGCCTATTAAACTTTTCGAAACCACAACATGAACTTTTCTAGTTGAACGTTAACAATTCCCCCCAAAAACACATTGCAAGGCATCTCTCAATCTATTCATGATTTTATTTTTTATACACTAGTAACACATTTTGAGTATATTTGAAGCAGTATTTTCTGTGCATTACTAATGCATTTTGGACGTATTTAAAATTACATTTTCTGAGCATTTTTGATGCAATTAAAATTCATTAAATATATATTTTCGATGGTTTAAACCAAGGTTAACGGCCTGCTGTAGGGCATGCATGGCAGCAGCCTTGGGGGGGCTTCCTCTGGCCTGCAGAGAATAATCTGAATCAGGCCAATGGTAGGCCATACATCATTGGCCAATGGTAGGCCATACATGCTCGGCCAATGGTAGGCCATACATGCTTGGCCAATTGGTAAGGGGCCAATTTCATATGCTTGGCCAATAGTAGGCCATACTTCTTCGGCCAATGGTCGGTCAGCCAATGGTATTAGCGGCCATAGTAGATTGGCCAATGAATGACAGCCAAGGTCGGGCCTTACACGGCCAAGGACCATTTTGGACTAAGGGCCGAACACTTTGGCCGAAGATTGGCCGGGAGGAAAAGGGCTGGCCAATGTTCTTTGGGCAAAGATTGGCCGCTAATGCTCGTTCTGCCTGGGTGTGGAGCACACGCGACATCTCCTTGTTTGCAGAAAACTCTTTTGGTGCACAGTCTCTTTATTTCTCCGAAATTTTTAACGGTTCCTATAATAAGCACTTCTTCATTTATTATTGAAAAAGACCAAGTTCTAGCAATAGTGCTGTAAATACCTTTTTGGGGTGGCACTTGACCGAATGTATTTTAATACACGGACTCAACATGTCTACCTGACCACATATATTAGCCCTTTGATGCCCAAAACTTTATTTATTTGCTTAGAAGAATGATAATTTTTTACGGTCCTAAAAGGACTCCGGGAAAACCACTGTGACGTCAGAAAAACGTTTGGGTCATTAGGACGGGCACTAGGACTCACTGGTCACTGGAAAACACTGAGAGCTGGCTGCTATACATAACTTGAACAAGAGAGACCCCCTTGATTTACGGCTCAAGTGAAGGCAATAATGTACATTTGTATTGCTATCTGTTGTAATAACAAAGAAATTGCACAGATTCGGTTACCTATCGGTAGCGCACTGAGCCACACGGGCTCGATGCGAGATGACACACGTATACAATATCTTTTAACACACAGAAGTAGGTGCTGCCCTGCCTTCTTTAATTTTTGAAGTTTCGGGATCTTTTGCCTGTCGATGGTGTTAATGTTGAAAAACCCACGAAGTGCGAGAGAAAAAAATATTGCTTGAGCTACTGCTCCTGAGCAACACTAGCCGTGAAAGGGTTAAACCCACGTGCAATTTATTTACTCTCAAGATTGGCTTCGTGGTGTTGACATTCTCCTCTGAAAGCCGTATTGACGCTGAAAAAACAAATTTCTATATGCTAAGGAGTCTTTTATAGTTTTAAACAACATGATCCAGCAGTATGCAACATGCCTCCGTAATCGAAATGGGCAGTGGTTGCCATAATACAATCGGTCGCGTTATTTGTGCTCTCAAACTATGCGGGTAATCCTCCTGTCATGCGGTTTAACACCACTTGTGAGAAATACGATGAATAAACCAGTCAAAACAATCAGAATTAGGTCACCTGAGTGTCTCAATAAGTTTCAAAACATTATCTTGTTCAGTCGACGTCTGTATATTTATATTCAGGTGGCAGGTCTGGAACACCTCTTGGCGTAACTGGAGCTTTTCTAGCTCATGAGAACATGTTTCGATAGACGTATTGTTCTTAATGCGAAAACATCATGTGGAAGTATGTTTTAGAATCATCAGCAGTTCTCTCTAAATAAGTGACTGTTCAACTAACTACTTTTAATATTTTAACTTCAAAATTACGCTTCCTCAAATGCCGCCGTTATTTTGAGGTGTAACACTTAGGAAATTCTGGAAAAACTGTACTCTAATATTCAGATGTGGAATTCCAGTTAAGAAGAGAGGCTGTGTTTAACTCACCAAACCAATGTGTCCATACTTGCGTCTTAAATGGTTGAGTTCACGTTTTATCACTTTCTATCTCTTGAGATTCCTGGCGTTTACTCAGCTTCTCTCTTTTATATTGAGCCAAATATATCAAGCAATATTCAATTGTTGTGCTTCTGAATAAAATTTAGGACCAACCTTTGGGTTCAAAACGTTTCAACCATAGTTGTCGCTTATTGCTGTGTCGTCTGATGTTGACAATTTGCGAATATTGTGAACTTTATTGCTTTCACTTGCAACTTATCAAACTCTAACAAAACAATAGAAGCTTATAATCCGACATTCCTTTTCTACCTATGCGATCCCTTCGCTAATAGATTCCGTGTTAAGCAAATAGTCTAGAATAAAATTTCAATAGTGCATTCCGAAGCAATTTGTTAGGGTTTCGTGAAAACATTGTGGCCGTGAAAAACACACTAAAATTGGCCGTCTGTAGACCTTGTTCTGGCAAGTTTTTTCAGGGGCTGAAGCGATTTTCGGCGTGCACCAATCGCACCTCACTGGCTTCACCTTGACTATGGAACTGCCCACAGACGGCGAGATGAGATTTCTGGACCTCAGCCTGTATTTTGAGGAGAAGTACACCTGCTCGAAATATGCAAATAGGAACCGAAAGGCATATTACAATACAGCTCAGCACACTCGAAGCTAGTCAAGAGGGGACTTGCCACGAGTGTGCTGAGAAATGCCCTGAAGAGGTCCTGCCTCCACCATGCACAACAAAGTTTTGAGGGGCAAGCCACAATTTGAGGTGTGCCACTTATCCGACAGACCTCCTGCGCGCCTTGGCAATTAAGCTGCTACGGGAAGTTACTTCGAAAGCTCCGGAGAAGTGCCCTCAAACAGAATGACATAAAACAGCCATCATCCCGTACGTCCATGGAGTCAGCCACGCGCTCAACAAGATTGTTGTCAAGGCGGGCGTATGGCTTGTGTTTTCTGCTCCGAAGAAACTGAGCCGCCTGCGTTAGCACGTTAACGCAGAAAACCGCAAATCACCAGAGTGCATCAAAAATCACGAGACGCGTTACGTCGACTGTATGAGCAACGCCGTATACGAGACGCCATTGTCATGCAAATGCTCCTACATAGGACAAACAGGCTGCGGCCTGAATGAACGTTTGAGGGAGCACGACAACAGTCAGGTATTCTACAGGTGTCCGGATGTCAGCGCACTGAGCCTCGTGCGGCTGCACCTCTCGGTTCACAGAATGCGCCACACTCACATCTTACCATGAGCGAAGAGAGAGGGAGATCTTCGAGGCCTTCCAAATGAACAGGAAAAAGAGCGATTGTATCAGCGAAGCATGCGCGTCGCTGCTGGATAAGGAAATTGCTTACCTACGTGACTGGTCGTCTTGAAATCGTCACGCGATGGAAAAAACTGTCGTTGCCATACTCACGAATGTGTTGCTATAACCTTTTATGTAAAATTTTCATTTCGTACTTTTTATGGCTCTTTCCTTCTCGCACAGTTGTTTGTCAGCACTTCTGTCGTCTGGTACGTGCTTAGTCCCGTTTTCTGCGCTGTTTTCGAACCATATAATGTACCAACAAGCCCTTCAGTTTGTTCTTTTATATAAGTAACACCGTTCTGTTTTTATTCACGGTTGGGCTAATTCTAGCGAATTGCCACCGAAAAGCTACAGGGAAGCACCTAGTTACGCCTTTATCTCCCTGTCCGTTTCCTTATTTTTCAATTTTGCTTGTATTTTATCCATTTCTGTGCCTCCCTGTTTCTGTGCTCGCTGCAATTTATTGCATCTACGTTTGATCTCCGCGCAGATACTCGGCCCTTATTGAACTCTTGTGCACGTCTTGTGGTTCACACCAGCGAAACCTGACATCATAACCGTGGTACACCGTTGTGGCAAAGCAACACTGTGACCCACCGTATCGATACAGGTGATGTTACACCTATCCATCATGAGCACTACCGTGTTTCTCATTCCAAATGAGAAGTCAAAGTCAAGTGAAGTGTATGTAAAAGTGGGTTTTATTAGGTCTTCCACAAGAGGTTTAGAAATCGCAAACGACATAATTAAACGATCGTATAGTCCATAGGCGTCACACATCGTGTTGGTACATGAGAAATATAGCAACTGGCGCTTGTCAGTCGACTACAGCCACTTGAACTGGGTTTCAAGAAAGATGTATACCCTTTATCCAGGATCGGCGACACCGTAGATCTGACTGATGGAGCCTAATACTTCTCGTCGAAATACCTTGGAAGATTGGCAGATTGCAGTTGATGAGCTAGATTGAGAAAATACACCTTTAGTCTTTCCTGACGACCTATATCGGTTGACAGTTATGTTCGGACTGTCCAATGCAGCAGCCACCCTCCACCACCTGGCGGACTCGCTCATGTGTGGATTTAAAGTCTACTTATTCTCCAGATCAACCACTGGACGGCCTCTCGGACTATAGCCTGCGAGCTACAGCTTGACTTGCCTCTGCTATCTTGATAATTTCATTGTGTTTTCTCCTTCATTGCATACTCCTCTTTTATACCTGTCGAAAGTCCTGGCTCTTTTTCGTCATGTCAACATGCAACTCAACTCAGCGACATATCAATTCATTAGATGCAGAATAACCATTTCAAGATTGACGATCATAAAGTACTGTGCGACGCCAGAATAATCAAAGTAGTTAGAGATCTCACTCTGCAGGCTTGTCGAAAGACGTCCGCAGGTTTGTGGGCCTCAACTAGTACCTCCGCCGCTTTGTAATAAGCTTTGCTGATATCGCCCGTCCAATAACACAGCTTTCAAAAAAGAACAGCATCTTTGCAGAGGGCCCTTAAGAGTCCAAACCCTTCACCACACTGGTACATCTCACCACCCTTTTGCCGATTGTAAGCCTCTTTGATGTGTTCGCTCCCACCAAAATCTAGATGGCCTCTAGCGACCATTCCGTTGGAGCCGTCCCCGCCCACTGACAATCACGGAAGGATTACGTGATCGCCTATGCTAGCAGACTCCTATCTCCTGCCGAAAAAAGTAGTTCATCACAGAACGGCAGTGTTTTCTGCTTTTCTAGGCTCTGGAATAATTTTCTTTATAACTCCACGGCCGAATTTTTTTATTGTGACAGATCATCACGCGCTGTGTTAATTAGCATCACTGAAACACCCAAAAGGCCGCCCAGGGCGCTGGGCTCTGCACCTACAGGAGTACTCTTGTTCCTTCGCCTACAGATAGGGCCGCCTGCTTCAAGACAGGGTCTGCCTGATCACGTTTCCCCATTGAACCTCCAGAGCCAACGTGTTCCGCCGCATTTCCATCTCCATTGGCGATTTTCTCAATCCTCCAACTTCGTCAACAGCAGCGCCGGGATTCATTTTTGTGGCACATCATTGAACGCCTGTGTAACGGCCCTTCAGACCATTAAGTGTGATTCTTCCAACTCACGGGTGGTGTGGTCTATCATAAGAATGCACGCCGGGATGGTCCCCAGTTGTCCCTGTCCTGTCTGACCTATTTCGTTAAGACATCCTTAACTTGACCATCCAACAGCTTGTTCTTTCTGAGTTTGTAGAATATATGACCGTGTCAGACTGCGTTTTTCTGAACAGGGTTCTACCGCTCTATTCGCGGTTACATGATACAAGTGCTGACGTCGGAAAGCACCAATGACGCCACCCGGAATTCCTTGTCAGTCACTGGACAAAGCGGTCGAACTAATTTCTGTTGTTCGTTTATACCTGCTTTGCTGCTTTCAACCGTCTCCTGCCTGAAATAGGGGGACTGAGTGGCCACTGATGCTTCAACAATTTACGCTACAATCCGGGCCCTTCCAACCAGCTGCGCTACCGATGCCACAGATTTTCTCCTTTACGAGGTTATACTTATATATAGTGCTCCTTATAAGGTATTGACTGAATGCGCACTAAATTTACTCTAGCGGGTAGTTGACAACATCCTTTGCTCCTACACAAAAGCGAACAAATTTATGACTTCGTACCACCCATAACCGAACGGTCTGACGGCCCGACTTAAACTCTAACAGATATACTTACCACGCCTGTAGCGGATGGCCATCGCGACTACCACATACCTTGCCTTTCTTAACATTCGTATACATCTCGTCCCATCATTATAATGCTGATTTTTTTCCCTTTTTACCTCCTCTTTGGCCGAGAGCCAGTGTTACCCATTGACACCTTACTCTAACAAACCACACGTCCTTCTGGGTGCGCACAAGAAGCCATTACGCTGCCCGACTTTGCCCGCAGCATAGCGCGCACAAGGCTTCTTCATACCAAGATTTCCAAAAGTCCTGTTACGATGGACGCCACAGAACCCACCACTTTGTGCCCAGATCTCTCGTGCTCCTCTGGTGTCCTCAACGCCAAGTAGGGCGTTGTGAGAAGCTTCTTGCTCGTTACTACGGCCACTACCAAGTCCTGCGTGCAGACAGTGCGGGATTTCATAACGAGCAATGGTTTGCCCGCTAGGTGGTAGGGTAATTCTGATGTGGTGAGCTATTGAACATGCCCTGTACCAGGCATTGGCATTTTGTATATGCTTGTACTATGACCACTATGTCAGTTATAATACCTCTTCTCTTGCTCTTTGGACTATATGGTTAAGCTTGGACTATACGGTTGAGCCGACCTCTCTCACTTTTCTTTCCATTCAATAAAATACTGTCTCCCTCCCTCAGTTGAAAATTACAAATAAACGTGCTTTTCTTCGTGCACTCCGAGTAGGGCGTGCAGGTTCGCAGATAATCCGTTTTCCCAGAGTGCAAGGGCACTAATTTTGCACGTTGAGGGGGGTGCACTTCAGTACTTGGTGGACGCGGGCAAAATACATCCTGAAGAAAGCGGAAAACCAAACAATATTGTCTAGATAGCGCAAATACGTCTTACATATCAAGCCGCGTAACACACCAGCCATATTTCGCATCGAAAGTGACATGAGCAGTACAGAGCCCGACTGCCCTGAAATTAACTTGAGAAGCACCATACGGGGTGATAAATGCCGTTTTTGAGTGATCAGCATCTACTAAAGTCAACTGCTAGTATCCGAAGCGCAAGTCAAGTAATGAAAACAATTCAGCTCCTTTCAGCAAAGGAGCACATCATCAACGCGTCGTAGAGAACACGATAAAGAACACAACGCGAAATTTTCACAACGATGTTGGCCTACCACTAATGGTCTGCATGCGATGCGTGTTTAGGTTAGGTGTGGAAACCTAATGAGTGGTCTTGGTATTGCCCAGGTCATGAGAACCTTTTTTCTGGGGAGTGCAATAACCATCGCTCGGGGCCACGTGACGGTAGGTTGCGGCGAAGCGGAAGTCCTGCTTACCAATTTTTAAATCAACCTCAATGAACCACCAAGAGAACGGCTGTTGCCGTCAACGATAACATCGCCAACGCAGCGGAATTCTTCGTTATTAAACTGAGCGTTCAGCTGTGGTGCCAATTGAGCTCGTAATAGATGTTAGCAGCATCTTCCATCTGAAAGAGCAAAGCCACCATTCCGAGCCTCCAAGCTTTTTCTGGGATTGTTTCTTGTTGGCGTTGGGTGTGCATAAAACCGAGTTGGTAAAACACCGCATAATTACTATCGCAAACAAAAAATCGCTTTCGTAGAACCCCTACAAGATGTCCACAAAAATACAGATACAATAAGGGAGTAAGTCGACGATATTCTCGATGGCGGAGTCATTCAGCCGTCAACAGCAACTAAACTTCACCCATCGAAATTGTCAACATGAAGGGTGGCGCCTAGAGATTCTTCGTCAACTATACGAAAATGAAGCAGGTTCCCGAGAAAAGACGTATAATCTCGGCCAAGAATAGACGACTCAATCGATCGATTACGAGTGGCCGCTACGTTTTTTACAATTATCGTAAACAGCACATCCTGGGAAATTGAATTCGATGAGTGTGACCGCATAATCAAGAACCTATTACTCGCGGTGGCTCAGTGGCTAAGGCGTTGTGCTACTGAGCAAGAGGTCGCGGGTTCGATTCTCGGCTGCGGCGGTCGCTTTTCTGATGGAGGCGGAAAGCAAAAATGACCATGTGTACGATATTTCGGCGCACGTTAGAGATCCCCAGGTGGTCAAAATTAATCCGGAGCCCTCCACTACGGCGCGCCTCATCGCCTGCGTTGCGTCGGCGCGTTAAACACTACAATCAATCAATCAATGAAGCATTTATTACTTCCTATGTACTTTATAACTTGAAAGGTGCTGCTTTTGGTTAGTGACTAACCGCCGCGACACTTCGAAGAATGATGAACATGGTTATGTCATGCTTGAAGTGGCAAACGCGTTTGGTAAACTTTGACGACAAGGTTTTTTTTTCAGGACGTATTAGGAGGAGATGAAGCGATTGGGGTCGTTCTTCACTCTATAGGATCTCCTGCACCAACACTAAAATCTGAAACCGGCATAGCCCGGAATATTGTGACGTCATGAAGTTGGTGATGTCATGTAGTTCTGCACCCCTACCAACATTAAGATTATTTCACGGTTTTTAGTGCTGTGTTCGTATTATCAAAGATTCAAAGCGAATTTTTTCCAGATTGCAGCAGAGCTAATCACATCATTTTTTTAGGGTCAGGATATCATGGGGTGTAATAACCAGCAAGCGCCTTTCGACGATATCTGGTGTCGCGCACCGACCCCAA
Source organism: Haemaphysalis longicornis (assembly GCA_013339765.2). Taxonomy (NCBI): domain Eukaryota; kingdom Metazoa; phylum Arthropoda; class Arachnida; order Ixodida; family Ixodidae; genus Haemaphysalis; species Haemaphysalis longicornis. The sequence continues at coordinate 1,733,545 of CM023454.1, read as the reverse complement.
CTGTATTTTTCCATTTGATGAAGATGCCGCGGCTATGGTCCAAACGAATGCAAGCAATGTGGGGTTCCAGAACATTTCTCGTCCAGTGCAATACGGCCCCAGAAAAGACAACCTTTATACAACTAAAACGCCATCACGGGCCGAGAGTAACTGCATGGCAACCGATAAAAGCTGTCTTGCTGTTGTTGGGACCATCCTTAAATTCTGACCATGCATTTATGGGCATGGTTTTCCGGTCGTGAGTGACCACCATTTTTTTTTGCTGGCAATGAAACTTAAGAACCCTACTGGCTGGGTAGCATATTGTAGGGTAACGTTAAAAAATAGACATATTCATTGTAATAAAATGCGGGAATGAAGTTCAAGTGCAGGCTTCCTTTCCAGAGCTCCACTGTTGAAGAAAACAGCGACTACGGTGCGTCCATCGGAGATCTGGAGGAACCCACCATTTTGAAGCAGCTAAAGGATTTTTTAGAAGACCACAGTACAACCACGTCAGAAATATTTCTCAGAGCACTGTCCTCTTTATGTCTGCGGAGCGATGATCTGTATAGAAGATACTTTGCCTGGAGTGGCATGGCTACCTTCTTGTTGTACCTATGCTTAACAGGAATGAAATCTTGCAGGCGTGTCGCGACGCGCCCAGCGCCGTTCACTTCGGGTACGGAATTACGCTACCACTGATGAATCAGAAGCACAACTTGCTGAAGCTGTCTGCCATCGTTCGCCATTTTGTAAGAGCTTGCCTGGACAGCCTGCGACAGAAAGAGCCACGAGGCCGGTCAGCCGGACTCCTACATTTTTCTGACGTGGCTAGTACGCCTTTTGAAGAAGTTAGCATGAACTTGCTGAGTCGGTTTACAAATTTACAGCAGAGAACAAATGACTGCTAGTAGCCATGGGTTGCCCAACGTGATATGCCGAACAAAATGAACTTCCTTAGGTGACAACTCTTGACGTTGAGCAATTTTTTCTAACGAGTATTGTACTTCCACATTGTGTACCCGCATAGAACGGTCTTCACGGCGCTACTATTGCTAGTAGTGTTAAATGTGAGCAGCATGTCTCATCAAAACGCCAAAGCGTACCACCCTCAGTCCAAAGGCACAAGTAAGCATCCGAATAGAACACACGCTTCATGCCCAATGATTACCTTGATGCGAAACACAAGACATCGGATGTGGTTTAGACTTATGTACCGGTTCGCGTAAAATACGGCCCGAAAAGAGACAACCTAAATGCCACCATTCTCCCGTCTCTACAGTAGGAGAACCTTCCACAATGATTAGACATTAGACTGCTATTAGACAGACCCGTCGGCCCCCCACGGCTCGTTCCTCGAGTTTTTGCGTAGAGCCGGAGAAGCGCGCGCACTGGCACGCCAGTGAATACAACAGCAGCATCAATAATGCGAAGACTCTCGCTACGATCTTCAGAGCCCACACACAACCTTCTCTCCTTACAATAAATTGTGCGTGTGGTCTTGTCAGCCGCCGGGGACTCTATAAAATCGTTTACGGCGTTGCGTTGGCCCGTACAGGATGTTACGACAGCTTAGCAATGTTAGCTATGAAGTCGCTCGAACGAGCCCAAGTGCAGCAGGGCGTTCTAGATTTTCCCAGAAATTTCGCACGTGGTCCGCATGGCACAATACTCCTTACGATCATTGCACAAAGCGTCCCCACTTGCAACTAGTTGCATTTCGCAAACCTTATTGCATTATCGGTTCTATGCCTTTTCAGTAGAGGGAGTGTTGTCACTTGCAAAACTGTGGGATAATACCGTAGTACAAAAATGCTTGTCTCCGCATTCGTACGTGCCGTTTGATGCCGCGTGAAGACAAAGTTAAAGGACCGCGCTTGGTAGCGTCTCGTGTTTTCATTTGATTGCGATATTGCAATCCAACATTTGCTGCTCTCTCTGTTTCACCTCCCTTAATAAATACTTTGGCCCCTACATCGTCGTGAACACAACTTTCGTGCGTCCTTAAGTCACAAGACCGAAAACTCTATATACACATGTATATGTTTGTGTGTGTGTGTGGGGGGGTGATGGGGTGTGTGTGTTTGTGTGCGTGCGTGTGTGTGTGCAATGTTCTCGTTTATTGGGTCGAATTCACGAAGAAGACAGCCGGCAGTCCGGGTGTAGTACTTTAACATGCTCCTTTTTCTGCTGCCCACTTCTTGTTCGACCTCTCCCTCTTCCTGTTACACATGCCGCCCCTCGGTCGTAAACCATCCAAGGTTGATACGCATACACATGCATAGGTGCAGCTTCTACAGTGTTATTAGGTGCACTGTGCAAACGTATTTCAAAGTTTTGGTTTGCTACAAGTCTTCACAACCACGTAGAGCGATAATAAAGGAGACTTTAGCCCTGCAGGCCTTTCCGGACAGGCACATAATCCCCAACTTCAATTGCAAGAACCTTGCCCTGCGAAGGCGGTCGTAATGCTTCTTCATTGCAATCCAGTACATTTTATTTTGCCATCTCTGACCTTTCTTCTTCGCGGAGTGCTACTCAATCGGTAATTCTCCTGAGGTGACGATTATGCAGCCACTAAGATATCCCATCATACGCAAAGTATGGTCTGCATCCTGAAGGCTTTGTGTGCGACTGGGTCTGCTGTGCAGCAACAGCCTCTTGGGCGCATTTCCTGCCCCCTTTGAATTCTGGATACAGAGAAATGAATTGCTTGATGTCCCAAGTAACCTTTTGGCTTAGTGGTGGCACGGTGAAGAGAAATGCAGATTCAGGTTCCACTGTAGAGCCCAATCCTTTAACTGCTCACTCTGAAAGGCTCAGCCATTGTCGGCCATGATGTTTTGGGTGTCTTTAAACATATCTCGGTTCGAGGGAGAGATGAAGCTATGGAAGAAAATGTTTCGGAGACGGCGTGAAAGAAACCATAACTCTTTTTACATTACATCGCTATGAATTACAACGTTTCCGATAACCTTCTCTTTCTTCTCTTTTCACCGAACGCTGCACCATGAGACCTCCTCTGTATCATTAGGATAACCGCCCTACGTCCAGCGCAAAAACATATAACAGACGCTTCTTGCATATTTTGTTACGGCTTTTCACGAGACTACTTGCGCTCATCATTTGTTTACAGGAACGCTGTGGGCTGCGTATTCCCTCACCTTTTTTGTAAGCTCAGTGAAGTCAAGGCAGATCGTTGCGAATGGTTCAATGATCTTCGCTGACGATGGCCCCACCTCTTGGTTCAATCTGCCGATACAGATTTCACGCTGAAGACAGGTCGGTACGTATACGGAGATGTCTCGCTTCATGGTATTTTAATAGAATCTTCTTGATTTGCCAATATTTCACCAAAATCAGTCATGTCCACCTGAATAGGGTCAATCGTGATAAGAGCGAACAGGTGTGATACACTAGTTCTTTGTACTTGAAAGCGACCACCTTTGAGCGACACCGCCTCTATATCTTACCGTAATGGAGAGCTCACGTGCTGACCACCATATGGGGCAGTTATGTATAGATTTGACAAGGCATGAGTGTCCGGTAGTTTTTACCTTTTCCGTGAGCGATATTAAGTGGGAACTGCTGTATTTCGGTGACCAACCTGACCGACCGCCATTTTGGATGAGGCAAAAGCAGTATATATATCTAGGCTTGGTTGTCTGTGATCAATCTTAAGCGTCAGCCCTACGTGCACGTTAGCAAGTAAGAAACTGCCATCGCCAGCGCCCGATGCTCTTTTTGCGTCCTGGAATTATATTTCTCGGCCTTGATAAATGTGTAAAAATATTGAATAATGACTTTGAGCTGTTTTTCGGTGATTCATGGTTATTTCTTTGGTACAAAGTTGCACCAGCGCTGTAATGTCCTGCATCTGTTCTGAGATCAAACGGTTTTCATAAATCTGGGAGTGTCAACACTGGAACACAGGAAATATCTTTGTAAGCATCTGATATGCACTGTTCTATTCTTTAGTACATTGAAAGGGAACATCTTTCTGCATCACTGCTGTGAGCCATTTCGGCTTTTGTTGTAACCCTTTATGATTGCCCTGAAGTGGTCGTCAAGACCTCAGAAGATACGTACAGAATGCAGGCAATAAGTCTTGCGTGCCTGTATTTATTTCGTGGATTTCTCTTTTATGCTATTCGTCTTGCCATCAAAGACTCTTCCATGAAGAACAATCGATTTTTTAATAACACTCACGGTTCCTGAAGGTATTCCTGACTCAAGCTGTAATAAGAGCGTCAAACATCTGTCAAAGATACGATATATCCTCATCTCGGCTCGGGCAATATATCATCATATTATCGACGTACACTCCACAAAATGTTCCAATGAAGTCTTTTCGGTTGACGTCCATCATTTTCTGCAATCTTATCATCAGAATTTTTTCAATCGAAGGGGAGTCTACTGTACTCATATGTGCGAAAAGAAGTATTAAATGCAGCCATATACTGGCATTCCCCCTGAAGTAAAACTTGCCAATATTTTTTGCACAGATCAATTCGAGAGACCCAAGAACAACCACCTGTTTCATGGATTATGTCGTCTATTTTTGGCATAAGGTGTGATAACAGGGCTGTGTGGCCATCCACAAGTGAGCACTCAGCCCGCAGCCTTTACTACCATCGTCCTTTAGAGCCGTCTTGATGGGTGACACATAGGTCGATACAGAAGCTCTGACATACGAATGTCCAGCCGACGCTGCAGTTCAGCTGTTAGCCACTTCTTTTTCTCATAGGATATATCATATGGCATTTTCGAAGAGCGGTAAGATAACGCAGCCTAAAGGGCTATTCTATGACCTGCGGCTGATGGATAAGTCCATACACAGAAAAGTTCCAGATATTGTCAACAGACGTTCTCCCCATCCATCACCAGCCTGATGAGTAGTTTCGTCTGCGCCCATATCATCTCAGTGCGATTGAAAACAAGCACCTGATCTTTCAAAGAAAGGTTGCACCCCAATGTCTCCGTGTCCGTTCGGTCTGGAAAAAACTCAAACTTGGACTCCACTAGTACTATTAGTTCTACGAGATCTACGAGAACGAGTATTGATTCTACGAATCACCCAAGAAGTCCTATTGTAACCAAGTACCTGGAGAATACTACAGGGACATATCTGGTATGGCGAAGGAAAACCAGTTCTCTAGATTCTCACTCATGATTCGGTGTCCACTAAAACGTTTTCTAATCGCCCAGTGGCATACAATAGTGCATACAGCAAATTGAATTCATATATAATTTGTGCACAGTGATCGCTTGTGATATTTGGGTGGGGCCGATTACCTTCCTTTGTTGGTTTTGTTTTGCTCACGTGATCCACTAGGTGTGCCGACGATACTATGACTTTTACAGCAGTGTGGTACTGTCGTGTCTAACCTACAGGTGGGAGAAGGTCGACGCAGTTGTCCCTCAGCGCATGGAGCAGTTCTTGCGCTGTGGAAGGAGCCCCTGTATAAAAACTGGTTTGGACGGCCGTCGTCATATTGTGGATGATGAGTGGTCAAATGCACGACCAGTGGAGGTTAGGATCGGCAAGCTGCAACAGTCTTCGCTTCTCGTAGAAGTAATTCACCAACGTCCCCTCCGTATGAATGAAGATGGGCTCTTCCCAATGCTCAACCGGCTTCAAACCAAATGCGCTGAAGAAGCTGGCTCCCCAGTCGCGCAAGGTTCTCTCAGCCTTCCCTACCACCACAATTCATAAACTTAACGGTATTCCAGGAAATGGATACTCCCAGGTCGTTTTTCCGATCACAGTTTGTAACCAAGTGACTATGGGAGCATGACTGTTCATAGAACTGAATCCACGCCGATGGACCTAAAGTGGTACCATCGAAGCATTCAGGCTTAACTTCCAGCCTGTACCTGGACCGGTCACGACTCAATTCTATAAAAGGCATATATTTATGTTGCTGCTGAAGCTGTTCTTGCAAACGCGGAATGTGTTCCATAATACCAGTGAGTCCGTCTGGATGGTTTGACCTTGCGTTAAAGCATTCACTGGGCTTAAGAAGCCAAGCCTGAATATCATCTGTGCGCATGTTCCCCTTGATGATGCTTTTCAACGCTAATTCGTCTAGCATCAGTTTAGCTTTCATGGCCAAGATATGTAGTCAGGTGTGCTGACATTTTCTGGGAAGATTTTGGGTGCATCATCCCCGTCGTCATGGTACCAATGGGCAGTCAGACGACCTTTTTCCCGCTGGGTTGGCTTGAACGACACCCCCATTGTCCAGAATTGTCTCGTGTGCGAACAGTAACGCTCCCCTTTATTGGCTCGAACTTCTGAGGACAAACATTATTCAGGGCAAACAATAGTCAGTTCTTTCAAATCCTCTACTTCCTCTTAACGCTCTTTCTGCATCCCACTTCTGAGTCAAACTCTACCTATTTCTGTTACAATATATTTGGTGGCTGAGTTTATGCTTTCCCACAACTTTCCACACCACACCTCTCCATCGAGTCCCTGACCGACTCATATTGCCTTAATGTTCTATCAGCCGCCACTCTCTCATACGGATGGTCACCTCTTGCGCTTCATCCCTATGAAGTGAACAGGCGATGCCCCTACCCTGGGCCAATTTGAACTGTAATGTATTCCACCTTAGACCGTTTATTATCCACATGGCCATTTTCCCTGCCATCAGGGGGACCCCTCGCATTTGCCTTTCCTTTACAGGTTGGCCAATCTAGGCTTGTGTTCAAGTGCTGTGTTGAGAACCCGTGTTTCTTATTGGACGAACACATTGAATAAATGAGATACCTTTCGAGTGAAAAAGAAAGCAGACTACTCGTGATATCTGAATTATTTTTAAAGGCAGCTCATCCCGCTCTCATTCTGCGGGGTACACCCTTATCATGGCTTGTATCAGCAGCTATGATTTGCAAATATAAACTTTATTGCCGACTGTTCTTAAGACTATTCCGTACCATGTGTGTAGGAAATGAGGCAGGAAACTTATCAAGCCACGTAAAGATGGTGGTTGTGAGGCAGTGTTAAACTTTATAAAAAAATATATTGCATGGACGGTGTTGTACGTAGAAACAAGAAGCAAATGGTCTCACAATGAAACATGAAGCAAGTGTCTCACAATGTTTAGGTTCATACATCACAACCCCTGAGAAAATGTTTCGTTATATAACAAGCAACATGATAGACAGGAATAGAAGAGCTAGGAACTGTTCACCGTATTTTCCCGCTACCACTGCGCATGCACAGATGGCGCGAAACGATTAACAGGCATCCACAAGTACGCCGACTTTATGCAGGATACCGTATTGAGACTAGTTATCTATTCGGCCACAACTCTATTTTAGAATATAACACGCGAAGGCACTGCTTTCTGAAACAGTTGCCGTGTTCCGTCCAAACAGTAACTTACAGTAATCCCGAAAAGGTATAAAAAATTTGCCTTTGATTTGTGGAAACTCATTCGCTAAGTTACCTAAAAGTTCTTGAAGTTATTAAAGTTCTAAAACCATGCGTGTAGAAGTGCGCCAATCGAAATCTCGTTTTCTGTGTGAACACGATTGGCCCATTCTTTTCAGTTTTTTCCGATCGCAAGAAAGAATAGCAAGTCCACAGAGACGTTCGTCTGATATCTTTGAACATAGCAACGTTTTTACGCTCGATTGCGAATAACAGCCGCGGCGATTGTAGCATGAACATGCCCACCGGAACGGATACATGCCCTCAGAAATTGCTAGCAGACATAGCCGGTATTCCACCCGGCACGATGACTCCGTGCAGAAGCCGTTGCGCAGCTGAGCCCAAGGATGGGAGTGATCCAAGCCGCTGTGGCTGCGTTGCAGATGGAGGCGAAAATCGAAAACATTATTGTGCGGAGTTTTCGTTAAACGTGACTAGATGATCACCATGATTCCCGAACCTTTAATGAAGAGGAGCCTCATTGCCCACCTATAGCTTCGGTGTGTAAAGCCCGTTCCATGTAAGGCGAATTTCGCCTGCGATTTCTCAGTTCCGGCGCCACCCGTGCGGCAAAATGATTTATTTTCCTGTTTTCACTGCTGTGACAAATAGACAAATTGTAAATGGCGTCCACAAGAGAAGTTCGACTCTTCCATGTATTTGGAAATTCGCTTCAGCAACGGCAATAGATCATTTGGTGCCCAAGAGGCGCCGTAGCTGCGAATTCGCAAGCGAAATTCGCCCATGTAGAACTGGCTTTACGCTCCTCCCCCCTGTGGTATTTCCCTCGTAGTCCGCGTTCACCCCCTGTCCACGCCGGTGTTCAGCGCTAGTGCGAAAAGCTATCTGGTAGAATATATACGAGATAACCAAGAGTGGGAAAAAGGGACAAGCAGCTTCTGCACGACCAAGACGACCCGCGACATCTTCGCCTAATGAATCCTCCGTTGGAAGGTAACCAATTAACTGGTGCTCCTTCAACCATGTCTGCTTCAGGGTCCACAAAAAATGATGCCACAACAAGGAATTAAGGACTACACAGTTTTGCAAGTTTATCAATGAGGCAAGACTTTTCCAACCGACGACACTGCCTCAAGTGGTGCAACCAGTCAACTCACGCCAGAGTGACATCAACATACCGGGACTCACCAAGGAACGCCTGACACGGAAGCGTGGTGCGCTTCGGGCATAAACTGGAAAGGTTATCGGTGATCTGATGTCCATGCTCGAGTTTACCCCACTAGCTGTCAGTAATGGAACTGAACACCTCACTCAATATGATTGAACCGAAAAATCTGTGTTACTGACTTGCAAACAGATAGTACAGCATGTTTCAGATTAGGAACTAGGCGAGGAATTTGCCACAGCGAAACATTACCAGGGTTCTATCACTCACATATTCTACCGCACGGAGAAACTAGTTCCAGAAGCGCGCCCTTCGACGATTAGTATAAGACAGAAGTTCGCCCAATCGCACGGACGAGTGAAGGTTCGACAACCGATACTGGAGGTACAGCCTCTCAATGGAGAATTTTTTCACTGGCCGATATTTTATATTTTGCGGCAGATTCAAAAGTGAATGTCCAGTGAAGCTGTTGTAAACCACTAAGCACGCTCAAAGGGGAGGGTATGAAATGTTTCTTGTCGTTTTGCTGGTTTTGCCGGCAGCGCTCGCCTCCTCTGAAGGCAAATTCTTGATCTTGCTTATACCTGGCACATCCGTTCGCCATCGAATGACGTCCAACCCTTTTTTCGAAAATAGCTGCAAACATATACTTTACGACGAACACATAATCGGGGAGAGTATAATTGTTCGCAGGCGCCTTGTCATCCAGCGGGTGGTTTTGATGCATGTTTTGCAGATTTTTTTACAGGAATATTGAACCTTTTGCTGTATGTCTGCTTAGCTTGACGCATGCGCTGGCGTCGTGGTCGTGACTAAAAGAAGCCCATAAAGGCGGGTGCCATTCTGCACAGAGTCATCGAATATGTGGTTTCCAAGGAAGTTTTGTGTTCTTTTTTTTACATGAGAACTGATCTCTATGCTGTAGGTCTGCCTAGCCTGACGCATGCGCTCCCCATCTTTGTCGAGGCTGCTGGGATCTATCTGCCTAGGTTTTTTGATAACGACACGAAATTTTCCAACAAGCTAGAGGCTAACAGCTTCACTGTAATATGTGTCGCCATAGATGTGGACCAATTTAGATATCTCGCAGCTATCTGAAGGCATTATCAGTGCCTAATGAACAACCAATAAGACCTACCCTACAGCGGTCAATCCATACGCAGCCGCAGCATTCCGGAGATGAAACAGAATAATAAACAAACGTATAAACAAATTGCCTAACCGGAATATCAACCTTTTGCTATGACCTGTACGCCCTTCTGCCGCTCCGTTAACGCATACATACCCACGTGAGATCACTTAAAAGCTTAGAGTGGACACGTCGACTAGTATGGAGTAAAGGTGAAGATTCGGATGCTGCAGAAGTTGCCCAGGGAGGTCGTCCTGAAGTTCAACCAACTGAGGTTAAATATACAAATTCACGAGCACCGGATGTGAAGGCCTGACGAAGCATCAATGCTACCGGACTTGTTACACCCGAAATTACGGAATTGTTAGGCCACCTTTAAAATGAGTGGGACACAAATAGATAATCCAATTAAAACAGTCACTCCGGGAGCAAGTCAAGGACACTTTCAATGTTCTACTTCTATGCGCGCAGGAAGGTTCTCCTGAAACAGCTGCCATTTCTCTAAATCTAACGATCATAAGACAGAGGGCTGTACAGCTCAAGCTACGTTCGAAGAAAAGAAAGCAAAGTTGCAGAAACAGGGATGGTGCTTTCGATCTGCGAGGCTTTGTATACCCTGCCAAATATAGCAAACATGTAAGCAGACTATCATGTCGGAATCGCAAGCGGCAGCCTATACTACCTTGTGCAATCCTATCTGCAAATGTTGTTCAGAAATAACTTAGTGTCTAGTTGGACAACCGATGCCATGAGTATTCAGAGACCCGTTCTCCAAATGCCATGGGTGATGGTAAAGTGAACAGCTATCAAAGATCTCGAAATACTTTTGCTAGAACGTCTCGAACGACGCCACTCGCCGAGGAGTAGTTGACGTTCTCTGTGTTCCGGAGGTCGCCGTTTTTCAATCGTTACCAAAGAGCACAACTTATCCTGTACATTATTTGGGACAACCACAGATTTGAAATAAATGCCATCGAAATTCCTAATGTATGTAATGATTTGTCTCGGTTGATGAAACGTTCAGTTCTCCAATACCCTGCGCCGACGTTCCATTCTTCAATTTCTAAAATAAACTACGCCCAGTCTCTTTCTCAGAGGACTCCTTATTAGAAAATTGATACCGGTGACATTCAACGCCTCGGCGGAAATCTTACTGATGTGGAAACAGTCTCAAGTGCCGAGCACAAGGGGGTCCTGCGTCAACTTTGCCGAGCATCGATTCACAAGAAGGTAGCGTTAAACGTAGCAAGTAAGAAGTGCATAACCAAGCAGATATGGGCGTTTTCGAAGCTAGAACACATCACGCAAAGCGATTGGTTAGCTCTTTGAAGAAGACCACGAGGTCCCAAATGGCTTTGCTGAAACAACTCTTCAATGCAGTGGTCAAAATGCACTGTCAAATTGCCCCAAAACTTCAATTCTTATGAGCTAGGACATAACAGAGATAGATCGTGATGAAGACCTGAGAACGTATATCGCAAGCTAAAACAAGTACCAGATAATTGAAATGCATAGGACATGATCATTCGCAGTTACTGAAACAATCACTTCGCACAGAAAGTTACTTGAGGCATCATAAAGTACTGGTTACTATATGACTACCCGTTACGCTCTTAAACATGAAAGAGAGCGAATAAAAGTGCGCCTGGTCCCTGATCTGTCGTCGAACACTCCTGGATGTCCGTCTCTTAACGACGTTTTGTTTGTGGGACCAAATTTCAATCGAAATATTTTTCACTTACTGACTAAATTCCGCCGCTATCAGACAAAAGTTTCTGCACATATAAGAAATGAATTTCCTACAGCCTTTTTTTGATGGAGAGATCACAATGTATACCACTTCGTCTGATTTAAACACAATTCGTCAAACACAGATGAATAGAAATGACCAGAGTTTTTGTTGGAGGTTGATTATTCTCTTTCTTTCCGCGGAAACACTGCGTCACACTTTCTGTCAAGTAGAAAATCAGTACTCTAAGGTTAGTCCTTCTTTGACGGATCAGTTTTACGCTGAAGACATCGCGATCGAAGGCAGCAGTTTTGAGTAAGCAAGAACCATTGCGAACCATTCTTTCCGCATTTTACAGGAGGCCGAAAGGCACTTCACAAAAGCGACTGCCAATTGCAGACATTTGCCACAAAGCAGCAGTAAAACTAAAAGTGCACTAGTTAAGCTTGAGGCAGGCAAAGAAGCAACAATTCTTTGTCGGGTCTGGAACATCAGGAAGGACACTTTGAAACCATCCCTACAACGCATGCTTCACCAACCGCTAGAACCTAAAAGAACAAAAAAAAAAACTCCTAAGCTTCTCCTTCAATATATATGACCGCTTTGGTTTTTTAGCACCTTTCGTACTCTCAACTAAGTTTCTGCTACATAATTTGGGGATGCCGGAGTACTTCTGCGGCGTGCCCTTAGCAGACTGCTTTCTCAAAGATTGGGTAGCCTGGACGGAAGGCTGAAAGATATTGCTAAGTTCGTATTTATAAGTCACTGCCGTTGTCCGCTGATGACGACCGCGTCAACACAATTGTAATGAATGTGGGGCCGGACCACGTAGAAAGTCACAAGCCTAGACTACGCTTTATATTACCTCATATTAACTCATAATATAATAACGCTTTATAATACATTAACTTTATAATAACTATAATAACTGAATATTGAACAAAGCCGGAATAGACATTGCAGCAAACATACGGACTGCACGTGGAAACACGAAGGTAGAAATAACGGCGGACAAAGTCATGTAGGGAGTCGTGTGCTCACTGACGGCTATCACCGAGACGAGATGGTCTGGATGTGCCGACTCGCGAGACGCAGTTCCCTGGCTGGCCACGGGGAGGTCAGAGGAGTCATTGTGGAGGTGTCTCGCTGGACGACCACGTGACGGTGGCCGAAGACTAGCGGCGGGACGGAACGGCTTATTCCTGCGCCATGGCGAAGCGTCGCTGCTCGCGCTCCACGCTACCGGAACACCGCTCACTCCAACGGGCGCAGCAGCGTCTTGTGGTCCCGTTGTCGGCCATCGTCTCGTACACAGCCTGAGTGGTGGCTCGGACTAAGGAACCGGCGACAGTCCTCGGACCTACATTGCGAGGGTGGCCGTCTTGCTGCCTCCGAGAACGAACAGCTTCCCCAACCTACTCTTATTCAAACTTGCGTCTTCTGTATGGTACACCCGGAAAATTCGGTGGATGGGCCTCTTCTTCATTTAAGTCAGAGACACCTCATCACATTTACATTCGTGGTGCATGTTCTGTCGCTCACGGAGTACTGCTGCATTTGAAAGCTCAGTACGGAACGAGATCGCCGACCACCCCGGTGTTCCTCGCCAAGTAAACGGTAGCCTCATTGCGGAAGGCTACCGTGTTCCACTTGGAGCAGATGCCTTGTAGCAGCCAGTCTTCTAAACTCACTTAAAAAGGCTTCAGACACTATTTATATGCGCTCACTCGACGGTTGCGCTCCACTGGATGAAACCTCAACAAAGAAATGAAACCCATCATTGCAAACAAAGTTGCCGAACTATAGTCGCTGTCAGACATCAACAGGTGGAAACAATATTTCAGGAACAGAATTCAGCGGATTTAGTCTCCGGGGGCATCACGGCACAAAAACGTTTCAAAACTTAGTTTGCCAGAATAGACCATAATTTTTTTATTAGGTGGCAGCCATTATCAATGATATCGAAGACTTCGAACAATACGAAGATGATAACAGCAGACGTGAAGAGGGTACATTACATTGAACCAGCGTGAATCTCTTGTTGGCTGATCCTGATATCAAATATCACAGCTCATACAACCGCTTTGCAGTTTAATGGCTGGATTGAAGATGTTCTTTGATAACTGCAAGAATGCAGTGTAAACACGCACAAATAGCCCCCCAAAAAAACGTTACACAACTAACCGAACTCTACAGGATCAGGGGACGTAAGAATACGCATTTGGATCAATTGGCAGCGGGATGGCTTCATCACTAAAACGCTTTGGCCCGACTTCGACAAGCAATAAGTATTGAGAGTAGCGGGCGACTTTGAAGAACCTCAGATAAAGCTTTAAGTCTCCAGTCGTGCCAGCTGCTGCAGGCACCACATAACCGACCATAGTAATCAAGAAACACCGCAGGATTTTTCATCTGGATGTCCGTCTTGTGCTTGCCAAATTGAGAGCTTTGAATAATCAAGGCCAGGCAAGCAGTCAAGAAGATGAATACAGAATGGACAGTCGGCCGACGATACTCTGCCAAGGCTTATTCCGAACAACTTGTGCACTGTTGCGACCAAGTGGGGGCACCCGATCCGAGCTCCGTGGCCTCCGACAAACGAGTGGTAGCGTGTATGATGCGAGCTGCCAGCCGCTGCTGCAGCCGTGAAGAAGTGCAGAAGCCGTAGCCTAACTTAACTGTTTGCTTCATAGTGAGAGGTGGGCCGAAGCCAAAGAACAATGCCCCGACGGGCGAGGTTACAATACAGGACTCGAGCAGAGCGACAGCATCGATTCGCTGCTCGAACAGGAATGGTTTACAACGCTTTCGGGGGTCTATTTATACCCAAAAGCGGTAACGGTCAAAACGCAACAAGTAGCAGCACGCCACGAACGTCACAGACACACACAACGCTCTTTCCAGAGTTCGTAGCCTCGGCGCACGTTGAGTCCGAGAGTGGGGAGAGAGCAGGACTCCGCTCACTTCGCGGGGCCTCTGTGTCCTTGAAGAGCGTTGAGACGAGCCTCGCCGGCAGCCGCCGAAGTTTTGAAATGCGCCGAAAGCGAAGCGTCTAACCCGGGATTGTCGAAACTTGTCACCGACATAGTAGCGCCTGTTTTCAAATGCGCACGCAGTGGCTTCACCACACAGCCGAGGAGTGATGCGGGAAAGTGCGGCGGAGCTGGCCGATTCGTAACAGCTTCTCTGCCGGGGGTCCGAGATCCCGATGGATAAGGGTCTTCAACCGTTGTCCGGAGGGATGCTGTGGAAGTGAAGTGCTCAGCAGACGCTCGACTCCAGGCCTGGGCTGTACGACACCGTGCTGGAGCTTCACCGGGCGGGTCACTGGACGAGTAGTGGCTCCCCAAGAACGTCTTCGGGTTGGTCTGGCAAGCAACAGAACACAGGAAGACACAACCGCATCGCCGGCAAGTGCGAAGACAAATCCACACTGAAGATCTACCAGGCTTTTAGTTGCGATAAAATGCGCTAATAACTAACTACTCTAGTTATATTTTATCCCAGCAGTACTTTACACAAGTGAACAAACTTGAAAGGTGAGATTTCGCGTGATGGGAAATGTCCCACACAAAAAGGAACGTAATCGTAACGGGCCAAACCTGCGTCAGGAAAAACAATGAACTTGAGAAAGTCAGGCGTCTACAGGCCACTTCTCGCGCAGAGAGCTGCAACTTGAGCTCTCGTCATTGCCCCGAGCTTTTCCCTTTTTGTACTGCACTTTAGGTGCGACCGTTCTCTGAACGCTGCTGTGACCGCGTGAGAGGACTGCGGCCGTTCTTTTTGACAACAGTCGAGCGCGCGGAGGAGCGAGCGAGATTTTCCAGCGTTCGAACGTAAGACGCGCACTCCTTGCTGAAGGCGGCGTTCCCTTGGCGCGATGCGAGCTCACGGCTTTGCCCCTCGGCGTGCCCGCACTGAAACACGCGCCGCAAGTACGCGCGGAAGTTTTTTAAAGACGATAGTCTTTCTTGGGCTACTTAAACCCAGAAATTTTGGTCTGTCTGTATGTCTGTATGTCTGTCCGTCTGTCTGTCTGTGACTCGATTCAGCCACCCGGCCAAAGCAAAACAATACCTGCGCAATAGTCTTATATAGTCACAGCTATATCTACCCGTGTTGGTCCGGTGTAATGTTTATACTTGTCAACATTGTTGAAGAATAACAAGACATTACGCAAATATGAGACAACAAATCAATACATAAGTGATATTTGCAGTGTTCCTTTATAAAAATTCAAACATGCTTGACTTTTGCGAAATAAAAATACTTCATCAACTGCAGAAAAAGAATGCACTCCGCCGTCGCCTGCTGTCGCCCGCCCCACTATACATTCTGGCGCCATTTTAGAAATCAACCGGAAACAGTTACGCAAGGTTCCACTAGATAGTTTCCACGTTCTGCTTGCAACGCACGTGGAGTAGGGAAACGCGGTTCTATAAACGTTGAAGTAGGGTGCCTCGATTAACGCGCGTCTTCGCTGTACGGCAGCGTTCGCATCGAGACATCCCGTTTCGAGCAGTGGAACGCGGGAAATTTAAAACGATTTAAGCAAACATTTGGCGTCTTTACCTTGGGAGGAGTGCGACGCAAGAGGAACAACATGAGAGGTGAGTGGTAAAGCGAAGGGAGGCATTTACTTCGCAAAAGCCGATAAAGACTATCGTCTTTTTACGTCATTTGCAACGAAAGGAGCAGACACGCGGCCAATTTTTCTCTCTCCTCGTTGCTCGCCTTTTCGCGAACGCGTTCAGCAAGCGAACACCGGAACGCGTTCACGATCTCTTCTCTAGACTGATCGGTTCCTTAGTTCAGCTCAGCCACAGGCGTCACCGAACTCTGAACTAGCTTAGCCTATATTTGCCTATCGTCGGGAGCATCATCTGAGAGTGATAAGGGCATGACGTGCTCATTAGACACCTTGTAGTTCCCATTAGTCACTACCTCGTCATCCCTCGCGCTTTCAGCGACAGCCTCGGCACGCGAAGACCGAAGCGTGTTCCCGTTCTCCTTCCTCACTGAAAGAACTACACTACAACCAGGCTGCCCTGTCTCAAAAGACGGCTCAGCCGCCCCCGACACCTGAATCTGCACGAGCTTGGCTGGCCGTTGCTCGAGATCAGCTAGCTGAGCTGGTGGCAGGAGGGAATCGGCTTGCTCAGTGGCGAGATCCTCATGACTCCCAACTGAACCGTGCAAACCGTCTGCTGCCTCGGCTGCAGGCTTTCCCACCACATCGCTCAATTCCGCACTACCGTCCGAAGGAACAACCTCTGTTTCAGCGGACTGGCGCGGCCTTTCGGTAGCCTCATGATTTACGCACTCCAGCAAAACCTCGCTATCTCGCGAAATGTTCATGTTCAGACCGGTAGCCGCTGCCAAAGCCTCCCGGGAATTTGAGCCACCCGAACACTCCGCCGAGATCTCCAAAACAAACGCCGACAGATTATCGAACTCAGTCGATACGCACTGCCCTCTGCCGCCTCTGCCGACAGTCTGAGCTAATGCGCCGTCGTTATCTCTCTCAGCAACCTTGCCGCGCTGCTGGGCCCTCAACGGTCGCCTCCGACTCGCGCTCCCGAGCATCTGCTACTGGCAGCGCTGGCAGGGTGCTTTCCTCGGCAACGAGGTCTTTTTCGAGCAACAATTCTAACTCAGGCTTAACTCCTTCCTGCTCGAGTTGAATTTCGTGGTCTAGGTTCTTGTTCTCCCGTTGGCGTTTCTCTTTTTCGAGCTTCTTTCTTTCCCTTCGGATTTGCTCGATATCGAGGTCATACTCTCGCATCTTTTCCTCGTGTTTGAGTTTCTGCTCTCGCATTCTTTCCTCGTGTTCCCGTGGGAATTTCTCATGTTCTCGCTTCTTCTCTTCGCGTTACTGTTTCTGCCTCGCGAGCTCGTGTTCTCGCTTTCTTTTCTCGCGTTCCTCACGCTGGCGCTCAGCCTCTGCCTCTGCCTCTGCGGCCTGACGTTTCGCGGTCTCCCTGCCATTGATCAGCTCAATGCATTCCGGCAGCTCCTCATCGTCAGCCCCAACAGCGAGTATATCCTGTATCAGCTCTGACTTTCTCAGCGCGTCCATAACATCCAAGCGCAAGTCTTTTGCAAGCTCCAACAACTGAGGTTTTTTCAACGCTTTCAAATTCATGGCCGGTCCAGAGTACTGCTTTACAACTGCTCAAAAACATTTTTGCGCGAATAACCCACGCCACAAAAACACACGCCCTACTAGCTATCCTCAGAAGCCTGGTAAAACTCAGTGACGAAAAGTCCTGCACTCACCCTTGACCGCCGTGAAATCTGCGAAGTCCGAAGCCCTCTTGACGTCCGTGGTGTTGGGTCTCGCACCGCTAACTTCAGGTGTTACGAAGTTGCCATCCGACCGCTGCCAACCAGTTGTTGCGACCGTAAAGGCCGACTGCAGCCAGGAAAAGGTCCAGAGCTGATAGACCACCGTAAACTGCTTACTTCATAGCGAGAGGTGAGCCGAAGCCAAAGTACAATGCCCCGACGGGCGAGGTTACAATACAGGACTCGAGCAGAGCGACAGCATCGATTCGCTGCTCTAACAGGAATGGTTTACAACGCTTGCGGGGGTCTATTTATACACAAAACCGGTAACGGTCAAAACACAACAAGTAGCAACACGCCACGAACGTCACAGACACACACAACGCTATTTCAGAGTTCGTAGCCTCGGCGCACGTTGAGTCCAAGAGAGGGGAGAGAGGAGGACTCCGCTGAGTTCGCGGGGCCTCTGTGTCCTTGAAGAGCGTTGCGACGAGCCTCGCCGGCAGCCAACGAAGTTTTGAAATGCGCCGAAAGCGAAGCGTCTGACCCGGGCTTGTCTAAACTTGTCAGCGACATGGTGGTGCATGTTTTCAAAGGCGCACGCAGTGGCTTCGCCGCACAGCCGAGGAGTAATGCGGGAAAGTACGGCGGCGCTGGCCGATTCGTAACAGCACCTACCCAGAAACATAACTGTGCCCTCTCTTCCTTTTCAGATATCATGCTTAGACTTCGGCGGATCTCTACATGCTGAGTTTTACCTCCGCAGTTGCCCGAGATGTTCATCTTGATTTTGTGACTGTTTTGTCTGCGCAATAATTCGTTCGCGGCTTCTGATGATTCGTTAATCGGCAAAGCTTCTGCAACGTCATAGCTCCCTAAAAATGGGAAGACTTTCAAAAATGCTGCCTAAGACATTACACAACAATGAGCTATGATGATGGAGATGAAACTCAAGACTTTTTTTATTGCCATTACTATAAAGCTGAAATTTGTTGTTGTACATGCTCTCTGGCGGGGAGAATTGTCGGGACGATTGATGTGGACAGTCAAGCGAACCCTTAAGCAAAGAATTGGAAAAAATAGAACAAATGTTTTTCATTTCTGTCATTTTATTTATTGGTACTGTCATAATTTACAAGATCATAGCACAGGAGCTACACTAAATGAACATTATTGGTAAGTGGCAAACAACTTTGAGAAGCTAACAAAGGACAGAGGTGTCAAAGAATCCTAGGTGCAATGGCTTTTGAAAAGCAAACCATCAACAAAAACAAGCTAGGCAATATATATATAACAATGATTACGGCAGGGAATGTTGAACAGCAGAAAAAACATGTTCTGTAACAACAACATATTTAGGCCATTTCATTTGGAGATTGTTGTAGAAAAAAAAAACAATACTTGAAACCGTGGCTCCTTCCTATACTGGTGCTATAGTCAGGTTGTCTCTCTGTCTTGTCGCGTAACCAGATGAAAAGAGAAAGATGTGTCGACAGCATAGTGTCCCTTTTCCAACTAGAAAATGCATTTTAGGCAAGCTATTCGATTTAGGTTCAGAATTCGTGGCCAGTCACTTTCAAAACGTCTGTTAGCGCAAGTACGCCTCTACGAATTTTAGGTAAACTTAATTAGCTTTTTTGCCCCTTTTTTGTTTTGAAATATTGGTCTGAGTAAACGGGTGTCATATGACCACAGCATATTTCTGTATAGTACGGGTAATGGCATAATAAGCGAGGAGACGGTTGGTGTAGTAGATCTTAAGGAACGTCTTTAAGAAGAAACGTTTGCAGATGGATTCAGCTTATACCAAATGTACGTGTTTTGGCACAGATCAGTTTTATAATACAGAGATTGAAGTATCTGTTTTCCGCGACTTCTGACAGTATTGCATTGCTGATATCGTACTGGAACAAGAGCGGGCTTATTGAGGGTAATTATCACGAAAACAGTTCTAAAAAAATTACAGGCATCAGCAATTTACAGGCCTCTACACTAGCGTCTGCAGTTTATATTTCTAGTGTTTGTTTATTTGTGAAGTTTTCCTTTCAATATTAGGCACATTGTAAACGTATTAAACAAAGTAATGTATTTTCTGTTCGTTGCGTTGTGCTATTCTATGCGTTTTTAGATGGTGAAGAGAAAAATGCAGAAGTTCATAACCTCAAAAATGAACAAGGTGTTCTCCAACGGTGGGGATCGAAACTGGTGACCCGACCTGCATTACTCGCGTAGGCCCATTGCAAGGAAGTACGGGTCGGACAAGAAAAAAGAATACGAAGCCGCTGGTAACGCGAGTAAGGCTGCTGTCTCCCTATAACAAGAAATAGACATACGCATTATACCGTAGCAGACTACAGTAGGACCAGTCCAGGACTAGGGAGGAAAGTAAGACGGTCCTGATGGGTGCACGAGACCCGCTTGATTGGCGACTGCTTGAACCGTTTCGACTATGAGCAATGCTCATATATGTGATAAAAACAAATGCATATCCTACCACAGCAGCGGGATGGAAACCGAGACGCTGTGAACAATATTTTGCGAAGGCGAAATGCACAGACACCCATGTGCTGTGCAAGGGCAGTACACAATGAAGGACTTCTTCTGGCTGAAATTATACAAAGCCCTCCTCTAGAGCCTCTCTCGTTCAACCAGCGAAGCTAGTCCTGAAATGTTTTCGCCATTACATGCATATAACACCGAGCGTGGAACTGAGAAGAGGAAGCGCTTATTTGTCGTACGCACAAACTGCAGAACGTGCCGCCATTAGGGAAGTGTGCTTTCCTGCGACGCCGTCGCGGGGCGCTAAGAAGGTACAGGAATGCCAAATAGATAGGCTTGCATAACCGCAAAACAAGCCCTTCACGTTGTCCAGCAGCAGACTACACAATGTCCCGCTTCGAAGCCCCATGCCTCTGCGCCGCTGAGCCTGGATGTGCGTCCGCGGCTTCTTGCTGGCGTTCCGCCAATCACGGCTACGCTGAGCCGTGTTTGCACTTCGAGCGGACGACCTTGTACGTTGAGTGCATATAAATGAGCCACGGGAGCCTCTTTGCGTTACTACAGCACTGCTGTTGAAAACTGCTAACCTTGACTCGTTTTATTTTAGGTGGTTATGAGATGGAAAAATGAAATATTAATATATGAAATACAAAGGATACTGTATATTCGGTTTGCACTGTGATCATCATACCTCTGTGATACCGGGTAGTGAGGGTTTTTTGCTTTAAAAATAAATCGCTGCTGTGATTGAAAAATATAGCTTTCAGTTTCAGCTTTGTATTCTAATATCATCGCAACTCCATACGTTAATCAGTTTCATTTGCGACGCCTGATTTTTTAGTGATAATTGAATCGGTCATTGCACCATAGGTAAATGCATGAGTTTTCAGGTGTATGTTTCAAGTGAGCGTAAGCGCTTTTAATCAGCGTCATTTCCAACCAGTTGTTATGCAACCCCTGCAGTTCAACTTGTTGATTTCATCGTCGGCCATTTATTGGTGCATATGCTAAAAAAACGTATTGTCTCGCCCTCCCGCTGGAGCTTTTATTCAGTTGCATAATCCAGTTCGTATGTGTGCGCCTAATTTGTGCCTTCTTGCCACTCATGTCCTTCAATGCGGTTCTATCATGTGCTGTCGTAATGTCCTTCCAGTTTGCAGAGAGCTTCAATGGTGCGTACGTTTTTCGGAAAATTACTTTTGCGTAATAATTGCTGAGGTAACTCTCCCTGGTTACTCTGCTTAAAGGAATCGGCAGGTTTGCAGTGTGTGTTTTGTATACTTCTTCATTTTGATGTCTGCTAAAGCTGCCTCCTACCCGATAAGTGGTTCCTCACACGGACCAATATCTCGTTGGTTCAGGTCATGAGGGGCCATATCTGCGTCCTGGTAAGTGAATTCGGGGTTGTGTTTCTGGGAAATATCTGTCAAGGCCTATCCAAAATTAGGCTCATTTCCCTGTGCGTTCTTTAAAACCAGAAACTCAAATTTCAACTTCTTCTCAGCTATTTGTTTTCTCTATCATAATTCTGAACAGAATTTTTCGCGATTGTTACTAAGGTAAGTTCTTTTTTGTTCAAAAGAAAGCCAATATTTGTTGGCTGTAATTTGAATAAAAAGAGACTGCTTTGCACGTACACACGTAGACCGCGAGACTAGATATGCACGAGTTACTTTCCAGCTGCTTGCTGCATCCAAACTGATAGGGAAGACCGACACTAATGGGATAGAGGAGAAGTCGCCTCAGGAAATGCTGCTCTAAAACAAAATGAATTTATTTTATTTCGTGTTAGCCTAATGAATTCTGGGTAATTTGTTTAGAGAAACGTCAATTGGTGTCCTGAAAAAAATATAAAGAGAAAAAGAAAATGGCAGGATTCAAGGTGAAATTGGCCTAATAAGTATAAGATTGCTTGTATATGGCGGGTAAAAACAACACTTACGTTTTCGCCTTGCTGCACGTTTTTCTGAAAACTCTGTCGTTTATAATAATTTGGAAACGGTTGTAATTGCTGTGTCCAGATAACAAACAGGTCGGGTGCTTCACCAGAATGCAAATTTACACTCACCGGATTCATGACCTGTCAAACAACAAAAATTGGTCACGTAAGGGCCTTATGTAAAACGGCCTCACTTGTCTGATAATCGTAAACTTTAACACAATTTCATCGCAATTTTGATTCGGTGTTTGAAAAACGATTCGACCGTGCTTTATGGGAGGAACGTAGCAAACCTTTATTACATACATAGGTGCGTCATAGAGGTTGTGCTGGCATAAAACAATTCGTTGCAACGGAAAGATTGCAATGAATTATTTCGAAGCACGTGATTTCTGAAATAAGGGACGTGGTGGCAGTTCACGCAACACAACACGCTCAAAACGCGCTCTTTTAGTGACGGATAACAGTAACAAATATAGTTTCTATATATAAACATGGCTTCACGTTTTCGAAATACCATTTTTCGAAAACTAACCGACAAACCTACCGAAAACTAACCGAAAAAAACCAACCATTTTTCGAAATAACTAACCGACAAACGTGTCCAATATGAGATGCATGCCTCCACTCTTAAACAGTACCCTCAATTCCTCCATTGTGCCCAAAGGTCTTGCAATAGAATTAAACCAGCCACATCTGAGTTGTCGCCTGCAACTAAGGAAAAGTGGGACAGTGTGCTCAAATCCGCTTCATTGGACTTGATACGCATAATTATCGATCACTACCAGACAAATTTTCAACTTTTGGTAAGGAGCGGAAAACTTCTTTTTCCCCATCTCAACAAACATGAGATCGAGTCATTGGCCTCGCACGAATTAAAGGTTCGAGATAAGCTGTCTTATGTCAAGGCCAAAAAATTCTCGCGTGATAATGTTATCCCTAAACCAGACGGGTCCCCTTTTAGCACCTTACCAGTCACAAGCAAGAAGATGTCGAGAGTAGTAACATAGTCAACGTGTCAGATGCGGTTTTGTCCAACGCCAATTTGAGCATACTTTTTAGGGGTTTGAGTTTTTGCCCAACAACAGGGGGTTTTTCCGAATTCCTGCTTTTTAAAGATCTGGAAAATTTTGCCCGCACCATGAGGTTGAAGGAATACTTTCATGACCGCGAAACATGTAGTGACACTGCTAAATTGCTTCCAAGCCCTCAACACTGGACACCACCCCCCCAGCGGGACGAGTGCTTAAATATGTATATCAAAGCTGTGCAACAAGACATTATTGAAGGTTACAAAAAGCAGGCAACCTTCCGCCATAACCTCTCCATCAGTGAAAAAAAATCATTAGAAACCTCACTCACCGCACTGATATTGTAATTAAACCAGCTGACAAAGGTGGTGCAATAGTAATACTTAACCAGGTTGACTACGTTAAAGAAGCACAAAGGCAGCTATCAGACTCGTCATTCTACAAACCACTCGAAAATGATCCTACAGCCGACTTTAAAGAAACCGTTACAGAACATCTCACTCAATTGGTGAAGGATGGAGTAATGGCAGAAAGAACCGCCCATTCACTTGTTCCGCTTAATCCTGTAGCTGGCAGGTTTTACTTGCTGCCAAAAACCCACAAAAAAGATAATCCCGGCCGCCCAATCGTCGCGGGGATAGGCACCGTCACGGAGCACCTTTCGCGGTACGTGGACTCGATAATTAGCATCATACCGCCTAGTTTTCCTTCCTACATTAAAGATACTAACCACTTCCTTTCGGACGTTTTAGATTTGGATATTCCCAGCAATTCCCTCCTGGTTACAATGGATGTTGCGTCACTCTACACAAATATTCCGCACGACGATGGAATCCGAGCAGTAACTCACGCTTACAGAGAAGCAACCTTTGACAAACTTGTTGATGGCTCTACACTAAGCACTCTTCTTCGGCTAATTCTAGAGCTTAACAATTTTGAGTTCGATGGAAAACACTACGTCCAAATAAGTGGCACATCTATGGGAACACGCGTAGGGCCAAACTATGCCAATATGTTTATGGGCGTCCTAGAGGGTGAATTTCTGAATAGCCAGAGCTTAAAGCCACTCTATTATAAGCGTTTCATTGATGATGTATTCCTGATTTGGACCCACGGGCAGACGAACCTGATAACCTTCATAGACGCGTTCAACTCTGCGCATCCCTCCATTTCTTTTTCTTACCAATACTCCCCGTCTACTGTTAATTTTCTTGACGTAAACGTCACCGTCTCAGAGGGCAAACGGATCACTAAACTATACCGAAAACCGACCGAAAACCAACAGTACCTACATTTTCAAAGCAGTCACGTCAAACACTGCAAAACCGGAATTCCCTATAGCCAAGCTCATCGTTTTCGTCGAATTTGCTCACAGGAAGAGGACTTCAATAATAATTGTAAGGAGCTACGCAGTGCACTTTTGAAACAAAAATATCCCGTTGAAATAATTGACAACGCTATAGACAGAGCACGAAACCTGAATCGCTCAGACATTCTCAGAGGCACCAAAACCTCCCACGACAAACCGCAAACGAACTTGGTCTTAACACATTCCGCATCTGTTCCCAAAGTCTCGTCTATACTAAAAAAGCCCTATAACATTCTTACCCAAAGTGAGCGCCTAAAACATATTTTTCCCGAACCCCCACGGGTTGTGTACAGGAGAAACAAAAACATTAGGGATGTCCTGACCGCATCCAAAATAAGGACTCAAACGACCGGCGGATGCAGCCCGTGCGGGAAGCCTCGATGTCAAAATGCACGCACATGTCCACAACGGATACCGCGGTCAGTTTAGCCTCTGACTTTCGTCTCAAAATCAAAGGAAACCTGAACTGTGATAGTTTCATAGTGGTATATTTGCTCGAGTGTACGGTGTGCCACCTACATTACATCAGGCAAACACAAACGTCCTTCAGAACTAGGTTTAATAATCACAAGTCACATTCCAAAACTCTGCCATTTCTCCCTTTGTCAAAACACGTTAACCTTCCTGGGCACTCTTTTGACCACCTCAAAGCCACCATATTAGAATCTGGGTTTCGCTCCCACCATGATCGACTAATCCGCGAATCGTATCTCATTTACAAGTTCAAATCCGCATCTTCAGGCATTAATGAGAGTATGGGGAAATTACTGTCCTAAGCCATTTTCACTGTTTTCCTTTCACTTTTTTTTTCATTCGCCCTACCGAACACTCTCAGCCGCCACACGCCCCCCCCCCTCCCACCCTTGTCTGTCTCCCCCCTTTTTTTCGTGGAATAGTAGCTGCATTCCCAGTACGCCTCCACTCCCGCGGTTGGCAGCCCCCTTTCGGGGGTTAAATTTGTGATCGCGAACACGCCGTCCGCGCGGTCACTCACCATCTGCTTCGATGCTGCGCGGTTCCCCCACCCCTCCGCTTCTTGGACTGTCAATCATTACTCACTTCTTTGCATGCCTCCATCATGCTGTGACATGCTTTTATTGTATACACAGAAACTTGTTGACTCTTACTGGCTACCGATTCAATAGTTGCTTCCACGCAGGACACACCTAGTTACTTCCTACCTGGCTAAATAATTGGTTGCGTTGCTGGCACGTGCGCTCTTCTGTGACTTCTGTGAACTTGTAAAGTGCCCTGACATCCCCCACGCCACCGGTAATTGGTGTTTTCAGGAATGGACGTGTCACCGGCGGCTTCTGTTTTGTATTTATTTGTTGTTCGTGTACATTGCATTTCGTGTGCCGAGACGTTCTCTGCACCATCCATTTATTCATGTAATTTGTATGAAAAGTGTATTTGAACAAGCTCCCTACCCTGTTTTTTTTGTTTAATGGATGAAGTTGAATATTGCTGGGCCTTTTAGAAAAGAGTTTGTCATCATGTATAGTGCCACATGTATAGTGCCATCCCTTCCCTGTTCCCTCGCCCCAAAACCGCCAATGTTAAAAAAAGGGTACACTGCAGCACACCCTCTGCACCTATATAAGCGTGCGTGCTCCAACGTTGTATGTTACTCAAGATGAAGACTGGTCCCGCAGTCGAAACGTCAGTAAACTACTGTTTTTGTTTTTAATCGTGCGTCTACCATTTTCTCAAGTATATTAATATATATATATATATATATATATATATTATATATATATACAGAAAGAAATGCCGGCAGTCTACAAGGCCAAAGAAGGCATAGGGGAATGGTTAGACAATTTTTTACTGTTAGTGACGTTACATTAATATTTTTTTTTTGCACAAGCCTCCAGCGTGGTCAATGCCAGAGGAACTGAGCTCGCTGTAGTGTCCGTTTTCACCAACTCCACCGAAACAGCTGAAGAGGTTGCCATTGCCCTTGCCGCCACAACAGGCCAAGACTTTTTAACCATTGTTACTGACTGCCAAGCCGCCTGCAGGAACTACCTGAAAGGACGCATATCACAACCCGCCTTCAAAATTCTGCAACAAGCGAAACTACTCCCAGAACTGCAAATAATTTGGACTCCAGGTCACGAATCCCTCGGGGGTAACGAAGCGGCACACGCCGCTGCCCGCGGTCACTCACACCGGGCCGTTTCCCACGAGGGCCACGAACCCCCATCGGAAGCAACAGTTAAGCCCACCCCGCTGCAAACATACGCCGAAATACTCGCCCACTACAGGAACCAGCGTCGCAAATACCCATTCCTCCACCCGAACCTCTCTCGCGATTAAGCTACTACCTTCCGGCGCCTACAGACAAACTCCTACCCACATAACACCCTGCTACATGCCATGTATCCCACCCAATACCCTGCCACATGCAACTCCTGCCCCCACCCAGGCACCCTGTACCACATTGTATAAGAGTGCCAGCAATCCCCTTCCCTCACCCCCAACCCCAACCCTACTTATGAGCAGTGGGTGGAGCTGCTGACCAGCTCCCACCTTCCACACCAGCGACGATTGGTGGAGAGGGCACGGATGGCCAGCAGAGCCCAAGGCATCCCGGACTAAGGAAGCCTCCCACCGGGCGGGTGCCCTAACATCAGCACCTGGTCTCCAATAAAGTTTATTCATCATCATCATCATAACGTGAGAAAGAAAGAAGAAAAACACGCGCCCAGAGTGGGGACCGAACCCACGACCGAACCCACGCCTTTCGAAAGGCGTGGGTTCGGTCCCCATTCTGGGCGCGTGTTTTTCTTTCTCATTTCCAAACCTTTATATAATATATATATATATATATATATATATATATAATATATATATATATGAGAAGAAAAACTTCGAACAAGGTAAAAGCACGATTGTGGCCTACGTTTCAGCAAAGAGAACTTGCTTTCCTCAGGGCCTGAGGAAAGCAAGTTCTCTTTGCTCAAACGTAGGCCACAATCGTGCTTTTACCTTGTTCGAAGTTTTTCTTCTCTGTGTGCTCTACCATCTTCAAAGTTCTACTACTAAATACCTATAGGGGCTTGGTGAATTACGACCGAATAAGGGTTGACAGTCAAGAAAACCTCCAAAGCAAGGGGGCAATACGGTACGTCATAGAAAGAGATGAATAATTTTTTTTTAGTCAGAAAGAAACTGGTGAAAAAATGCCCGCCGGGTGGAATCCGAACCCACGACCTCCAGAATACTGGTCAGGTGCAATGACCACTGCACTACAGGTGGGACTGTTGCCGCACCACTTTCTCGAGGTCATACTGTTAAGGTATTTCTTGTTTGCTGCACTTCGGGGTGGTAGCCGGTGCCACACGCACTGCTCGGGGTGAAGGGGACTTTATTTTTAACCCCCGGTTCGTGACTCGAGTGTCTGCATGTCGAGAGTGGTCGAGAAGCGTTGAACCCCGTTAAGCTACCTTGGCACCATGACGGCCAGAATGGAGGCTCTCGCTATGCATGTAGCGAATCAGAAAAGGACATTTTAGGGCTCGGTGAATTGAGACAGAAAAGAGTTGTACAATCAAGAAAACTTCGAAAAGCATATGGGGGAATGCGGTAGAATATAAAAACAGATGAATTTTTTGGGTGAGAAAAAAAGTGGTGAAAAAATGACACCCCGGTCCCACGATCTCTAGAATACTGGGCTGGTGCGATGACCACTAGGCTACCGTTGTTGTATGTATGTATGTATGTATGTATGTAGTATGATATATATATAATATATCTATATATATATATATATATATATATATATATATATATATATATATATATATATAGATAGGGTTAGTAGAGACAGAGACAAACGAGAAAGACTTAGAAAATAAAAAAAAGTTTACTGACGTTTCAGGAGAGGACTCCCTTTCTTCCGAGTACTTTGAAGAAAGGGAGTCCTCTCCCTGAAACGTCAGTAAACTAATCTTTATTTTCTAAGTCTTTCTCGTTTGTCTCTGTCTCTACTAACCTTACTTTTTTCGCGCTCTGTGTGAGTTTTTATCTTTTCCGTCTATATATATATTTATATATATATATATATAATTATATATAAAATTATATATATATATATATATATATATATATATATATATAGATATATATATATATATATATATATTAATATATATATATATATATTGTCGCGAAGTCAAAGAAGAGACGCAGTTGTGTTCAAAGAAAAACAAGTTTGTTTGACCGTACTTGTGATCGCCTTAATAACTGAGTCAACAGGTTGAACACTGCGTGAGTTGTTGGTGATTGATCTTCAAAACAGGCGTTGAAAGACGTTGGCAAAGATAAGAACTGCAGGAATTCGCGCTGTCCAGTGTATTTCTTTGGTTTGTCAACGTGTTTACGCGCCTGTTTTCAAGATCAAAGAATACACACGCGGCGAAGCAGCAGTCCTGCGACCTCGAGCGTCGTGTGCAGGCGAGCGTCGGCAATTGGAGATACCGCGGTGTCTGCTCTGCAGGTTTTTACTTTCGGTGCGAGTATTTATCGATCCGTGAATATACATGCAGAATATTCTACATCAAAGAAGAATATTTTAGGCTAGACATTAGGAGAAGGTGTCTCCTTATCTCAATAAGACAGGCCGTGCAACATAAAAACTAGGAATTGAACACGCGCATCGCTTGGGATACAGATAACAAAGCTGGGCGCGGCCGGGCAGTAGAAAAAAACCAAAAAACACGAACCAATACATGGTTCGCGGTATCAACCCTCTAGGAGTGCATCAAACTGGTGCTAAAATAAAACGACTCTCCGAACAGACAGCAAGAACAAAACAATAACCAAAAAAAAGCGCGTCATCTTGCTCACTAAGACTCACCACGTGGACGACTTCGGGTCGCGTGTGTCGTCGTGATGTGCCGGAATTACCATGAGTGATTACTTCGTAGTAATTTGGCCAACGCGTCGTAGAATCTTTTAGGGTTGTAAATACCGTCGCAGAAGCTTCTCACTGAGTTCGCGTCATTGAATGGAAGCCCAAACCCACCCACCATTCCCTGGCAGATCTCACGGTCTCGGCGGCGGACAATGTAGCGTCCCGCATGAACCAGCTACTGGTCCGTTGTATGAACTCGAGCTAGCTGGCGGTTCTCCTCCGCACGCTGAAAGTATCCTTTGACGCTTGCGTTGAGGTCGTCGTCTTCTACGTGCGGAAGCATTTATTCAAGAATCGTAGTCGGCCGACTTCCGTAGACAAGCTCGAACATAATTGTCTGCGGAATTTTTTACATAGCTGTGTTGTACGCAAATCTGACTTGCGAAAGTACCTTCGTCCCAAGTCTTATGTTTACCATGGACGTACGTAGATGGCATACCCGCCATTGTCTTGATCAGACGCTCAGTTAGTCTGTTTGTTTGGTGAATTGTACTGCGCCGTTATTCGGTGATCTGTTTTGCTGTAGCGTAAGATTTCTTGAATTATCCTCGCAGTAAAGGCCGTTTTACGTCACGTGATAGGTCTTCAGGGTGCCGTGTCACAGCCTCACTTGGTTTGTGAAGAACTTCGTGACTCCTTGTGCAGTCCCTCTGAGAAAAGCGGCGTTCTCTGCGTGAAGCGTTATGTACTCTCTCGCAAGGACAATCCACTTGTTCATGAATCGTGACATAGTAACCGGCCAAAAAACGTCCAGTCCAATCTGCTGGAAGGCCCCCATGGGACCACGATCGGCAGTGAAAGTTCGGCGGGTATCGTCGGCGGCGTTTTTCGTGGCTGGCAGTCACCGCAGATCCGGATGTAGTGGGTGACGTCGGAGTTAGGGCGGGTCCAGTAGTAACTGGCTTTAAGTTTTTCCATTTGCGCCAGCTGTACCGAGATGTGCGGAAGACGAATCGTCGGGGCACGCTTCGAAAATTCCGTCAGGACGATCTTCGGGATGACAACAAGATAATTAATTTTCTGTTCCTGGGATGGAATTCTTCTTCACGATGATTGAATGTTTCTGGTTGAATACTGGTAAGTTGCATTTGAAAATCCTGTGCACTGCGACGTTGCTTCACTGGCGGTAGCGATCATTACGCGCTTGTTGGTGTCCGCCCAATCGTGGGCGGGTAAGTTGCTGTCCGTCACGTCTCCAAAAAACGCGCTGTCTTAATCGGGTGTTGTGGGGGGTAGACGGGGGCACAGAAATAGGAGTCAGCGTTGGAGTGTTTCCTGCCTGATTTAAAAACGATTTTAACGTCAGACTCTGACAGGAATAAACTCCACTGCCCAAGACAGCCAGAGGGGTCCTTCAAATTGGCGAGCCAGTACAGCACATGGTGGTCTTGCCCAACCTTGAATGGTCTTCCATAAACGTAAGTGCCCCATGTAGAAATCACCCATAGGCACTGTTTCTCGGAGGTTTAGTAGTCTTTCTCCCGCTTCGACAGACCACGGCTGTCATAAGCGGTTACTTTTTCGCCACCACTTTGGTTTCGCACAAGGACAGCACGCAAACCTATATCACGGATTATCCGCCTTTTTCAAGAAGCCATTGCGCACGCGAGAAGCTTTGGCGGTAAACCCGAGAAACCGTTTAAAGGGCCACAGCACCATCCGTCTGCAGCATCCACAGATTCTCGGCTGAGCGCCATGCCTCGTCGGCAACGTGAACTGCAAATGTCTAGCTACTTTTGTGTCGTGTGAATGCAATGCCGTTTTTGTGTGCTGCGTACTAGTGCACCTCTCGGGCCTAAAATGACCAGAAGGAGCGTCTTTTTTGCGTCCCACCCGCTACGCGTGACAGGCAACGCCGATAAGCATGGATTAGGGTTGTGAGACGCCCGTCTAAAATTGGGAAGCGAAAGTAACCGCAGGTACGTTTAACCGCGGTTACGAAACTTTAACCGCGGTTATCACAAACTGTGGTTTTGTCTGTTACACACAAAATTCTGATTGTGGTGACCGTGGTCACTTGGTTGTGAGCATGACAAAAAATAAAGTACCACACTTTGAACTTAGCGAGAAAAAAAAGAGAAGCAGTGTAAATAAAACAAAATATCGTTAAAGCAGTCGCTTCAGACCCAAAAGCAACGCACTCGCGCGCAACGAGGAGAGGAGCTTCCCCAACTGCTCGCAACCGGCTTAGTTTGCTCAGGTCTGCTCGGTGTTGGAAACTATAGGCTTAGCATCGCGGTGGATATTTGACCGCCGCTATTTCCACAACTGAAAATTATAAGCCAGAGCACAACTTTTCACCGCAATAACATACTTTCTCGAATGTGGAAGTTTTTTTCCGCGATCAGATTGAGTTCGAGGAGCTACGATAAGCTGTTGCTGCCGGGGTACGGGCCGCTTCGAAGCGATTGTAGTTCTATGCGGGCAGGCGCTCCGGCATGTTCACAGGCACGGCCGACGTCCGCGCCGATCATTTCCGAGTTCTGAAAACGCTTCATGATTGCCTGCTTTATCCATTTTTTGTCGGACGACCCACGGAATTTACAAATTTAGCACAGCTTTTGTCGTAGTTGATTGGGTGGATCTGGAAACGAGCCGCTGCGGACGGTCAGTCTCGCCGCTTGCGAGGGCAAGAAAAAGAACGCCAGCGTATCTTGGGGGCAGGGTTGGGCCGCACGCTCTTTGAGAACCTTCGTCTCCTTCGATACGACAGGTGATGTTTTTTGCCTTCCGCTGATGCGCCGCCACTTGCGTCCAAACTGACTTGCAAATTTTGAGCACTGTGGCTGCGGGAGCTGCGGTAGTTCGCTCTAGATGCGTTTAAAGTGAATTAAGGTGGGCAAGCTCAGTTTGCGTCAAGCATGGTGAGCGGGGCAGCCACAATTTTGTCTGCTAACCGCGGTTCGCTCAACCGTGGGTAACTGCGCCCTTGTAACTAGGGTTTTATGAGAAGTCGACCGGGCCAAGTCCGTCTTGCGTTGGTTACGGCAAGAAAGCCTCCCGGAATGAATTTTTCCCCTGGCAATTGCATGCTGATGCAGTTTCAGGCGTCAAGAAAAGTATAAGATTAAAAAAAGCGACTAGGTGAGACGAAAAGCTACCTTCTCTTCGAGCGTCGAAAAACAACGCGCTCACGCCGAAGGAAATATCCAGGACACACCGCGCTAACCTTGACCTCCGATCTGCTTTCCGTCGCTACATGAAGAGGGCGCCACACCGCAGTGAAAAAGGAGGATTTGTGCGGGTTTCCGTTTCGGCGTTTTCGCCTAAATGAGCGAGCGTGGGTGGGTTATGAAGAAGTTGTTGCAGCTCACACAATCCTTTTTGCTGGGCATTTTCCAAGGTAAAAGGGGTGCTACCTTTCGTCAAGCACGTGAGTGGCTCTGCAAGGCGTGCCACGGTTGCAGCAAGCGCCGGAAGTATGCGCAGAGTCCGAGAAATCTTCGCAGGCATTTTTTGTCGTTCGCTATTCGGAAGTTCGCTATGGCTCAAGGTTTGGCCGGGTGAGGCAGGCCTCGTGCGGCGTTGAAAACGTGGATCAAGAACTTGAGTTCTTCGTACGCGAAACGGCACTTTTCTGGCTTCCGCATTACCCCGGCATACGAAGGGCCTCGAGTATAGACTCCAATGCTGGAAGGTATTCGTCAAATGTCCGGGTGAACACCAAAACGTCGTCGAGGTATATGAGGCAGGTGGGTGTGACACTTCAGGCCAGCTAGCTAGTAGTGCCAGTTAATAAAACGTTGCTGGCGCAATCCGCAGCCAAAACGGCCTCTCCTCGAACTCCTATAACAGTCAGGGGTTATAAATGCAGTATTCTCTACGTATCTCTCGTCCACTTCAATTTGGAGTAGCAGGTCTTCTGATCCATCGATAAGAAGTACTTTGCATGGCAGAGGTGGTCGACGGCGTCTTCGATTCGTGGCCGGGGGTACAGGTGATTTTGTTCAGTATACGGTAGTAAGCGCAGCATCTTAATGGGCTGTCTTTTTTATTCACGAGCACTACCAGTGCAATCCTGAGACTTTTCGATGGCTGTATAACGTCGCCGCTGAGCATGTCGTCGCCTTGATTCCGGATGGCTTCCTGCTTGTGTGATGAGATGTGGAATGGTGACTGTCGTTTAGGTCGGGCTCCATCTTCGGGTAATATTGGGGGCTTTGCTAAAGGTGCCAAACGTAGTTTTCAGTTTGATCAAAAACAGCACCTATAGTGACGTAGCAAAGCCAATATTTGTTCTGTTCTTCTTGCAGTAAGGCCGGACTCATGTCGAAGGGATTCGGAAACTTGCAGGTGTCTTTAGGGTGCGCGTTCAAATTCGGCAACCGCGATTGCGCCATTTGCTTATTGTGTTTTTTAAGGGAACGCAATTGCGGCACAATTGTTTATTTGTTGGCACTCATCGGTAAAATTAGTGACAAAGACGTGGCATTGGCGTTGCTTAATGCGTGCAATGCTTCTTGCGACAGAGACACCACTGTCGCGAAGCAATCTCTGTTCACTCTATACGATAGTGCAGACGTGAGGAACAGCATGTTTACACTGGACGATGATCGTCAAGCTTGCGGGGGCGGCAGGGTGAAATGATCATCGGCGATCGTTACAGCAGCCCTGTGTTCGGGGTTCAGTTTTGGCATCCTGGAGCGATCGGGGAAAAAGTTATCGACTTGCTCTTGAAATCAATCATTGCACCGTTGTCCGTTATTAAGTCCATTCCAGGAATTATGACGACTGGGCCGTTAGGCAAAGACGAACGCGGCAGGGTACGTGGCCCCGTCTATGGTGACGCGTAATCTGCCCGTTCCACTTCACGTTAGGAGATGGTCTACTCCTGTGCGTATGCGCGGACCGTTCCATCTGGTTATACCTTTCTTCAGCTTCGACAAAATAACCCCCTCATTACCGAGTAGTCAGATCCCGTGTCGATGAGTGCGGCTACCTCTAAGCCGTCGATGGACAACCTGACGTAGGACGCCGCTTTTATTGAGTTTTGGTTGCGCCGGGACGTCGTATCTTGGCTTGTCAGTGTCGGCGGTCGGTAACTATGCGTCGTCATTATCGTCGTTATATCAGCGGCAGGCTCTGTCATATACAGTACTCGTGTCGTCGAGTTGCTGACGTCATTTTTGGGAGTCCCTTCAAGTATGAATCTGGTCGTCTGGCTGATATGTCGTGAATCACCGTCTTTGGTGAATTGTTGCATTGTTGGAGGTTTTTCATTTTTCCGCCGTGTAGCAACTTCACCTCCACAAATTGCGTTTTTTAGTTTCCCCGCGGGAGCGGGGGTGCATTCCACGGGTGAAGTTAGCATTGCTATGGCGGTTTCGGGACTGGTATTCACAGGGCGAAGGCGAACGGTTACAACGGGCTGGGGGACGGCTGGTTTCCGATAGGTAGTCGTCGATCTCACGTGGTAGTTGGTGAGGGATTCGGCGAGGGGAGTGGACGGAAAAACCACGCAGTCCGAGTCTCTTGTTTGAGCGGCGACGATAGATGTGGTCGGCCTTTCTGCAGTAGTACCACAGCAGACAATTGTCGCGGGTTCACCAGACGTCCCTCTTTCATGGCGTCTGGTTTTGGGCTGCAAGGGGTCGTGTGGTCGGGAGTGGTTGTTGGTGCGGCGGGGATTTTCGACTACACGTTGGAGTAGGGCGGGGTCGACGAAGAGCCGCGGAAAACGTCAGCTTGCGGTTCGCGGGATGCTTCCGAAGGGGTAGAAGTCCCCAGAGTGTTTTGGACTTCTTCGTTTACGTTGGTCAAGGAGGCGACTAGGGGTTGCGGCGGGGTTGGGAAAAGCTTCCTCCGTCTTGATGACGGCGCGGATTATTTCCCGTAAGTCTTCTCTCGGGAATGACGGGGCGTTGAAGGGGTTCGAAAAAAACGCGTTCAGTGGTCGATGGTACTGCCTCGAACGCATGTACAGGTACCTATCGATCATCGAAGCCTCAGTCACAAACTCAGCGACGGTTCTGGCGGGGTTGCGAATGAGTAGAGCGAAGAGCCCTTCTTTAACTCCCCGCATCAGAAAGCGCACCCTCTCCTCTTCTGCCATTTCTGACTCAGCCCGTTGGAACAGCATGTTGATCTCCTCAATGAGCATTAAAATACCTTCGTTGGCGTTTTGGATTCGCGTCTAGAACAACAGCTCAGCTCGTTCTTTCGGCAGGACAGGTATGAATGTTTTCAAAATTTACGCTTGTATACAATACATGCTTCATGATGTAAGCGAGCTCAAGTGAATTTCACACAAGACTTGAGCCGAGTCTCTGAGGTAGAAAAACACTTGCATCAGGATTTCTTCATAACTCCTTGGGGTACATCTTTGGACGCGCTCAAGCTTCTCCAGACACTCTTCCAGCTCTTCACCAGGGCATCCTTGGAGTGATGGGAGCTCCTGAGGATGCTGCAGAACAACGGGAGGATTTACTTGGTTGAACATGGTGCTGGTCGTGACGTCTTCCTTCGCCACTTCCTCCAGTAGTAGACCGAGCTCGGTTGCGAGGCCTTGCTGTTGGCTGATGGTGCGAGTGGGGCTTGCTCGGCTACTTGCGCAGGGTTTCAGTTGCAGGTACCCCTCACCTACCAGACGTCACGAAGTCAAAGACGATGCATTTGTATTCAAGAAAATGAAGTTTATTGGAGCGAACTTGTGCTCCTCTAACAACTTGTGGCGATGTAAGAATTTATTGCTTTCACTACAGAAAACATTCAACAACTGGTCTCCTTTCGGAGCGGGCACACAATTATCTCTTCGGTTCGCGAGACTGTTGCTATTTTCACATGCACCCCCGCTCTATCTTCAAAGGCACCGGCATGGCGCGCAGGCGCAGAAGGGGAATGTCCTGAGAGGCGCGCCAGTAGTGGCGATAACGTTTCGCCACAGCACCCTCAGGGTTGAAGAAAATTGGTGAACCGCACACGGCTTCCAAACCGGGTAATATAGCCCGCACGCCGAGGCATCGGAGGTTGTGGGTCGACCAAGGGAGGCTTTATTTGGTCTATAGAGACACGAACGTCGTTCGCGTTCATTTGTATTGTGAAGGTTTTGTTGTCTCGACCATTGACTTGGTAGGGTCCGGAGTAAGGTGATTGGAAAGGCACACGCACGGTGTCGTTGCGGAGAAAGGCATGTGTGCACTTTGCCAAGTGGCGTTCATTTGTACTGTGAAGGTTTTGTTGTCTCGACCATTGAATTGGTAGGGTCCGGAGTAAGGTGATTGGAAAGGCACACGCACGGCGTCGTTGCGGGAAAAGGCATGTGTGCACTTTGCCAATTCTTTAGGCACGAAGGGCATCAGCTTGGTGTGATGTGCCTCTGGCGATGGGCGCAGATCGCGCATAGTGCGTCGGAGACGGGAGACGAAGTCTCTAGGGTCCGCACTGGCGATGTCGGGAGTTGAATTGGAGAGACATTCCCCGGGCAGGCGAAGCGGTTCCCCGTAGAAGAGCTCCGCGGGCGTGGCTTGAATATCCCGTTTGAAGGTGGCGCGCAGGCCAAGAGTGACGGCCGGCAGAGCCTCGAGCCAGGATGAGTTAGGGGGGCGCATGATGGCTGCTTTAAGGTGACGGTGCAAGCGCTCGATCATCCCGTTGGCGCAAGGGTGATAACTGGTGGTCCGCAAATGCTCAAACCCGGTGGAGAGTCCGAAGGAGCCTGAAGAGTTGAGATTAGAACTGCCGTCCTTGATTGGTTTTGCCGCGACGAGGGGTGCCGAAGCAAAATATCCAGCCGGACAATAAAGCCGAAGTGACATCTTCAGCGGTAATCCTTTTGAGAGGCCTTACTTCAGATAATCGAGTGTAATTATCAATGGCGGTGATGCAGTAGCGGTCAGGTCCGGTAGGTGGGAGGGTGCTAATGATGTTGATGTGGACGTGTTGAAACCTCTCGGAGGACTGGGAGAATGTTCCGTGCGGCGAAGTGCGTGTGGGGTGATTTTGGCTCACTGGCATTGGATGCAAGTCGCGCCCAGTTGCGGCAGTCAAGCTGCTTAGAGGACCAAACGGAGCGATCAGTCCCAAGACGTGTAGAAGCGCGAATACCGGGATGGCTGAGGCTGTGTAACTGGTTGAAAAGGCTTTGGCGATGCGGTGAAGGCACGTAAAGTCTCGGTCGTCCGGTGAACCTGTCGCAGTAGAGAGTGTCTGTCGAGCCAGGGACAGCAACTTGTTGTAGACGAATCGAAGTCTCCCTCATGGAGATGAGGGAGACTTCGTGGGTTTTGTATTTACGACTGCTCAGAAATACAAAACCCCGCGCTATTGTCGAGAGGGGAGTCGCCACGGAACTAGCTCAATGGTAGAGCACCGCACGCGTTATGCAGAGGTTGTGGGTTCGATTCCCGCTTCCGGAAAAAACGGCGCATTTTTTCTCGACTTGAGTTTTCAATTATTTTTTCCTGCATAAAAAAAAGCAATCATACCTTATTCGGCACTATAAAACACTGTTAAAACGCCAAACAGCACTGGCAATAAGGACTGCAACTTTGATATGTGTCCTTACGGAATCCCTCGTCCCGTACGTCTCTGTTCTACAAAATGCATTACGAGGGTTCTGGCTTAAGCAGTCTTAATTGCCTTTGGCTATCCCCGACTTCCGACCACGTCTTACGTGCGGCCGCTGGGAAAAAGACGTTCTACGTCTTCCCGCGGTGGTCGAGGGGCGGCGCTAGTTGACCGGGCTCTGAGCAGTCGTAAATACAAAACCCCGCGCTATTGTCGAGAGGGGAGTCGCCACGGAACTAGCTCAATGGTAGAGCACCGCACGCGTTATGCGGAGGTTGTGGGTTCGATTCCCGCTTCCGGAAAAAACGGCGCATTTTTTCTCGACTTGAATTTTTAATTATTTATTCCTGCATAAAAAAAAGCAATCATAGCTTATTCGGCACTATAAAACACTGTTAAAACGCCAAACAGCACTGGCAATAAGGACTGCAACTTTGACATGTGTCCTTACGGAATCCCTCGTCCCGTACGTCTCTGTTCTAGAATATATATATATATATATATATTATATATATATATATATATATATTAAATATATATATATATATATATATATATATATATACAGCAACGC
This sequence comes from Haemaphysalis longicornis, assembly GCA_013339765.2. Taxonomy (NCBI): domain Eukaryota; kingdom Metazoa; phylum Arthropoda; class Arachnida; order Ixodida; family Ixodidae; genus Haemaphysalis; species Haemaphysalis longicornis. Next base: position 1,695,015 of record CM023454.1, on the reverse strand, counting down.
TGCACAGAATAGTTGTGCATTCAAATTTTCATGTGCGTTAAGAGGGTTCAAAGCTACTCGACCACTCTCGACACGTCGTAGACACTCGACTTCCGGCCCGGGGGTTCAAAAAGTGCAACACGTCATTCTGAGTAGTCTGAGTGTCGCTGGCTACGCCTGAAAGTGTAGGAAACAAATATCTTAACATCATTACCCGAGAAAGTGGACGGTAAACTTCCTCGCCCGTACCATAATGGTCATCGCGCGAGATGCGTAGGCATGATATCGCGGGTTTGCATCCCACTCTTCGGGCACTATCTCCTCACTTTCTTTCGGTCTTTGAAACTCTGCATCAGTTTCAGTGACCCACCGCACTCTCCTCAATTTATATATACATATATAGCTGCACCGTGTTTGCGCTACAGCTTCCCAGGCTCACAATCACGAGGTTCCTATTGCGGCCGTACCGTTCTCCAGGAAAGATGCGGCCGCACTGGCGTCTTATGTTGGGCGGCAGGTACAGCTTTCCATATGGGCTGCTCCATTACACCGCTACGCACCACTCTACTCCCTTCACCCAGAATGTACTTTCCAGTTACCGCCTGGTCTCAACAAGCACGACGCAGCTGTACTACACCGCATACGTTTGAACGTCGCCTACACACGCCTTTTCCGTTTTAAGCTTCAGCAGACCCGCTCACCCTTGTGCGAAGACTGCCACTGTCCAGAAGACGTCCACCATGTCATCTGTGTGTGTAGACGATACGATACACCCAGACTCTCCTTGACTGTGACTCTGGGCAAACTACCCACATCAGGTCTTACGCTGCATGATGTGCTTGGCCCCTGGTCATCTGCTAAAATGGCCTCACGTGTGACGAAAGCCTTTCTCAGCTTCCTCCGTAGATCAGGTCTCGTCAACATTCTTTAACAGTAGTGAACATCGGTGATATGTGTGATATAAAACCACGTTCCTCGTCTTAAAACTCTTAACCTCTGTGGTATGTCAAAGTGAACATTTCGCGTGTGTATGTCTTCATCATGGCTGCGATGGTAACGCTGAATGTGCCGCGTTCCCGTGAGACTACTCCGTGAACTCAGAACTCTGTCATCTTGAAGCGAACATTTCCTCGAGTATACTTCAACATTTTTCTTTTATTACCAAACTCCTGAACGTGCTTGCGACTCCAATTGTCACCATACTTTTTCTTGTTTTTTTTTCTTTTCTCAATCGTTTCATTTGTCACCTGACGTAGCATGTCAGGCCCTGTGCTGGACAAACCTCGTCAGTGTCATTAAACCATTCTCTCTCTCTCTCTCGTGTTTGCGGTTGAAATTCGGCATCATGGAGTTGTCGGAGCAACAATTTATCGACTTTCTCGCTTGATCAATCATTGCATGGTTGTACGTTAAGAAGTCCATTCCAGGAATTACGTCGACGGTGCAGTAAGGCAAAATGACGAACGCCGCATGATACGTGGTACCGTCTCTGGTGACGCGTGATCTACAGGTTCCGCTTGATATTTTCAGATGGCCTCCTGCAGTGCGTATGCGTGGACCGTCAAATCTTCTCCTAACTTTCTTCAGCTTAGACTCAAATGATCCACTGAATATTGAGCTATCGGCTGTCATGCGTATAAGGGAAATAATCAAATCTGTCGATGGACATCTCGACGTCAGACGCCGCCTTCCTGGAGTTCCGGGTACGTCGTGGCATCATATCTCTGCTTGTATGTGCGTCTTCCTTGTCGTCATCTTCTCACTAGCTTTCTTTAGGTGTAATGTATCCTTCGTTAGGATTCTTTAGGCGTTGTGCAGGCACTGTCATCAGGAAGTTCATTCAATTCAGGAAGTTCATTCCATTCCGTGATCAATGTTCTTTGAAACGTTTTATGTCAGCATACGCTTCAAATATCAAAATAACTATTTGATGACTACCAGGGCACAGTGGGATCCCTGGCAATGAGACCGCTAATCACATGGCGAGTGCTGCTGCTCTCATGACCCTAGTTCACGTGACAACAGTACCTTACACCAATCTAAATACACACATCAGACGACAGCCTCGTAACTCATGAAGACGACTCTGGAGACAACAAACAGACAACACCCTACACGTAATAAACACAATTGGGACGCTACACAACTGATTCACACCAGAACAGTAGAAATATAAATGGAGCGCCAGTGAGCTGTCTTGGCACCATTAGCTGCTTTTTTTGCGTGCTTCCCTATGGTAAATATTTTGGGCACGCCGCAAGGCACTAACGATGTAAGCGACTACATTTTACTAGCGAAAAATAGACGCGGACGAAGAAGAAGTACACAGGACCCACACAGGATACTAGCGAGTGTCCTGTGTACTTCTTCTTCGTCCGCGTCTGTTTTTCGCTAGTAAAATGCAGTCAGATAACCAACTAGCCCAAATTTATGCCTTAGATGTAAGCGAGCACCTCATTGCTTCGTCATGAATTTCCAAAACGCTTCACAAATGGATGCTCATATTTTACTCTTCCCCTTGAATAATTGGTTCGGGCTCTCACTGAAGTCGCACTGGCTGGCTGCAGATATGCCACACATACGTAACAAACTACCACCTGCTCAATGGATCTTCTCGAGCCCGACGTGCACCACGTGTGGAAGGGACCTATCCGTAGTACACTTACCAATCACATGCAAAGCACTTGGCACAACACGACAGAAAATGTTCGTCAAAATATACACACGAAACATTCCACTGTACCCATCCTCACATTTTAACCAAAAAACCAACGTTTTCTAGTTTAAGTCCTCTTAAGTTTTTAGCTGACAAAATTTCTGCAGACCTTGTCATATCACGTGTTCTAATCCTGGCCCTTTCGCTTTGAAACACTTTTACTTTTACTCACAGGTTTTAGTATTTACATTATCATCAACCATTATATAACTTCTTTTTCTTTGTCTCTTAGCCCTTACAGCATGGATCGGCCCGGGCAATTTATCTATCATGTGAGCCCAATATTACCGTATTTCTAAAATTACTTCAACGGACGTGTAGGTTATCGCTGTTCACGATTATCTCGACTACTTCATGTACGATTACCATCTTCCCATTCCCCGCAACTTTCGCATCGTAACAGACTCATATGAAGCTATCCAAAAACTTTGTCATCCCAGGTCCACCCACCCTTCTGTCCACACCCTTATTCATCAAATCACTGCGCTCCAAACATTCCTCTGCCACGTTCGAATCGACTGGTCCCCTGGTCATAAACCAGCTGCTCCTGGGAATCAAGCAGCTCGCGTGGCCCCATGGGAGGCCCTTCTCACAATATCCTCCTATGGATCCCCGGCGCTGCCCTTCGCGGACCACCCCTGGCTCAACTGCCGTGACGATGCCCCCACTCACCCTCCCGCAATTAGCCTCCGTAGATTCAGGCAACTGAATCAACAACGCCTCAAGGCACTCACCCCTTCAGGCCACCTCACCTCCTTCCCCACCCTGACCCAAGCACAAGAAATCTTTTAGAACACGTTCCTCACCAACACCTGAACGATACCAGAAAGCATTCGACAATAGTATCATTCCTAGCACGCCCACCGATATCCCTACTGCCGCCACTCCATCGCAACCCATCTCCACCACCTCATCGGGCACTGCCTCAAGTTTTGTCGCTTTCGCGCATTCACTCACACTGACCACAACACCTCAACTTACATCAACCCAGCGTTTCTCTCACACGCCAAACTCTTCGAAATCACCATTCGTGCCACAAAAAGCAGCCTACCACGAGCAAGTTAGCCATGGTCGGCACGACTTCTGAAGAGAGCCCTTGAAGACGGCGTTATAAAACTGTGCTCCGCCCTCCTCATTCCCTTTCCGCCCCCCACCTGGCCTTTGTCCTTTATTTTTAACAAAGTTTACAATTACAACAACAACTTATTCTGCATTGCGACATAAAAACGCAACCACCATCATCATCATTCTCACCAGCACGCCCGGTTATATCGGGTACGCGTCGCACCGTGTGGCTTTCATCGTCTTCTGGAGTCACGTCAGGGTTAGATCGGGTCGTCGGTCTTAAGGTATGCCGGAAACACGGTGGTCGGTGCGTCCTTGCTTAGTTGGAGTGTTCTCTTTTTTCTGCCCTTGTGCAACTTAAACTTCATAAAATGCTGCTTTTTGTTTTCCCCGCGTTGGCTGGGTGACATTCCACTGCGAAAGTAGCATTGTTATCGTCGTTCGGCGACTGGAATGGGTCGGAGAGGGCAAATGGTTTACACTGAATGGGTCACGGCTAGTCTGGGATAGATACTTGTCGATTTCACGTAGTCATTGGCCAGGAAGGGGGCGATATGCGTCCACAGAGAAACCACGCAGTCCGGGTTAGCGATACGTACATCTTCCTCTGCGTCTAGTTTTGGACTGCAGGAGGTCGGGCAGGCGACACTGGGAAGTGGTGTGAGTGTGCCTTTTGACGACGAGTTGCATCTGGGCAGTGTCGGCGAACAGCTTCGTCGTAGTCCATAGCTTGTGGGTCTCGGGATTCTTATAATGGTGTAGAAGTTCCCATTGTGTAGGGAACTTCAGATCGCATGTCGTGAAACTGCCGACCTCTCTGTTTCAATTTCCTCCAAGACAACCGCTATTTTTCTAACCATATCATTATGCAAGAGCTTACCCATGGTCTCGAGTCTGCAGCTTTGATGTCTAAACAATTTTATGCCACTTTCCTGCCCATGACAGTCTTTCGACGTGTTGAAGTCAGGTGGATCCCTGCATACGTGAGTGAATGCTCTTCGAATAAACAAAGCCACAACGAGACGGCACACAGGGAGGCGCGCGGAAATACACAGCACGCTCCCAACGTGGAGAGTCGTTGCGAGTGTAAACGGGAAGGAGACCCAACCACACCCACCCACAACACTATCAATGAAAACAGATGCTTCAAGCACTGCACAACCACACCAAGCGAGCGAACCAGGCTGGGCAAAACCATTGTAGTGCCTCACAGAAATGATGAAAAAACGTAGCAGCCAGATCAACACCATCGCAAGCCAGGGCGAGGAACTCTCCTCCAAGATAGGAACAATCGCAAAAAGGATGGACAACAGTGTCAATCAACTCAGGGTAAAGGTTAACGTGGTAACCGTTCTTAGAGGTGGCCCAACATGCGAAAGACGGTACAAGAGAAATACAAACGCTACCATCGTCTAAACACCTAACGATAAGGAAGAAGAATAGTGGAAAATACAAGGAGAACACAATAATCTATCAATAAAACTGCAGAGGCATTAAAGGCAAGATTTCGGAACTGCCAGCATACATAAATACGCAGAAACAAAGCGAGAAGTCAAAGCACTGCAGGAAACGAACACAAAACTTAAACTCCCGGGCTACATGTCATACACGCACCCCAGTGGTAAAGGAATGGCAACACTAGTCGGAAATATCATTGCATCCACACAACATCTCAGTCGCCGATAGAAGGGAAACACGTACTGTTGGAAATACACAGCAAGAATATAGGCAACAAAGAGAACATATTTATCCCTAATGTATTGTGCAGGCCAGTGAAGAAAGAACTAAAACTAGCAGAAATCATACATAACAGCCTCAACACCACCCAGGGCAAGCCGATTGTCATTCTTGGGGACTTCAACGCCCCATACTCGATGTGGGGATCCCAGTTTAACTCCAGGAAAGGCAAAGCATTGGTCAGCATTATAGAGCAACAAGGCCCCGCCCTCCTCAACGAAGCGAACACTCCAACGCGTATGAGAACAAGTACGTCGAGAGACACTACCCCCAACTTCACTATGGTGCAAGGGATCCTCGACAACACGTGGCAAAACACGGGGACGAGTCGGGGCTCTGAGCACGATATCAAGTAGATCCAGATCGGAGGGCGGATACTCAAGGCGCAAACAGGCACAGCGCGGCTTACAGACAGGGGCACACTAAGGAAAGAACCAGAGTAAGATAAGACAGAAAAGAACCTATGAAGAAAGGGCCAAACACCAAGCCCAAATGACTAAAAGACACACACAAACCATTGCCACCACAACGCAGACTCCCTTTGTGGATGCCAAACTCCTTCACATATGGCAAGCAAAGCACGACTTAAAGAGGAGGTGAAACAAATTACAAAATCTTCCAGTAGGGGAACCTTGAGTGTCATGCAAAGCAGCCATGTGGTCGTTTGTAGTGCCATTAGTTTTCAGTTCGTCGTTTTCGTTAAGTTGAGGTACGTAGATATTGTTTTATTTACAGGTTGGTTTCCGTGGTAACTACCAAACTTTTCACTTACCGGAACTACGAAATGGGAAATTGCGTTTAGCCCGTGGCAGTTTCGCATTCTACTTAGGGTTTCCTTACGGGAAGATGGCGTAATTCTGTTAGATGAGACGGGGCTGTGTCCCTCCCTTGTCGCTGTTGCCCCATCCACACCCCAAATGCGCATGCTTGGCTTGCTGAACGCCCAATGGTGTCTTATCCTTTAATGGCTCCTCGAGCGACCATGTTGCCAGTATCTTCCTGGGCCGGCCTCAGATGAGCCGAGCATGCGCAGTTTGGTTGTGGAGGGCGCCACAACAAGGGAGGGACATAGACCCCACAATGAGATACTGGAGTGACCGTGTTGCCCGGGTCTTCCTGGGCCGGCACGAGACGAGCCTGCTTCCCCTTTCGGGCTCCTGGAGCGGCATTGTTGCCAGTGTCCTCCTGGGCTGTAGGATGGACGTACGACGGCTGACGGATCCGAGAGCAAGAGATGCTTTGTATCTAAAACAGACATAATAAAAAACTTCGGGAGCGCATCCACGAACTGAACAAAGTGGCAACAGAATATGCGAAGCAAGCTTGCACAGAAAACTGGCTACAGTTCAGCGACGGCCTGCAAAGCACACTGTTAACCTGGACGACGTGGGCCCCGCTCAGACGTCTGATCGACCCACTTGCAAGCAAGAGCGCAACAAACCGCACCCTCACAGCCACCTATAACAATCACAAGGGAAATGCGAGCGGCCTAATCAAATACCTCAAAAGAAGTATCTCAAAACGGAAAGAGAAGGAGAATTCAAAGACTACTCAGGTCCACAAAACAAATTGCTCCGCAGAGTTTTCACCGAAACAGAACTGCTCACAGCCATATATGAAAGCAACAAGAACAGCGGCCAGAGCCCGATTCTTGTTCTACATAACCAATCATAACCACAGCGACGCAAGGCGGACGGAACTCCCCAAACGTATGAACAAGACATGGGAGACGGAACCCTCCCAACGGAATATAAAGAAACGGAAGAACCCGTTATATCTTAACAAGAAAAAACCCGCACATCGGAAACTTGAGACCAATCTGTCCCACCTCGTGCGCTGGAAAAGTGATGGAGCGACTGGTACTCAAACGACTCCAAAGACAAGTGGACGAACACGACATCATGCCCCAAACAATGTACGGTTTGCACAAGCACCTCGCAACGCAAGACGTGCTCTTACAACTCAACGAACTGGTAGTCAAACCAGCAACACAGAAAGTCCCGAGAGCGATACTCGCACTACATCTAAAGGGAGCATTCGACAACGTAACGCACAGAAACATCCTCAACAACCTTAAGAAACAGGTTGTGGAGTGCGCACGTACATCTAAGTAAAGGACTTCCTCAGCCACAGAACATCCAAAATAAAGATATGCATTAGAATGAGAGACCGCTGGGCGAGTTGGAAGAGGTTCATATTCAAAATTTAATTGCGCGAAAGACGGATACAATAAAGGTATTGAAAATGTAACTGCGAATTCAAAATATTCAAAATATTCTGCGCTCAGTACAAGCGCAGTATATTCAAAATATACTACGCTCGTCCGTGTTCTTTCTTGTACCTGTCTATCGTGCATGTAAATTTTGAATATTAAAAAAAATATAAAGTAGAGGAGATGTCCGATCCTATCTCCTTGGGGGACAGAGGAACAAAGCAAGGATCGGTCCTCTCCCCCTGCTTATCAACTTTACCCAATTCCCAATGCCGAAACTACTAGGCAAAATAGAATACATGGGACATGCGATGTACGCAGACAATACAACCATAAGGCTTAAAACAACAGCATCACAAGGATGGATTGAAGCGCCGCTTCAAAGGGCAGCCGACACAGTCAACGAATACGCGCAACAATGGGGACTTAGCTGCGCCCCTCAAAAGTCTAAGCTAGTAATCCTAAGAACGAGAAACGACTAGAGAGCTTGCAAAGTCGAATTCGAAATAGACGGGGCAAGGATTACCCGTAGCTCGCATGCCAAAATCCTTGACCACATAATACAAGCAGATGGCAAAGCATCGCAAACGGTGAAAAAGCACAAGACTACAAGGTACCAGATCCTGAAAATGATACGTAGAGTCTCCAACAGAAGAAGAGGTATGAAGAAGAACGACACATTACCTCTCGTGCATGCCTTCGCCATATCAAGGATGACACACGCAGCACCATACCTAAATGTCAGAAAAACAGACACCGTATAGCTAGACAGATTAATCATAAAAGCGACCAAGCCAGCGCTTAAGATACCACAAAACTCGTCAACGGCGCGACCTCGGCTCATGGCAATCGACAACACGCTTGACGAGCTAGTAGAAGCCCACCTATCGAATCAACGAGTTCGCTTCAGCAAAACGGATGCCGAAAGGGCTGTACTTAAGAAGATAGGATGGCAAGAAGTGCCACACGTCACGGTGCGACAAGTGCCAGACCAATGGGCTTCACAAATCGAGACCAAACCAACCCCGAAGAACATGGACTTCAACAGAAACAAAAGACGGAGGAAAGTGAGAGTAAAAGCAATTAACAAACTGTTGAAAGAATGGAGACATGAGGGAATACTCGACACTGATGCTGCCTTACCCAAATTCTCCAACAAAGCAACTATAGTAGTGACCACAATAAAAGAAATAGCGAATTCTGCATCATTGTACACCACGGAGCCAGAGGAAGCAGAAGAGACCGCCATAGCACTGCCGCTAACGCAACCTGGTATAGCGACAATTATCAGGGACTCAATGAAAGCCTACAACAGATACAGAACAGTATAGATCTCAGAAACTGCCGCCAGAATCCTGACAAGCGGGAAACCTTCGGAAACAAGAATTGAATTTATTTGGGTCCCTGCGCAATCCTCGATCGAGGGCAACGAATTCACTCATTGACAGTCCCGAGAATTAAACCTCCCGGCCACAGAGGAAACGGAAGAAGGGATGCACCCAACCACGAAGTATGCAGAAATCTTCAAACATTACAAGGAGAACAGTAGAAGCCTTCACGGCCCTCATTCTAAACAATCCAGCGAAAAACAATAAATATATTGACAGATACAGGCAGCCTATTTCCCACACCCTTTACTCCTAAACCGCATGTTCGCAATTAGATACGCAAAAGAATGTCCCCTATGCTCAAAACCAGGATCCCTAAATCACCCCATCGGATAATGCACAAACTCAAGTCTCCCCAATTCTTGTTGACTCCATTAGCATAGAGGATGAGCGATGGAACTGACTAGCACCACCCTCGAAGACAAACTTCGGCTGCTCCACAGGGGCAAGGAGGGTCGGGAAGCATATGGGAACCTGTGAATAAGGCACCACTCCGACTGAGTTAAATAGCTCCATCGCAACCCTTCTCTGAACAACAAAGGTTATTTTCTGTCTCTCTCTCTCAAGAGTGAGCCATCCAGCAGCTATTCACTGCCCTTGAAAGGCACGGGCTCCGAAAAGGTGCCAGTGCTCAGTAGTGCTCAGGGAGGTGATGCAACGTTGTGTCACGTAGAGGCCGATCCGTAAATGGGCTCACGGCTACTGCAGAATCTTTGTCATTTAAATCATTTGCAATCAAATCCATTCCCCCTATGCGTTCTTAGGCGTTGAAGACTGCCGACCTAGTGTTTCGTATTTCCTCAACGAGCACCTCATTTCATCTCTCTCTCTCTATATATATATATATATATATATAAATATATACTTCTGTTCTACAACATTAGCAAAACATACACCAATAAAAGTTTATTTCAAAGGAGTAACTCGTGCAGTACTGTACAATTTCAGGTTTGATTTCAGATTTAATGCGAATAAACGAATAAAAATGTTTTTGATACTGTCCAAGAAGCTTTTCTGTTTACATTTAGGAACGTGCACAAAACTGGATGCAGTGATGGTGTAGAGGTACACCCGCCTCGCGTGCAGAAGGACCGTGGTTCAAATCCCGGTGCCGGACAATTCCCACCGGATTAAAAAAAAAATCCGCGTTTTGATGGAATTGCGCAAAGGGGCTTGGGGTGCGGCCTGACCCCGGCGACCAATGCCGGTAATGCACTCCCTCACCAGAGCAGGATTGGCCACCCTGGTGTAGTAACGGCCACAACCTCCCATAAATACGCCAATTAACCCTCGGCCCTCAGTCCCCAGCGGCTGCGAAGCAACTGACCATGGCGGCGGTCAGACCTGTGATGCAGCAGAGGGTGCTAAGAATCCTTGGATCCGGACATGCCGCCAATGGAATCTGAGCCTGGCAACGCTTAACGTGCGAAACTTATATAGCGAAGCAAGTCTCGAGGTGTTGTTCGAGGAATTAGAGGGCATTAAATGGGATGTAATAGGGCTTAGCGAGGTTAGGAGGGCAGGCGAAGCCTTTACGGTGCTGAAAAATGGACATGTCCTATGTTACCGTGGTCTAGAGGACCGAAGAGAACTGGGAGTGGGATTTCTAGTCAATAAAAGCATAGCTGGCAACATAGACGAATACTATACCATTAACGAAAGGGCAGCAGGTCTTGTAATTAGGCTCAATAAGAGGTACAAGCTCAAGGTGGTGCAGGGCTACGCGCCCACATCCAGCCACGACGACACAGTAGTGGAACGCTTCTATGAAGATGTGGAATCGGCAATGGCTAAAGTAAAAACGCAGTATACCGTAGTTATGGGGGACTTCAACTCCTGAAGTAGGCAAGAATCAGGCTGGAGGCAAGGCAGTTGGGAACTATGGTCTGGGCTGTAGAAATAGCAGGGGGACCTACTAGTTGAAATTGCAGAACGGAATAACCTACGCATAATGAATACCTTCTTCTGTAAACGGGAGAGTCGGAAGTGGACCTGGAGGAGCCCGAATGGGGAACACAAAAATGAAATAGACTTTATATTATGCGATAAACCTGGCGTCGTGCAGGATGTGGAAGTGCTCGGAAGGGTAAGGTGTAGTGACCACTGTATGGTAAGATCTCGAATTAGACTAGATGTGAGGAGGGACTGCAGCAAGCTAGTACGTAAGAAGCCGATAAATGAGCTAACAGTAAGACGTAAAGTAGATGAATTCAGGATCGCGCTGCAGAACAGATATTCCGCCCTTAACGAGGAAGCCGAGCTTACGACACTGGAAGCCAGCGACAACCTTACACGCATTATCACGGAGTGTGCAGTAGACGTCGGGGGCACTATAGCTAGACAGGATACTGGTAAACTTTCTCAGGAGACGAAAGATCTAATCAGGAAACGGCAAAACATGGGAAACTCTACCGCAGCTAACAGAATAGAACTAGCCGAGCTCTCGAAGTTAATCAATAAGCGTAAGACAGCTGACATACGGAAGTATGTTATGGAGAGGATCGAATACGCTGCAAAAAACGGAGGTAGCCTGAAAGCAGTGAAGAGACGTCTTGGCGTGGGGAAAAATCAGATGTATGCACTTAAGGATAAGCAGATAAGCAAGGATAAGCAAGGCAATGTCATCACAAATAGGGATAAAATAGTCACTGTGGCCGAGGAGTTCTATAGGGATCTGTACAGTAGCCGGGACATAGAGGATAATGCCGAACGAGACAGTAGCTCAGAGGAGACTGACATCCCACCAGTAACGACCGAAGAAGTAAAGAAGGCTTTGAAAGAAATGAAAGGGGGCAAAGCACCGGGTGAGGATCAGATAACAGCAGACCTCTTGAAGGATGGCGGAGAAGTTGTACTTCAAAAACTGGCAAACCTGTATACGCAATGCCTAATGACCGCAATGGTACCGGAATCTTGGAAGAACGCGAACATCATCCTAATCCATAAGAAAGGCGACATGAAGGACTTGAAAAATTACAGGCCGATCAGCTTACCGTCAGTCGTGTACAAGGTATTTACCAAGGTGATCGCGCACCGAATCTCTGCAACCTTAGATTTCAGTCAACCTAAAGAACAAGCAGGGTTCCGTAAAGGTTATTCAACAATGGACCATATTCACACGATCAATCAGGTGATAGAGAAGTGCGCTGAGTATACTGAACCCCTATATATAGCCTTCATAGATTATGAGAAAGCATTTGACTCGGTCGAAACCCTACCAGTCATTCAGGCATTACGGAACCAGGGGGTAGATGAACATTATGTAAGAATACTAGAGGAAATCTATAATGGGTCTGCAGCTACCATCATCCTCCATAGGGAGAGCAGTAAAATACCTATAAACAAGGGTGTCAGACAAGGAGATACAATCTCTCCAATCTTATTTACAGCATGCTTACAAGAAGTATTCAGCACGTTGGATTGGGAACAGGTGGGAGTAAGGGTTAATGGAGAATACCTCAGTAACCTCAGATTTGCTGATGACGTTGCCTTGCTAAGTAACTCGGGGGACGAATTGCAAAGCATGCTTTACGCACTGGACGAACAGAGTAGAACCGTGGGCCTGAAAATTAATATGCAGAAAACTAAAGTAATGATCAATAACCTCGGGACAGCACAGCAGTTTGAGATAGATGGCAAGGCAGTGGAAGTGGTAAGCGAATATATATCTTAGGCCAAGTTGTGACCCCAGATCCCAACCATGAGGCAGAGATAATTAGAAGGATCAGAATGGGGTGGGCATTCTCAGATAATGAATAGCAGCCTACCATTGTCGCTGAAGAAGTGTATGACAGCTGCATCTTACCGGTACTCACCTACGGGGCAGAAACTTGGAGGCTCACTAAGAGGGTTCAACTTAAGTTGAGAACGACTCAGCGGGCAATGGAGCGGAAAATGAGAGGTGTAACATTAAGCGACAAGAAGAGAGCGGAGTGGGTCAGGGAGCAAACTGGTGTTAAAGACATATTAGTAGAAATTAAGAAGAAGAAATGGACGTGGGCAGGGCGTGTAATGCGAACGCAAGATAACCGCTGGTCATTAAGGGTAACAGAGTGGATCCCTAGAGAAGGCAAGCGTTGCAGTGGGCGGCGGAAAGTTAGATGGGCCGATGAAATCAAGAAGTTTGCGGGGGTAAATTGGCCACAGTTGGCACAGGACCGAGGTAATTGGAGAATAATGGGAGAGGCCTTTGCCCTGCAGTGGGCGTAGATAGGCTGGTGATGATGATGATGATGACAAAACGGTTATTGTGTCAGCCAGCTAGTTGTTAGTATTTTATCATCTTTTGTAGCTGATGAGAATTCTGCCAAACCTGAGCACTTCGCACCACTTTTTACACTAAGAAAAACACCACCACCTTTTCATTCCTTCTTAATTAAACCTGAATGTTCGCAACCCGGAAAAGAATAAATATCGCCTGTACAAAAACCTTTCTCGGTGAACAGAAAACACTTCCTTCTTGTGAAAGTTTACAAAACAGTATTACCATTTTTTTTTCTTATTTCTTCGGTGACAGTTATTCAAATAAATGAATGACATGGCTGATGAGGCCAGTAAAGGGCTTATACATATTCTTCGAAAAAATCAGCGGAGTATACAGATCTATTCTTATCGTAACATAACTCCATCTCACTACAATTCATTTCCTAGACTTTTTTCACATCATTTACAGGTGATTATGAGGTTAACGCTCCGACACTAAACAGATGAATATGCGGGACGTAGGGGAGGGGTCAAGGTTAATTTGGACCACCTGGGGATCATTAACGTGTGCGAAAATCTTTACCACATGAACGTTTAAGCTTTTGCCAGCCTCCCAAAATCAACCCCGCTTCTTGGCCGAAGCAGCACAACGACATAGGTACTCAACGCTCCCGGCAAGTACCATGATCAGAAATTATCTTATTTGGGGCCCCAGACTGCCTCTTAACAAGACTCTTTCCATCCGGTTCTCAAGCAAACTGGTAGTTTATTTAATCTGCACTATTTCGCATGAGACACAAGAGCTTTTTTTTTCTAAGGCGTGAGGTTCTCAAAAAAATCTGCTCAATCCACCCTGTGACGATTGTTGGAATGCAAAACTCTGCCCGACCCCCCAAAAATTCCACATGCGGCATCTCTTGAGTTGACACACGTGGCTTCTGCTAAATGTCGCCCTAAATGTCGAGCTCGGTTATCTTTTCAAGTTGAAGTGGCGCCGAAATCTCATTCACAAGGACTACTACGTCCTCATTCAGTTTCGCAGAAAACCCATGAATTTTCAAGTTCAGCCTGCATTCGTATTATACTTATTCATTTAACCCGTCCATGAGACGTTTGATTTTCAAAGCAGAGCTCGCCTTCTCTTCTTTTCGCAGCCGTCATTCATGGTTGGCTATTGCATTGTTTTACTTGTCTAATCCCGCAACAAACTATTCATAGGTTTGGGGAAGCATTTCTAATGAGTTTTTATTCGCGTTATAGGTATCTTCATGCCGTGGAGGGCATCACTTTTAAGGTGAGTGGAAATAGTAGTGCCAGATTTTTAATGAGGGTGGAGCATTCAGAGCATACCAAGAAGAGTCCATTGGCTGGGAGAAGTTTGCTACAGGAGACAGGCTTCAGGTGCCTATGTTTGTTTTTATTCCAGACATAGAGTCACTCTGTCATAGCGCTTCTGAAGCAGCAGAGACGGCAGAAACCACGTTTAAGAGTAGTTGTTTAGTAGAGATATAGAACCTATCGATTTGCAAAAGTCAATAAGGGCTTTTGTTCAACAAAGTCAATTGAAGCTGCCTTTCTCCGCTGCCTAGTTCACTGGATGCCGGCCCCAATCGGAGGTTGCAAGTCACAACCCAAGCCACAATGCGATATGCACAACTAAGTTTTAGTACTGCCCCCCTGCTTGTTGTATTTCCGTGGATAAATTGCAGTTCCCAACAGAAACTTGCACAGGTGGTACACCAGGCACAACGTCGCTCCGCGTTAGATTCCAGTGTCGATAGATATTACAATCCCCCTCGCAAGTTTGTGGCATGAACCTGCGAGAGTCAAGAATGCCGTTTGCAGAGAGGTGGCGATGTAAGCTACCTGTCTCTGCTTTCCTGTTAACAGAATGCTGGCGGCTGTGGGCAACCTTCCGCCAGCCGGGATGCGCCGGGAACGATGTACGGAACGTAATTCTTGTGCTGCTTGCTTGCTGGTTTTATTTCGTTAGATCTAAATACCGTTCGTAGCAAAAACTATACAAACAGGGCTCTGTCAAGCACAGCCTGTTTCATCGGGAGCTTGTAGTGCCTCTTGGATTGCACAATCAGCTGCGCAAGTTCCGAGTATGAACCTGCGAAAATCAAGAAGGACGTTCCTAGAACGAAACTGATTCAAGCTGCATGTCTGTGCTGCCCGTGCACATAATACTGAAATGATAAAAATGAAAACTCCAGTTTGTTGCAATTACCGTTTTAGCGAAATGGTTTAGCCCATGAAACTTTTCTTTTCACGCCGCCAAGGTTAAATGCGTAAAAAACTCCGTCATACACTTTTTGACATTTTGTGCGTAAAAACAATAAAAGTGTTTATCCACACCTCAGATAACATAAGAAAAAATCATTGTTTATTTTCTTACATATCGTGGTACGGAAGAACACAATTGTTAATTAGAAACTCGCTACACTTTGGCCGTGCAGAAACTGAATGCGTGAAATCGTAACAACCCACCACAATGCTTAATAGCCGCAAGATGGCGCGCCCACTTGTCTGATAATAAAAGCTGTGTTCCCTGCTGCCGCCAATTACAACGGCACAGTCACAATACACAACATCCCTGCCTTTCCAATTT
Organism: Haemaphysalis longicornis; assembly: GCA_013339765.2. Taxonomy (NCBI): domain Eukaryota; kingdom Metazoa; phylum Arthropoda; class Arachnida; order Ixodida; family Ixodidae; genus Haemaphysalis; species Haemaphysalis longicornis. The sequence continues at coordinate 1,679,101 of CM023454.1, read as the reverse complement.
GTGATTAGTAGTCGGCCAAGACCACTACATAATATCTATGATGAAGTGGCACTCCTCTAACACTCTCCGAGGGACGAAGCCATGGTGTTGGCACTCCATTCGCCTTATTGCTGGCACTAAACCCGCACTGCTTCCAACAAACGAGTCAGCCACTCTGCGGGGTGTCTGCCTCCACAGGGTATGAACTCCGGCCACCAGACGTGGAGCTGGACGTTGATAGTAGTTCAGCCTGCGTCGCTTCCGATTCCGAACCCTCTCGTCATGTAGCCACGAGTGTCTAGCGGTGGAGTTGGTCCACACGCGTGCGCAGTACCGGGCTAATAGGGGTCGTGAGCTCCTAATATATTGGACCAGTTGCATAGAACATTACACACGGGATCCCCGGAAACCCCATAGCATAGTTACGTGCTAAAGCAAGGTCTTCGGGGTAAACCGTGCGTGGTGTGATTGGCAAATCTCCAGGCCGTGTGGGCTTCTCTGGGGCTCGACAGGGTTTCAGATGATTCAACATTGTAGAAAATATAAACACAACAAGAGCTCAGCCTGGGATTACCTAGTATTCATGTGTGTGGTTACGAGGTGCTCCAGGATGAATCCTGCTACTCACCACCCCCGTTCCCCTGGATGATAGGACATAGGGACTTCTTGGTAGTGCATACCATACTTTTTGCCCGGCCATTCGTAGATGCGTGGAATGGTGTGTAAGTTACCTGGCGGATCAGATTGAAGTTTAGGAACTCTCGAAACTTGGAGGAAAAAAGCGAAAGGCAAAAGATTTATTGTATGACATGGCAAAAGAACGTTGGCCCTCCCGGTAGTCTCGTGCGTAGTAAAAAGATTTTTCAAATATTTTTCTGCGGTAGGACTGGTATGGTGTTATGTGTTTTATGTTTGCTTTATTCTAGTGGTGTACATAGGCAGAGTAGGCAACGACGTAGATCCTACCTTGTTTGGGGACATTGTATAGTAGAGGCTACCATGCAAAGAAGGACTCGTATTCAAGGAACTATCTTGTGGGACTCATTTTTGAAGTTTACACTTATAACCTCTCTTCACTTCTAATGAACACAGACTACATTTCCGCCTACCACGTTGATAATATTTCTCGAGAGAACATTCTTAAGGCGGTGGTATTGCGATGAGGTGTGTCTTCCAGGATTTCAGAGCGGCCAATCTTCTGAATACGAAATGTGTGACCCAAGAAGAAAAAGAAGAGGAAGGGTGGAGAAATTTTTGTAAACTAAAGTTCTCCTGGTAACCAAATTGGTGCCCTTCGTGCGACCTTGAGCTGATGGTAACGAGGATTTGGTGTCGTGTGCCCCAGTTGAATAGATACCTGCACAGGTCTCGTCTGGCGCAGTCTGCTGTGTGGAGTTACTGTAACGAGGAAGAGTCTCTCGACCATTTTTTTTTGTCCTGTTGTAGATTTTCCAGCCTCAGACGCCCACTCCCCAGCAAACCACTAAAATCCCCGCGACGTCCCAAAAATATCCGAAAGTCTATGTCCCAGCAGTATCTCTATTAGACATTCGTACAACGTGCAATATTTTAATGAAAATTTTTGGACGTTGAGATAACGTGGCGGGTACTTTAATGTCGGACGTTGTTTCAACTTTGCTAAAGACGTACTCTCGATGTTGCTGCTACTTCATTTAGGGACAGTATTTAGACATTTTTGCTGACGTTGTTCAGATGTTGCTCGTATGTCTGTTTTTTACTTCAAACATGTCTATCGCAGTTACATTTATTTTAGCTATATCTGCTATACTTTATTTTAAAACTGTCCGCAGGCGTCCTGTATTTAAGGTACCGAGGGGTTTTGTATGTGTTTTTTAAGGGTTTTGTACCGAGGAGCTTTGTGCAACTATTGTAATCCACCACTATTGCTTTAAACCTTTCCCCTTCAAAACAGTAGCCCAATACCGAACCTCATAGAAAGAAGCAGGGACTTAGTGCAGAATTCGTTCACAAATGACGTTGCCAATGAGCCTTGTAAGGTTTTTTGGTAGGGGGCGGGAGCGGGCGTCATTGCCGTCAAATCTCAACAAAATAAGATAGGTTGATGAACGAAGACGCAATTAGCGCAACTTTACGTGCTACTTGAGTTAACCTTGATGGTACGTACCGACTGCAGCTTTATGTGAGCAAAGTGTGAGCAAAGCAAATTTCGGGGCTTCCTTGATACTGAGGTTACTGTCAAACGTCACTTGTGGGCTAAAGGGAAGGTACTCTGCTTTTTTTTGCCTTGAAAAAATTTTCGATGACACCCTCATTGCAAAAAAAACTAAACAAAAACCGTGAGGTTTCGCCAAGATTCGAACCATAGAATTTCAAAACACAACACCAGTACCTACGCTCCAATCCACTCGACCACGCCGGAAAACAATGCGTGGAAACACGAATTTGGTCCCCTAACAGAGGCTGACACCGAATATAGTCGAGTAATTCGTTTTGGTCGTATTTGACAAATCTCAGCAGTGCTAATGCTTGTTTCTTCCGCACTGATTTTAGAGGCGAGGTCAATTATGGTAATACTGCAAGTGATGTAACCAAAGTTCCTTATTTAAGCCAAGAAAAGCTATCGCGCTTCATCGTTCCCCCTATTCAAGCTACGGTAGCCGCGAATCAAATTGATTGCACCGCTAGATTTCTGGCGTTGATAAATTTTCTTCGTTACGCACCGATCTTGCAGAAAAGCCCATCGTGCTAACACTACAAGCGATGTAGCCGGAGCTCCCGTATTTAACTCGGATAAAGCCCTCCCAAACCTCTGATCTGCCCGATGAAAGCCGAGCTAGCAAAGGAGGAATGCGCACTTTCGAACCGAAAGTAGCTTGTAATTTGCCTCAAGGCACCAAATTACCGCACGTTAAAAAAATTGTTTTCTGCGACGAACGTACTGACCACAAACCAGGAGATGGACATGGAATCCGGACGATGTCGCCTGCTTTCGGATGCTTTCTGGCGCTGCATCGACGATGATATCTTGCGAACAGCATAGACATCGACGCAGCTACATAGGAGCAGTGGGAGAGTGAACATGCCAGCTCGGACCTAAGTAAGCTGCTTTGGCTCACTGAAAGGGCGAAGACGGCAGACCGCACCAACGGAGTCCTGGACTGATGACCCCTCCCACTTCGAAGCTAGATCTACCCGTTCAATAAAGTTTTCTCCTCGTCCTCCTCCTCCCGCATCAGCTCACGTCGCCGTGCATTTTGCCGATGCCGTCAACTCGGGGCCATGTCGACGGGCGAAAGTGCGTAAAATACGCTGCAAGCGGTTGCGGCCTCAGAACAAACCGTAAAATTACGGCGCCCGCAACCCCATGGCAGCTGTATTTCCACCACGGACGCTGAAATTGCCTTAAATGCCGTAATCTAGATTGTCGGTACAATTACTGTTTTCTTTAAAAATACCCACGCTCAAGCTCTTCTTGTATATAATTGGCAACTAATATGTTTATTTACCCATTTCTTGGGCAACTATTTTGCAACGCGTTTTATCAAGGGTATCTTTCAGGAACTAGTTTTCCCCTCGGAAGAAAACGAGACAGGAAGTCGCTGCGCAGCGAGTGGAATCGTTGGAAAGTTGTGTTAAGTGCACTCCGTATTGATATGCATACTACAGGCCGGTGACGGCACGTGTGTGCACGCCTTCACCTTCCATAATTTCGGTGTTTTGACTACCATGGATTTATCTACCGGACGAAGAAATACTGAAGTAGTGGAGGTAAGGGAGTACTAGTGAACCTTGTTCTCTTGTCATATGTATTTAACGTAGTAGAGTTGCTCTTGAACTTCGGTACGTGTAAGCGGTTAGCCCTAACAATTTTTGAGACTCGCTTTGGGCGTTGCGGAGATTTATCGGTAGACCTTTGTATCTGGCTGCTGCATTATCAACAGAATCAATTCTCGCGCAATTTCTAGCCCTGTGTTTGGTGAAGTGTTTGTGTTCTGTCCTGTTGTGCTAAGCGAATGTTTTGATATGAAATGAAATAAGGGAAGCTGAAGAGTGCGAATATAAGTGCGTGCGCGAATATAAGCGCGTGTGCAAATATAAGCGTGTATAGGTTACACGCACATTGTGTACTTTTAGCGTGATATTGGTTTTTGTTTTGTTTCTGCAGAAGCCGTTTTTGTTTTGCCATAATTGTTTTCGGGTAAATAACGTGCACAATAAATTGAATGATTGCCGTGCGTTTAGCCTAAATAAAATAATAAATCGAGTGAATTTCGAGAGTACACCAATAAATTAAATTGCCATCTCCATGCTTTTTTCGCGTTTCGATTGAGTGTTCAATCTTTTCGAACGCTCAGTTTGGTCGTGAAATTTTGAAATGAACAATGTGTATGAAACCCGAATTTATTTGTAACGTCAGAACTACACGCATGTCGTAACTGGTAAAGTAGTATGAGCAGCGCTGGTTGTGCTTCGTAGTCTTACTGCAGCATCGCAAACGTAAATTAACCTTTCAAAACCTAGTAAAAATATTAAAAATGGCTGTTCAATTTCTGTCATTTATAGAATTTTCAGCTTACTGAATTTAGTGTGTAACACACCTTGGTGATGAAAGTAACACAGGATTTGGAATTTCGCAAGTTTAAGACAGAGTATCATTCTGGTGTCTGGCCTGTCGTTTGCTAATAACTTGCATGTTGCAGGCTGCTGAGTGCTGCAACATAGACAATGTGTGAATGTGATTGTGCTGTAAAAATGTCTTGCACTACTTTGATGTTTACTGCTGTACAACATATACTTCAACTAAAAATGTAGGCCTAGCAGGACAAGCGAACAGGACAACATGAGGTTTTCAGTGATGTGCTTTTTGAAGGTTTGGTAATGCATATATACCATCTAGCCCACCTCGCCATTCTGCTACAGGAAGTATACGGCCATGGCAGTGACGCTGTCCGGGTTTGTGCATGTTTCCTTTTGCCACATTTTGTGGACATGGCTTCATCCGTGTATATATTGTCACTTCAATCCACCAAGCGGTGAGGATAGACACAGAAAACTATTTTGCAAGTTCAGATGGGACCTGTAGCTGGGCTGAAATGTCCTCAGAGTTCCCATTAACGCAAGATAGGTCTTATATATAGTTGTACCTCACATTAGCTGTTATAGTTAGTGTTAGGGTTGCCTTAGTAGTGCCATTGGTGACAATAAATTATATCCACTCCACTCTCTTCCTGTCCCTTAATGTAAACCCATCTTCTAGTGTTTTATTGCCTGTTATATCGTCCTTAATTTAGGTTAGACCCTTTAAGTTAGCCTGGAAGTTTCTGCACCGTAGTCGAGTACCGGTAGGATGCAGCTGTCATACATTGTCGTTTTCAGGGACAATAGTAGGCGGCCATTCTCTATTATACCAGTCTTAAAAGCTGTATTAACAACACAAATTTTCCTGTACCTCTGCCTAGATTGATGAACTGGCTTGCACGGGAGGTGCTACTGCAACCGTCTACACAAGGCGCCTGCTCAAGCTACTGTTGACGGTCAACTTGGCGCAGGACTTTTACTGGTTTGGGAAACAGGAAACACGCTTGGTTCCACTTGTGAGTGGCATCCTACATTGTGTGTAATTAGATATCTTTGAGTAGTTACAGACATCAAATTCTTTCACAAGACAATGTATAGGGCCCAGATTTTTATTGTCAGTCACATATTGCGCAAATATCAGCTCTGTCGACAACCTGCGGCTTCTTAGTTTTTATTGCTAGAAGTGGTATTAAATTTCTTTCAGCCTTTGGAAAATGACATTTTTATTCACTTTCCAACCAATCAGGTCTGCAACTATTTTGGCAGTTTCTGGCACCACGATGAAGAACGCAAACTGTTCAAGAATCCCTTTCATAACTGATGATGGAGGCATGCACCATTGAACCACCATTGAATCATTTCCCTGCTTCCGTGCGTTTTTATTTTGTTTTATTGTTCTTTGAGCGTATCACTTGGTGTGAACCACGTAGTCATGTAAATCTGTCTTCTTGTAACTAATATTCTATCATATCCGTGCTCCTCGTTTTTTCGTTTGTTCCCAAATATATCACTTTGTGTGAAATGTTGAACTAGTGTAACTTTTTTTTCCAAACCAGAAATCAATAGGCTGTATTTAAAGTTTTTGTTGTTTTATTATTGTCCTGCCATATCACTAAGTGTGAATCATTTCATCACGTAAATTTCTACTGCTCTTGTAACCGCCGTACAGTCATTTCTTTATACACACCTTTTTATATAGATCATAACCATTTCATTACATGTTGGTTTGTTTAAGGTAGCTTAAATTTGTATGGCACTCACAACCACCACTCAACACCACTTTTGTGTTTCCTAGGTGCTTTTGTTTTATTGTTCCGCATACCTTACACTACATGTGAACTATTTAGTTTCGTAAAGCTGCTTTGATTTATAATCACCATTCAATCATTTCTTTGTTTTCACACCTGCGTTTTTTTTTTCATCCAATTATTTTATTGTGCGAAATTTCAAGTTGCATATCTACCTTGTGCTTGTACCCGGAATTTACATGTTTGCTTTTCTTCCTATTTTTTGTCAACCTTTCAGCTGTGTGTGACTTATTTGTGGTCATGAATATTTGTACTATTCTTGTAATAGTACAATGTGTACCCTGTGGGCCAGGGCAGATAAGAATGAAAATTAAAGTGGTTGTGTTGCGAAAGAATATTACATAATTTGGAAGTCAATATAAACTGTTTTACCTGAACTCTTTCGTGTTTTATGTGTACTTTGAAAGCGTTCCTACCACCAAACTGCAGGTACTCACAGGTAGTATTGGAGACTGTTATTTTAATTACTTTATTTTTTCAATTGTTTCTGTGATAAGTTATATGCAGAAGGCCTGTACAGCCGTGCTGTATGGTACAATTCGATTGCCTTTGTGCCCAGGGCCCTTGTGCTGATCACGACTTGTTTGCTGTTAGTTACTACCTGTTGTTTTCGATGCGACATTTCTTGTTTAGAGCTGTGCTTTGTGTGCTTCTGCGAGAGTGTGTGGTCAGCTTGGCACTTCACATATGAGACTTCATGCTGCATGCAGCACTTCGTAGGTGGAAACACAATTATCTAGAAACCAGGTGACAAGTAACAGCAAACAGTGATGAATAGCTAGTAAGACATGTATTTGAAGTATAAATGCCCACAACACGTAGGCAACCTCGAAAAGGAGCTGGCCAAACTTCCAAAGTATGTATAAAGAACGTAAGTTTCAGGCATACTGGTCCATCTCAACAATATTATACTAACGTACAGAAGTCATGAATATAACAAACTAATGCTTGTACCAAACACGGAAAACAAATTTAGAACAGACATCTATATACGCCTTGCATGCGTACCAATACAAAATCAATAAGACGTACCACTAAGATAACGTCTTGTAAACAGCATATAAAAGTAGCATGAGACGTGTATTGTACGTTATCCTTTGTATGATTTGGATGGGTTTTTTATAGTTGTAGCAACAGAGAATATATGTAACTCCGACCCCAACGGTACGTCTCCTGGACATCTGCAATATCGATTGCTGACGTCTCCGAGATATCTGCACAACGTAACGTGGTGTCCTGGGTCCTTCAGGTACAGCTTCATAGCCTGGAATTGACATTATGAGTCTCGGCTCAATTATCATTTGAGGCTTCAGGAACGGGATATTGCCGCGGGGATATTTAATTTGTTCTCCTGCACTTCATAGAAAATTCTAAAAGATTCACAACGTACTTCAATTCTTATTCTGGCACCTTACCAAATCCCTTCAAAAGTATTCATTTCTGAATACCGTAATTACCCGATTCTAACGCCCACTTTTTTTCCGGAAAAACAGGTTGAAAAATCGCATTCGCGATAAAATCGGTTACGAAACCCAAATTGCCGAAACCGTGGAAAGTTCGTCCCACCTATCGCCATCGTCATCACAAGATGGAGCCAAGGCTTTTAGGAATAATTTTTCTGATGCAGGAAGCATAGGCGCCTAGGCTTTTCTATCGGCGTTCACAAAAATTGTCAAATCGTTCCACTTTCGCGCTTGATAACAGCAATGGCAGCAGCGACTCTCTCGCATTCAAACTGAGTGGTCGCCTGAAGCGTGCGCCTCTGGGGAAGCTCGCGAGATGGCCGTGCGAGGCGTGGGCCACGATCCTATCGACCATGGTTGAACGTTCGCTCAGAAGTGTGGCATCGCCAACGCGCTTGACAACACCGAGGAAGAGATGTGGTCAGCGGAGAGCGACAAGGAGTGAGATGAGTGAGATTTCTTTTGGAAATAAATCGCCCGTTTTTCTCGCATTTGTTTTTCTTGCTCACAAAGTTCCGTGCGCGTTACAATCGGAGGTGCAATTTTATTCGAAATTTGTTGCCAGGAAAATCGGGTGCGCGTTAGAATCGTGGTGCGAGAGAATCGGGTAATTACAGTATTTTTCTTATTCTCTTCCCCTTCTCAGGCTCCCCCTGCTCCCTACCTCCTCTGCGACCTCCTCCTTCTTCTCTCTTTTCCTCTTATTATTTCATTCTTTCAATTTTTTACGTTTTTTTATAATGACAAATTTTCGAACTAGATTTTTGAAACACAAGATAAAAAAAGCTTCAAAATTTTTTATTTTCCTCCAGTAATGTACCTAATTAGCTATCTATTTCGGTCTAACGATTGATGGTTCTTCGATCCCCCAATTGGGTATGCGCCATTAAAATAAGCAACAACAAGAAGACCAAGAAGCTGTTTGGTCTCGGATGCAGCAAGACGGTCACCCCTGTGTTGTAGGACAGAGGATCGTTGCCGGCTCCCCCGCTCGAGCAACCAACCGGGCCGTCAACGAGACGACGGCCGACGACAGGACAACACGTTGCTCTGTTGGAGTGGGCAGGGTTTACGTGGCGTCGAGCGCGGGCAGCCAGGCGTTGGTGCGGATCACGGCTCAGCTCTTTACGCCCGCCGCTGGCCGTAGGGCACCATCACGTTCCTAGCCAGTGCCGCATTTGTTCAATGACTGCAGCTACCTGCTCCGTGGTGAGACACTACTTCCCCGTATACTGTGTAATAGTGTGTCGCTTTCATACCTTGTAGTCTCCGAGATCATCGACAGTGAGTGTGACTCTTCCTTTACAACACTGTCCAATATAATATATTATATCCCGTCGCTCCGTACAACTTGCCGCGCGGAATATCCATGCTCGACCTATCCCATCCTCGTAGCCTGTGTTATCGTGCTGCTGAAGAACTGAAACGTTTATCAAAACCTGGCCACACACTGGGTGTAGAAGAGCTGTGTGAGTGAAAGCGCAACAAACAGCCAACTTTTATCGTTCGTACCCGCCAGGTGACGTGGGTTCACGTCACATCGTGGTTGCTGTGGTCTGTGTTGCCTCCAAACACAGCCGCCACAGTTACAAAAGACAACCTCTTCACTGAAGCTACCCTTTGCCTCATGACGGTAAAGAAACTTATAAAGATTTGGTTATTTGTCAAATAAAAAAGTACCACTCACCGAAGGCCACATCTAAAATAAAAACCAAAAAAATGTTTTACGTTATTGCTGTAAATGAACATGTAAAAAACGATTTCATGAGTTTTTCTACGAGGATAACGTGAAATAAAACAAAATGTAATAAGTAGGAAACTTACTATATCTTAAAACTTTGCCGGTATCATTTTCTACGGTATTTTTTATGTTTACTGATAAATATCGCCTTTAACGTCTGGTATCTATCAAATAAAAAGTCCTTTAAAAATTTGTCGATTCCTATAGAGTTTAAGATTGTGATACCACACATCTTAAAACATAACAAATGATCAAGCCACATATTCTCCATTATTTTTTTTTTCTACTCAACACACTGAACGGCAGTTTCTAAATACAGATACCTAGTCATACATATCTATATATAAATATATATATACATATATATATGTGTTAATATATATATTATAATATATATATATATATATATATATATGTGTGTAATATATATATATATATATATATATATATATGATGGAGAAAGAGAGAGCGACACACAACAGAGACCATAATAAAATAAAACCTTGAACTGAACTACACTGTTGGAACGTTTTGACACGGATACTTGCATTCGTCATTGCAAACAGGCTCATTCCTGACATTCTTACAGAGGTCTACGGCTCCAGGTGAGAAAGAAAGTGGGAGATAAGGTAGGATAGTCTGAGGAAGATTTGGTGTGGGAGCGTAGGGAAGAAGATTGTGAGGAAGATTCAAGGGTGCATAGTACCTGGTTGGACGAAAGTCTTTATGGTCAGGTGGTATGTTCATAATGAAGATGCGATCACTGACCGAGTTAAATACAACAATCTTAACTGCAGAATGCCGTACAGAACCATTGACCGCTATGTCATAGATGTCATAGTTTCCTACTTTCAAATGTGGCGTAATGGTCCTGTGCACGCACTGGGGATTATGCCCTAGGTTCTGTTGGTCGTGCCTTGTGTCGTTGGCATTACAAACGATTTGACGAGGACTCTGGTTTTCGCGCTTATTGGGCTTCGAGTGTGACACTTCGCTGTCAACGTTCTGATTATGACCTTGCACCTGTTCACCGGGTGCGTTCGCGGTGACTTTATATGTGTTTGCGTTGCTCTGCTGTGGCTTAGGCTACTCAAATTTCGCAGATATACAAGCAGTCGCAGCAGCTACACGGGCTCTTATAAACAACACCACCGTATGTTTACTGTGGGAGCTTGTCGTTTAGGTTCATAGCTAATACCGACGTTTTGCGAAGGGCACGAGGGCATTGCTATAGTCATAATTAAAAACACCCTGGAAAGGGTCTCGATGATATCGGCCCGATAAAAGATGTCCGCCCAAGAGCGAAATGTTTGGCTCGGTGCAGTATCAGCCGGTGATCGAATTCGCGAATTCGCGGCCTCATTTTCTAGCTGAAACTTCTTTGTCAGCCAATTTGAAGTAGTGTTTGTTGTATCACTTTCAGTTCTCTTGCTAGCTGTTATCTATGGCATATGCGATTGGCGCAGGTAACTAAAGAGGTAACAACATACGTGTTGTGAGTAATGGGCTAGCAGACAGCTAAGTTCCGGTACAGGCCTTTTTCGGTTGTTTTGTGTGCACAAAAAAGATGGTACATTAAAAGTCCGGCTTTTGAGAACATTAAGAAAGCCCTTGAAGCCATTTTCTTCCTTATCAAGAGTGAACAGAGTTATGGGATTCTGGGAGTTTAAGCACAGTAGATATGTCGTTACGCCCTGGTTCCGCAGAGAAGAAAAGCAATCCTCCACGTAACAATGAAAACCTTTAGGCATCCGGGAAAAATCTAGAGCTTTTTGTTTTATTGCTTCCTTCCCAAGGTTAGCGAGAGTTACCGATATCAACTCTCCTAATGCCGTGCCTCGGGCCTGCTTGTAAAACTTGTTGCGGTGCTTGAAGTACGTATTACTCAAGCTTGACTAGAGCGGCTTGCAAAGCTCAGTCACGTCCAAGGTACTGAGGCTGGCTAGAGAGCCGTCAGGGTTCAAATCATCCCGAGCTTGGTCACACAGATGTCGACCGGGACGGTGTAACCAGGATTTCACCGCAAAGAACACAATAGCTTCGTCTGTGTTTACGCTGCCGTGTTGCATTCTCTGAACAAAGAGAGATCTGTTCAAGATGAGAATGTATTTTGGAGTAGAGTCTATTGCACCAGCAATCTCCTCCCGCAAGAAGTATAAAAATCTGTTCACTATCACCGAAACTACGCACGATAAAAAATCGGGCAAAAATGTTCCCTGTGAACTCAACCGCGTACAACGCGACGAAAGCCGCGCGCTCTGTCCCGGAGAGGGGAGGCGGCGCACGGCGTTCTGTTTGGCGGCCTTCGATAGGTCACAGGCCGGGGCCTTTCGTTCTTTTCCCCGCAACGTGGGCGGGTCTATTTCCGGTCTGGTGGCACAAAAAATCAGGCATGGCGGCCGGCTCGCAAGCAAGCGCTCAGGCTGGTAGGGCGTTTTTGGAGCAATAAATGTGTGTTGTCGAGTGGGCTCCTTGAAAGTGCAACATTTAGTTTGTCACTCAAACTCCGCGCGATTTCAAAACAAAAGAAACACGAAAAGCATGCGGGCAGGTTCAGACATAAAAGAGGTTCGTACACAGAGCCGACGACGGCTGATTGTTACAGTAAATGGCAGAATTAAGCCGTGAAGTTCACTAGCGACAGCCAATAGGAGAGCCAGGACAGCCGTGGCCCGATTGACGTCGCAGAGTCCATGGATAATGAGAAGAATTGAAGAACGCGCGTTTGTTTTTTCCGCGTCTTTCACGGTGATTTGCGGGTACCGCTTCACGTTCACGTGTAATATTTGGCTCGGGTGTTCCTGGAAGTCTAATCTAAACGTCTCGCAGGTTTACTTGCACTGCACGAAAAGTGTTACAGGGTTTCTTTAGGTTCGTTAACTCAGTGTCCTCCCGCGGAGCCGGAGGCGTCACCTTGAAGTCCAGGACTTTTGTACCGGAAGCGTTGACGCGAGACAAGGCTTCGGTTGCTTCGTTTTCGACCCCGGGAACGTGGCGGATGTTTGTAGAAAACTTGGAGATGAATATGAGCTGACAAATGTCCTGTTCTGCGTAGGAAGAACGATTGTTGTTAAGTACGTAGGGGAGGTGTTTGTTGTCTGTCAAGATGTGAAACTCACAATCTTAGAGGAAGTAGCCGAAATGCCTAATAGAACAATAGGTTGCGAGCATCTCCCTTCCAAAAGTGCTGTACCGTACATCTGCAGGCTTCAGGCGTTTCGTAAAGAAGCCCAGTGGCTTCCACTGTGTACCCTCCTGTTCCTGCAGCACTGCTCTGACTGATGTAGAGGAGGCGTCTACGATGAGGCGTGTAGGAGCGTGTAGGCGTGTAGGAGCGTGTAAGGCGGATAGGATGAGGCGTGCAGGAGGCAATGGATAAATGAGAAGGGTAGCCGCGGTCAGCTCGTCTTTAGCTTTCTGGAAAGCGTTCCGGTGTTCGTCAGACCAACAAAATTCTGGTGCCTTTTCGTCGCCTCGGCGCAGCAGGTCGGTAAATTACTGGTGTATTCCAGCACATGACGGCATGAACCACCGGTGTAAGTTTAAGAGACCGAGGAACTCTCTCAGCTTGGGGAAAGAAGTCGTAGCAGAAAACTTCTTCACTGCTTCCACCCTCAATTCCGATGGCATAATTCCTTCAGTAGTGATGTGGTGGGCTAGGAAGTCGAGATCCTCGACACCAAACACGCACTTTTGATGTTTTAACACCAGACCGTGCTCATCTAGACGCTGAAGGAGCTGGTGAAGGTGCTGTTCGTGCTCGCTGGGAGTTCTGCTAGCCACCACAATGTCACCCAGGTAGACAAAGACGAAAGAAAGACCCTTGGTGACCTCAATCATGAACCTTTGTAAGGTCTTTGCTGCATTTTTCAAGCCCTAAGGCATACGGCCAAGCCCAAACAGGCCGAATATAGTTGTTATGGCTGTTTTGGTATGTCTTCCAGTTGGACGGGTATTTGGTAGTACGTCGATGCGAGGTAGATCTTGCTGTATATTTTTGTACCTGCCCGCTGTGCAATAAAATCGTGATTGTGTGGCAGATGATACTTGTCCGGCGTTGTTGATGCATTCAAGGCTCTGTAGTGACCGCACGGGAGCGAATCGTCCCTCTCTTCTTTAGGATCCATGTGCAGCGGAGATGAACGGTTGCTAGAAGAAGGGCGAATAATTTCCAGCTGCAGCATATGTTCCAACTCACGGCGGGCAGCTTGAAGCCTGTGGCTGGATAGCCGTCTTGGCCGGGCGGTGACTGGCAGCCTGGTGGTGATGATTGGTGAGTAACGTTATTTTTCACCGTCTGTTCCGTGTTGCGAAGCTTGGTGAGAGAAGGGAATTCGGCCCTGACGTGCCGGTAGGCAGATACTTGCTGGAAGGCAGGCACAGATGCCAAATGAGCAGATGTGTGACTCCAAACCACGTACTTTGAGGGTTGTGTTATTATCCTTAAGGCAACGGTCACGTACGTTCACATCCAGGTTGAACTGGCTCAGAACGTCTGCTCCGAATAATGCAAATTTAACGTCAGCAACCACGAAGATCCAGCGAAACAGGCGCCTTAGTCTGACGTCTATTGTCAGTGATCGGAAACTGTAAGTACCGATGGTAGTGTTGTGTACCGCCTGCAGCGACGATATGTTTTTGCTACGTAGGCAATCTTTGTTGGTTGCCGTGACAATAGAGAGTTCGGCTTGTGTGTCGCTAGCAGGTGCGAGTTGATTATGCGGTCGACTACGAAGAACCGGCGGCTTGGTGAGGGGCTGGTTTCGTAAGCCGCCGTTAAAGACTGGCCTGAGCGTTTACCGAAAACGAGCAAGGTTGAGTGCAGCGGCTAGCACCTGTGCCAAAACTAAGGTGGTACCAGGAAACTCTGTCCTGTCTATCTCGTGACTGGCTTCTCTGGGAAGAGCATGGCTATCTTAAACGGGATCGGTTGCGTCGTTACTCGTCCTGTTGGGGAGCGCCAAATACCAAAAGGTGCTGCATTGTCTCGGTAAGTTGTTGAACTTTCTCCTCAAGGCGCGTCAGTCGATCTGGTTGCTCGTGTATTCTTGCAGGAGCTATGGGCGCGTAGGTTGGAGTAGAGTATTCCGTGATGCGATCGGCAAGTTGCGCTAGTCGATCAAGGGACGCCTTATTTCAACCCGCCGACTGGTGGAGCCGTTGCAAAAAAAGTTCGAGAAGAAGTGGGAGCTGGCCATCCTGACGCGCGTGCACACCGACTAGTTGCCGCATCCGGCGCAGCAGTTGGGAAGGTCGTTGGTCGCCCAGCTCTTCACGACGCAAGAGCTGCTGAGTCTGCTTTTTTCAGGCGCCTCGAGGCTGTCCAGCGCCGTCTTTTTGAGGGTGTCATACTCTCCTTGTGGGGGGGGGGCAGGGTAAATCACACTGTCGTCGATAGCGTCGGTGATTTCTGGGGGCAGGGCTGCGACGACGTGAAGGTACTTCGTCTACTGCGAGGTGATGTGCCAGAGGTAAAAACGGGCCTCCACTTGGCTGAACCAAACTCTTGAATTTTTAGGCCAGACATTTGGTAGCTTCAGTACTTTGGCGATGACTGCAGGCGCGGAGGCAGCAAAATTTTCTTCGGACCTCATCGCGGCACGTTCGTTGAATCGTTGTTCGGGTCACCAAAGCAGAGTTTATTTTTCGGACCACGCATACGGCGAGAGTTCCCACGACGAGGGAAGGAAGGGAAAACCCCTCGTCCTTTTAAAAGAGGGAGGAAAAGGGTTCTTGTGCGACCAGATGCCAACGCCGCCAGGACTAATCCCAGGAGTCGGCCGGAGAGGGCTGGGAAGAGGGCTGGGAGCAGACGCTGGCGTCGCTCAGACGAGTCTTTCCCACAGGCGAACTGTCGACAGGCCGCCTGCAGACAAGAGAGAAAGGAATGCTTGCGTGGAGGTGTGAAGCAGATTCCGCTACACGCAAGATATTTTGTGTTTTATGATCATGATTGTGTTAGTGTGCTGAGCTGGACACATGCTGGGTGATTTGCAATTATGTTTGCCTGATCTTTCTGTGTCTCCTGGTGCACTCACAAGTGGAAGGCTGTGTGTGTGTTTTCCTTTCAGTTTTCGTATTCGGGTCTATACTTGGCATTGTCTGGGTATAATTTTATTGATGTTACAAAAGAGTGCCAACTTTGTTGTTTTGCCTCATGGCGCTCATAGTTACCAAAACCTTTGCTCTTTTGAAGGATATTAAGTTATACGATTTAGATAACTTGCGAAAGATACCGAATGCATTGTTCTGGGCCTCCCGCACTCGTCCACAGTCCTCATTCCACCAGGGTCTCCTGTAGTTGCACAAGGCACCAGAGGGCTGAGGGATGGACTTTTTGGCGGCTCGAAAATGTGCGCTGTGAGGTGTTGGGCGGCTTCACCCACATGTAGTTGTGTTATGAATGTCTACTGTGGTTTAGACATTAATTTTGTAAGTACTCCAGTTTGCTCTAGCTTCATTGAACCTCTTAGGCGAAGATGAATTGCCGGGGTCGTCAAATATATATGCGAAGAGAAGTAGCCACTACAATGTGTGTCCGTGCCAACGCCCACTCAGGACAAGAAATAGAACTTCTGAACTAATAGCCAAGTGAAGATATATCATGTCTCGTGTTCTAAATTCTGGTATATAGGCAGTTTTTTCTTAAAAAGTCATGCTCAGGAAGATGTTAAAAGTTCTCTATCAGGCAGAATCAGGCATCCGTGCGAGAAGAGCCCCAAAGAGAATTGTTCAAATTAAGGTAGCCTATAAGGATGCATAGTTTAAACAGCTCGTCACCAGAGCCGCGAAGTTAGAGTTGCAAAGTGGAAGATCAGGAGCGATGTAAAGAGAGAACACAGTAAAAAATTTAATAAATATTATAGTACGAATCGCCACAGCCTCAAGAACAGTATTTAAAGTGGTTCTATGTCAAGCTAATGATTTTCGAACGACAATGGCAACACCTTCCGAAGAGTGTGGGCAGTCGTTTCTGTCCTTTATGAATTCAACATACATATTAAGAAAGTTTGTCTGTTTACAGTTAAGGTGATTTTCTTGCAGACTCATGACGCTTGAATGGTTACCTTACAGTATCTTGTTTACATCGTCAATTTTTTAAAGAAGACCTCTGCAGTTTCATTAGAATATTTTTTTCTCTTCCGCTTACGAAGTGTTGGGGCTACCGGAGTATGTCGCTTGTGTATCATCTTTCGCGTCTTGAACTCTCAGAGGGGGTTTTCTCTGCCTCTCTGGAGCAATGAATGAACGAACCTGCCCCTACGCTGCACAGTAGCTAGGAAGGGTTTGATGTCATTTTCTCATCAGACATCCCACATCTATGACAATTGACGCAGCAGCATTGATTAGAATGACAGTTACCAGTTAGATCGTCTTGTTATCTTTATGTTGTGTACATCTGGCGGTGGTTAGTTTCACCCCGACCGAGTTAGTACAGGGCCAGAACCCCTGGCACTTGTAACAGTGCCGCTAATTGTACATGTACGCTCGGACGGCGCACCTGATGTAGCTTGCGTTGTGTAGTGTGAAAGGGTGGGCCGGTCAAAGGGGAGGACGATATGTCTATTGAGTATTTCCTAGTCATGTCTTCGGATAGAATGTTCCTAACTTCCATTGCGCTTTGAATTGGCATGCCTGAATTCGTTTTCCTGATCTGACTCCGACCTCACACCGTGTGAGCTGTTGAGGCAGCGGTTCCTAATCGGCAATACTATTTTCGCTGTGGCGTTTTTTGGCCAAAAGATCGGTGGCGACTTCTACTATAACATCGCCAGTTGGTTGTTTGTTTGCTTCTTATGACGTCCGGATTAGACCTTCCAGATATTTTGAAATAAAAAACACAGACAGTGACATGACAGCTTTTCAGTTTCGAGAGACTCAATGTGTAGGAAACGTCATAGTTGTCACGGTTGCCAACAGAGATACTACGTAGCAGGCGGAAGGTTCTTGTTGCGGCCCTTTTCATGTGCCGAATACGTTCGGTCGTGGGTTTAAAAATGCCATATGCTATAGTACAAAGCAGGGGCTAGGTTACTTTCTTCTGCAACCTTATCCTGATAGCTGAAGAGGTACTGGAGCTCCCTGCATGGTAAAGAGACATGAAATGCATCGGCCGGAGCTTAACCATGACTCCGACTGCTACCGCTCGTAGTTTCTAATCCTCCACTTGTAAACACATTATCACGGAAGGTTACAATCTATGTTTGGGGGCTCGGGGCCCCTGGTGTCGCCAATGCCCTCACCATAGGTGCTCAAGGTGCTGGGTCCCTTGGGGACCTCTCAGACCCACTTGTTTTTACTTTGGTATCAGCCAAAGCAGCAGAGACTGATTTCCAATGTTTGGAAACCTTAGCGGGGCTTCCAAATTTTAGGCCACCTATCGGTGTGTGGGCTGGAAGAATGATTGAGCGCCATGCAAACGACTACTGAAAATATGACCACAAGGGAAATCAATCGGCCGCAAAGCCTTTGTTGACTGATAAAACGGCTTCCGGGAAAGCGCAACCAGTGTGCGTGGCGTGTGCAGCCATCATGGTTTACGCTGTGAACATGCAACAACGCAACCAAAATTAGTTACTTAAAGAAATTCAGAGTGTAGTCACGAACAACGCCTGCCCAAACTATACCGCACGATATTCAAGATACCATGCGGGATTGTTCTACACGTTTTAGGAGTGGGTGCACTAACGCAACTTTGTCCCGGCTGACTACTTGCTGTTGTGCTCTTCCGCGTTCGTCTGCGTGGTTAATCTCCGTTGGGTAATGTGAGCGGCCGCTGAAAACTTGAGTCACCATTTCGTTTTTTCAGTGCGCGGTACTCCAGAGCTCACGCTCATTCGAGCCTGAGCTTGAAATGTCGTTTTTACCGGTTGCCCGCGCGGGAGTGGTGCTTAGGGCTGATTGTTCTTGCGAAGAAATTTTTTTTCACAAAAACTGACATACACGTCACATAAACATGTTTTATTTGTGTGACGCCAGTTCTAGGTATCCTCTGCCCACCTTTATGTTTTCCGAAAAAGAGGCTGCACTGCCACTGGAGACTCACGACATCTAGAATGCATTGAGACAATACTCCTGTGTCGTATAGAAGTCACAGATGTAGTAGGTTGGCGTCATTTTTTTGTAGCTATAAATAGAGGCTTGATTGTTTTTTTTATTTTCGTAAGCAATGGAAAGAGTTTGCAGACTTCCAAATATAACGACACTGGGGCTGGGTTTGTTAACGTATGGCAGATCTGACCACACAGAAGTGAGCAACCGCGAGAGCAACACCGTAACCAGCTTCATACCGATCATTTAAGTTTTCAACCTAGCTGTCACTTTTTATATCCCTTTGTGATGTGATTACTGGCTAGAACTTCGAATTCATATCCCCCAAAAGGGACAGTCGCTTTAGAATGGCGAACAAGACGGAGACGGACATTTACTGAGAGGGGACGAGGTAATAAGAAGGGTGTTGCAGTTACAAGCGGAACCAGGTATTAGATGCTATCGTAAATATCCAAGGCTCTATAATGGCGTAAAGGAACAAACAGAGGCTATTAATTCAATTGGAAGAGTGAGCCGTGATACATTAAAGTCGCGCGTGGTATGGCGTAGTGGATGAAATCTATGCTTGTCCATTCCCTATTTTCAGCGACCTCTTGGTAGTAGGCAAGTGGAACCAAATATAACAAAGTCTAAGCTGGCGATTTAATGCATGGTCGACCACACAAAGGACGTCAGACACTGCAGCTTCCTGGGCCTCCAGGTGTCCTCCCGATGGCCTCAAGAGATTTGCGCCTCCGCCTAACACCTACGGCTACCGCCTCTTGGAGGTAGCCTCCGAAAGAGGGCTCTTTTGAATCCTCCGCTACCTAGGCCAGACCGTATTGTCTTTTTCATGCTGCGTCAGTTTTGTGTTCCTGGCTAGTCTAACCGGTTGTTGCGGCGACGCTATAGAACATACCCACAGAGGATGATTGTCCCCGTTTCATGCAGTGTTTTATATGGTTGATATGAAGATGAAAATTATGGTGAGAACCATGAAGTAAACGCCGAAACTTGGTAGAGTAATAAAATGCACTTGATAATTGATTCAAAGTATGTGCACTGTGAATCCATGTAATATTTCGGAGTGTCACTGGCATTGTCAAGTATCGCTCAGGGGCAAGACTGCTACCTTTCGCAGTTTGCTTATCGTATTCCTTACATTTTTGACAGTAAAAGAGTCGGTTAAATGGGCGTACTTCTCCCAGCTTCTGCTTTTTGATATTCACCTCATTCTTGTCGGCTTCGATTTTAGCGATTCAAGTTGATGAAGTTTTCAGCAGTAAAATATTCTTTGCTGTGGAGAACATCGTGTATTTCTGCTATGACCGCAGCGTGCAGCTGTATTATGGAAAACCATTCATCTGAGAGCGCCCTTTTGAGTGGTTTATCTGGAAATCGTGGCACATCATCCGCAGGTGTATTAATAGCGAGAAAAATGATCTCGGGCTACAAGCTATTCATGCATTGACTGGTGTCCTAGACGTGTGTTGTATGGATGGGGTGATTGTTTAGCAGCAAGAAAGGGTAAGACTGCACGTGTTTTTTTATTAAGCACTCATGCCAACGTGTGACGAGCAGCTAGAAATCAATAAACCATCGGCGAAAATTTGTGACAATAGTAAACGCAGAATGCCACAAAAGCAACCTCTTAAAACAGGAGCACATGAATAATCAAGCACCTGTACCTTCTCATTATCTGTCCCGAGTGTAGCCAATGTAGTAGATATTCATAAGGCCAGATAGACCTTAAATACACGCCAATGCTTTACACGGCAATATGTTTATGTGATTAAAAAATCCAGCATTTTGAATTATTTTTGCTTGTGCACAACACAGTAAACACAAACTGGGTGAAGGTGCAATGACCCAGCAGAAAACGGCAAAGTCCCTAAACTGAGGTTACTTCCGACTTGTGCACTCGTCGTCGTCGGTGGGTGAGCATGGCGGTGGGCGTGATGGCATATTGCTGCTTTTTTGTATAACTTATATATATGTATATATGTATATATATATATATATATATATATATATATATATATATATATATATAGACATATATTTGTAATATAAGTCTATGTTTGGTTTATGATTAAACTTTAGTACTGTCAATGTCGAACAAAATTCTCCCGCGAGTCCTTCTTAAGCAGGTTTTCAAACTATACAACCACCTGCCCAGACAACTACCACAATTGTTTATCAAAGTTTTTAGGCGAAATCTCGATCATGTTGCGTAACCAGGAACCTGACAAGCCGGTTTCCATCCCGTCAATGTTGTATTTGGTTTCTTTTATTGTATTGACTCTCCTCTTTAGCACCTCTTGCAGTGAGGGAAATAGAAACAAAAAAATTAAAAGCACTGTCATTGAATTTTTGTTGACTTTGAATTCCAATACATATACAGTCAAACCCGGTTATTGCGAACTGTTATACGAGCCGTGATTGGTTGGATATATTCAATAGTTTGATATAGCTCAACCCATCTATAACCAATTTTTTGTTACGAGAACGCAATACGTCGGACCCACCTCCCCCGCCATTGCCACATATAGAGACGAACACATGAAGTATCCCATTGCATTACACAAATAATCCATTTATTGCATCCTAATAAAGCTTCTGTCCACTTCGCAAAAAAGCAGTGATTTTTGTTTTCCCTTTCATTCTTGTGGTAACTACTAGCACAGGTTTCTCTACACGAGACATCGTACGCACCAGTTGAAGTCTGTGCCTTTGAATACCGAAAAACTATTGGCGGAGCACATCAACTGGCTAAAGCGCTTCATAAAGCGGTTCATTCTCAGTCTCTTCGGTGCTTACAGCAGCACGAGCTGCCATGGCATCAGCGACGCTGTCTGTGCCTAAGGGCTCACATGACCGCAAAATTGTCCTTGGCACTGAGGAAGTCATCAAAGGACACTTTTTTCAGAACAGCATCTCTAACGTTGGCAAGGCCTTTGCGCAGTTCACCCATGCTGCCGTCTTGGTCCAGACTCGGCTGACTGGAAAGGCTCTGTCGTAAATCCCGTGAGACAAAAACAGTTATGGAAGGTGTCGTGCATCACGCCGCTTTATGCGAGGCTAAAAAGTTCAACCACGGAGAATCAACATCTCAATCGCCGCTCCGACACCGTGCATTCCAGTTGTAATTGTAGGCGCGGTGATTGCAATAAATCCGATAGGAACTTCGTTATCGGGACTGCTTCGCATGCACTTTTGTAAAGCATCGGTTTGGTTTCGTATATATTATAATTTATCTATCCGCGTTTGTTAGCATGGGGTTTTGCTATACACCAACTTGACAATTATTCACAAGCAACAAACGTAAATAAAAAAGTGCCACAAATGCAACATCTTTTTGCTGCGATATATACGTAATAATCATATTAATGGAAAACGCATGATTTCAGATTTTACAATTTGTGTGAAGCAGAAAATTTATAAAAGAAATCAACCAACAAACAAAGGTGTCAGCACGCTTGCACAGCAAAAGCAGGCTGCCTCCGAGGGAAAAAAGAACAGAATGCTCACCAATGGAATTACCTGGAGAAAGAGAGAAAAATATAAAAATATATTCGATGCATAGTTAAAAATTTATTTCGATGAACTTATAAAATCCCCCTTTTATTTTGCACAGCTTGCTTGGTCAAAAGAAGAGCTAAACCACAGTACACCTTACGATTGAAATTTGCACGATGGGGGAGTATTTTTGGGTAAACATACACATTCTGAAAACATACTAACGGTCGCAGACACACCAGTGAGTCATAAAAAGCGCTGTAAAAAAGGAATGCTTTTCAACAGCCAACTTAGGACACTGCCTTCTACTCTACCTCAAATATAGGCCGACCCATTTACCACTACGTCCACAAACGCAGCATACTTTCAACTCACCTAATCAAAGTATAAGAGAGCTAACCATTACGTCCTGCAGACAACTCTGGCGCACAAACGTTGTTAACCCTGTATTTGGGAAATATGGCTGTTCATTTATCGGTGGACTGACAGAGTTTATCGAGCCGGGCTGTTTTTATTTCAGCCTGTCATGATAGTCATATCTGTCTTCTTTGACAGTGCATATAATTGCGGTTGTCAACTCATGGTACCAGATCGGCTACGGCGACTGGCATCACATGGCATCTGCAGCCGGCACATGACCGTAAGCTCGTAAATGCCTTATCTTGCCGTTATAACATTCGCATTCATTTGAACGAGGCAAGGAAGTCCGCTGCAGTAGAGGATTTTAACCATCTAATTTATAGCATTTTGCCAGAGTGAACACAGCCGCGTTAGCCGTTTTTTCTCTGACAGCATAATTAAAATGACGCCTTGAATATGGTGACCTGTCTAAACCTGGACTACCTCAAAATAAATAAACCTGTGAGAACAGTGAGCTTGTTTAAAATCGGGCGAAGTCTTTGGTTGTATGAAATGGATATCTCTGTAAACCAATAACCCTCACAACGATTACGTGCATGGTGATGTCGAAATATATGATGCTTTTAAAGAATCTAGTCCTAGCAACAGTGAACACTGGCGATGTTTTTGGAAATATTTCTACGTGAATCTAACCTAATTTGATAAAATGCGCTACATTCACACCAACAGAACGTCAATAGGCACGAGAATGTTTCCAAGGTACGCTAACAATTTGACTGCTCTCCAGAAAGTGCATTCCTGGAAATGATGCGTCCCTAAACATAAATATTACACACGCTTCCGAGACGATATTTTTCCTATTTATTACACATAGAACAAGACATTCTTTCATTCATCACAAATTTGAACAACCGCCAACCAGTACTTTCTTTTTCCTTCCAGTATTAAGCTAAAATGATCCAATTTCTTGATGTCTCAGTGTCATTGCATGACGAAACTTTAACTACAAAGGTTTACACAAAGGCCGCAGATGGGGATCAGTATATACAATTGGAAAGCAGCCACGAAAAGCATAACGAGGCCAGCATACTTTACAGTCAGGCCGTTCGATTCAAAACGGTGTGCTATCAAGAAGCTCACTTTAACCGAAACAGTGCAGTACTTCATGACACCTTTCAAAGCACGAATACCTGGCTCATACTATTGATGACGCAGTACAAAGCGCTAGAAAACATAATCGAAACGAAATATTACGCCCAACGAGGCCGCTCTCTAAATAGCGAACTACTAATTTAATTTTTTGGAGTTATTTGGCTTCAGCCCGGAAAGTTAGTGCGATTCTTTAAAAGAATCATATTATTCTCACGCAAACCCAGAAACTACATCAGGGTTTCCGCACCCGCATTCCTGTACTCTATCGACGTTCCACGAACGTACGAGATTCACTGACTTCCTCTAAAACAAGGCGCCCATGTTACATCGGCTGTCAGTCCTGCCAAAAACGGCGATGCCAAATTTGCCCCCCTCAATGACACCGCCTACCACACCCTCTAGTACAGCTTCCAATTTTAACCGTAACATCAAATGACATTCAACTTGTGACAAAGAAATTTCAATTTCCATGAGTGAAACTTCAGCGCAAAAATTTTACAGAGACGAAAAAGGGAACGGCACAGGCGCGTACTATCAACTGAAAGTTTTATTGAAAACGAAAACGCATTTATACCACCCCAGACCGAACAACCCAGCAGGTCTGCCCTTCGCACATGCCTACGGCTGTACAAGAGAACAACCGCCCCATTCCCTTCTCGTTTCTCTCTTCCTTTCCTTCATCGTCTACCCCCTCTCCTTGAGAAGTTGCACTCTTTATCTAAAATACTCAGCGACGGGTAACTTATACAACCGGAACCCTTATACCGGATATGGAAGGCTTCTGCAATTTCCCTGTGGCACGGTCTCTGTGCTTCAAAAAACTTCCGTGTTTGTGAAGCGTGGCTGACAACCGCATTTAGAACAGTGCAGGGCCAGGTGTGTGTAGGGCTTTCCTTCAAAGAGGAATGATGCTCCCTCAGGCGTACATTAGGACAGCGGCCGGTCTGGCCGACGTACACCCGGCCACAGGACATGGGAATGCAGTACACAACATTAGTCATGCAACGAACAAATTGGAGCCTGTGTTTTATCAAACAACCTCGGGGGGGGGGAGGGGGGAATTGCCTCGGGAATCGAGCTTGTCGGTCACCATGCTGCATAATCTGCCTAGCTTGTTCCTGGCCGAGAACACCACCTTGACGCTGAGACTGTCAGCTGTCTTCTTGAGGCGATGCGACAGCGCATGTACATAGGGAATGATTGCCACTTTTTTACTCTGGTCGGTATCTGTTATGTGATGCGCGAACCCTTTCAACTGTTTCACAAGACGCTGACAGATTGCCTGGAGGACGGAAAGGGGAAACTCAGCGTTCTCCAGCCGAACTACTTGTGAATTGAAGCTTTGTTGCCTAAAATGATAACAGGACTTCCTGACTGCGGATTTGAGACACCTGTGGGCTATCCCGTTCTTAACCAGCTGGAATAAAAAGAAGCGAAGTTCAAGAGTTGCTTATTAGAACGGGGCGCGTACATCCAGCATGTATGATGCCGCGAGAAACGAAGCTCGAGGTCAAGAAATTTCAAGGTGCCTTCAACTGGAAACTTGGCCGTGAACTTCAAACGTTTACCTTTCACAGTGAAGGCATCAAGAACCGCACATTAGAAGGACTCTATTTGTACGTTGCAGCCCAGAACCAAAAAATCGCCCCCATAACGGAAAACCTTATTGGCAACGCCTTGTGAAGCGAGCTGCAAATCACAGTCAACCTTGCCGAGGAAAAATGTTGCTCAGGACTAGAGCTACCTTTGATCACTCCCTACTTTTGTACGTATACCTTATCTTCAAACCCCACGACAGTACTCTGAAGGTAGAAACTGAGCAGCTCCAAAACGCCTCCACGGGGATTCCACTTCGATTCACAAAGGCCAGCTCATCATTGTCGTTTGTGATGCAATCTAGTACGTCGCATCATCACATCGTGAGCCAGGGAGTAAAACAGGTCCTCAACGTCCTCGCTAATTCCAGAGACGTTCAAGCAACCAACAGAGGACCGATACTCCAGAACCGCCTCAGAGTGCCGCACCGAAAACGGATCAATGATGGTCAAAAATTCTGAATGCTTCTGCAAAAAAACGAGAAACAGCCACTTGCCAAGACCCTCGTTCTGAAACGATAGAACGAAAGGGTACCCCCGGCTTGTGGGTTTTTGACGCAAAAAACAGCCTCAGCCTGTGTTCCTTCTCCTTCTTATTAGCCGTGGTTAGGCTATCCAGATTCCACAAAGTACACATGTCCAGGGCCCGGTCCCTGGCTACCATGCCACTGGCATGTACCTCTTTGAAATTCTTACGCACCGCACCGAGTGCCCTTTCCGCGAATGCGGACTGCTCTAGGACAAGAAAATGGACCTCCTTATCCGACTCGAGTAGACGGGCGCCTTTAGCCACCAAGCGACTGCAGATCGAGCTCAATGAAGCCTCCCTTCTACCCGCGGGGCCGCGCCTGGCAACAGCGTCAACGCTTTCACTGACAAAATGATCCCTTTCCACCTCTGTCACAGCTTTCGCAACACTCCGCACCAGAGCCAGCTGTTCAACAGTCTTCAACGGAGTATTCAAACAAAACTTTGGTCCACGTTTTAACACAGATTCCTTACGAGCGTCCAAGTAGACGTCTCCCAGCACCACGAGTTTACCTTCTGGAGGCGCATTTTTTTACGACTGGCAGCGTTGGACGGACAGAGTTCCAGACGAGATTGGTCAGCCTCTCGGTGTGCGAGCTCCCCTTGCGAAACAAGCCCACATTTAGCTTCCCCGAAGAGGGGGTCACACAGGCCACTTTGAGACAGTCTCTGAAGTGCCTTTCCTGTATCCGGCACTCAGATCGAACAATCTTGCACACTCTCATCGAATGAGAGACCGAAGGGGGTAGGAAGCGGAAGGGGGTCTGAACTTCTGGTGGCCAGAGTCGTCATTCTGAGGTACAAGCCATAGACCCGTGCTTTGCACTCACACAGGGCGATGATGGGGGCCAACGTGGCGGGATTTTTGAGGTCGAGGTTAGGTAACACAGAAGCAGAGCTCACGCAACAAGAAAAAAACTGAAGCAAAATAGAGAGACGAGCTGGTTGGTGAACAATTTTTATGAGTGAAACTTAAGCGCAAAAATTTTACAGGGACGAGAAAGGGGACGGCACAGGCGCTTACTATCAACTGAAAGTTTTATTGAAAACGAAAACACATTTATACCACCCCCAGACCGAACAACCCAGCACGTGTGCCCTTCGCACATGCGTACGGCTGTACAAGAGAACAACCGACCCATTCCCTTCTCGATTCTCTTCTCCTTTCCCTCATCCTCTAACTACTCTCCTTAAGAAGTTGCACTTCTTTATCTAAAATACTCAGCGACGGGTGACTTATACAATCAGAACCCTTAATGCGGATATGGAAGGCTTCTGCAATTTCCCTGGGTGGCACGGTCTCTGTGCTAAAAAATAACTTCCGTGTCTGTGGGTCTAAGGTTCCTCCAGTCCTGAGCAACATTTTCCTGGAAAAGGATCACTGTGATTTGCAGCTCGCTTTACAGGGCGTTGCCACTAAGGTTTGCCGCTATGTGGACGGTTTTTTGGTTCTGGGCTGCAACGTAAAAATAGAGTCCTTCCAATGTGCTGTTCTTGATGCCTTAAGTGCGAAAGGTAAAAGTTTGAAGTTCACGGCCGAGGTTCCAGTTGAAGGCAACTTGAAATTTCTTGACCTCGAGCTTCGTTTCTCGGGGCATCATACTTGCTGGATGTACGCGCCCCGTTCTAATAGGCCACTCTTGAACTTCGCTTCTTTCATTCCAAGCTGGTTAAGAACGGGATAGCCCACACGTGTCTCAAATCCGCAGTCAGCAAGTCCTGTTATCATTTGGCACAACAAAGCTTCAATGTACAAGTAGTTCGGCTGGAGAACGCTGGGTTTCCCCTCTCCGTCCTCCAGGCAATCTGTCAGCGTCTTGTGAAACAGTTGAAAGGGTTCGCGCATCACATAACAGATACCAACCGCAGTAAAAAAGTGGCAATCGTGCCCTATGTATAGGCGCTGTCGCATGGCCTCAACATGACAGCTGACAGATTCGCCGTCAAGGTGGTGTTCTTGGCCAGGAACAACCTAGGCAGATTATGCTGCATGGTGAGCAACAGGCTCGATTCCCGAGGCAATCCCCCCCCCCCCCCGAGGTTGTTTGATAAAACACAGGCTCCAATTTGTTCGTTGCATGACTAATGTTGTGTACTTCATTCCCATGTCCTGTGGCCGGGTGTACGTCGGCCAGACCGGCCGCTGTCCTAATGTACGCCTGAGGGAGCATCAATCCTCTTTGAAAGGAACGCCCTACGCACACCTTGCCCTGCACTGTTCTAAATGCGGTTGTCAGCCACGCTTCACAGACACGGAAGTTTTTTTTAAGCAGAGAGACCGTGCCACAGGGAAATTGCAGAAGCCTTCCATACCCGGATTAAGCGTTCCGATTGTATAAGTCACCCGTCGCTGGGTATTTTATGTAAAGAAGTGCAACTTCTCAAGGAGAGGGGGTACAGGAATCATGAAAAGTGAAGAGAAATGAGAAGGGAATTGGGCGGTTATTCTGTGGTACAGCCGTACGCATGTGGGAAGGGCACACGTGCTGGGTTGTTCGGTCTGGGGGTGGTATAAATGCGTTTTCGTTTTCAATAAAACTTTCAGTTGATAGTAAGCGCCTGTGCCATTCTCTTTTTCGTCCCTGTAAAACTTTTGCGCTTAGGTTCACTCATGGAAATTGTTCACCAACTAGCTCGTCTCCCCATTTTGCTAAAGTTCATTTTACGGGTTGATTGCGCGGAATGCCGATTTCAACTTATCGGCCAGGCTGCCAACTCTTTGAGAGTTCGCTTCCACAATCATTGGCAACACATTTAAATTCTTCGCGATCAGCCGTAATCGAAACATATTAACATACCTGGCAACTCATTTGATAATATAAGGTTACAATCCTTTATTCCGGTTTCCGTTCACACCATCATAGAGAAGTCAGAGAAGCCTAATTTTTTCAGAAATTACAATCCATGATGTAGGGCTGAATAAAAAGCATTGACACACCTCTTAGTCGTCTGTGAGAACCTTCATATCTTGATTATATATATTTGTTTTTCGGGCCACCTCGGTGCAGGGGGTGGTGCGCATGCGCGCAGGACGCCCGCAGGGCAAAGACCATTACACACGACGAAGCCCTGATAGTTCACACCCGGCAGGAGATACTAATCTTCTACGCAGAATGCGCGCGAAGCAGAGGCAGATAGTGGCGCCAATAAGAGGGGCCAGACAAGCCGAGGGGGCGTTCAGTCGCGCGTAGTCGAGCGGTGGTGTTTGACCCGTGGAAGAGAGTTACGAGAGGCCCGTACCTACTCGGACGGAAGGACAGCAGCACGACGCAAGGTCGCCGAGGAAATCGCGTAAGTGTCCGCTTCGCTTGACCACGGCTGGTTGAATTGTCGAAGCTCCCCGACAAGCGAGTTCAGGATAGAGCGTTCTTTGCTGGTGATCACTGTTCCACTGCTCCGCCCAGCCACCTGTTATCACGAGATGGTGTCTGTAGGCTTGTTATCCTAGGGTTGCGTTCTGTTATTTTCACTGGCCTGGGGAAGGGCCGGCTAATTTTGTGTTTTTATTCTCGGGGCGTAAAATAAAACTTGTTCATTTATTACTGTCATGCCTTGGTGTTTCCTCATCACGCGAAACGCGGCTAGCGCACCCACGTTACAAGAAGGCTAGTTCCTTCACTGGCGCCCAACGTGGTTTTTTGTGTCCGTCCTCGGTTCGTTTTGTAAGGATCATCGAGCAGTTAGGGGACTCGTAGTTATTTCGACTTGCGGGTAGTGCCTGGGGTAACTCGGCTTCAGTGCTGTTGGGGGTACTGTTGCCTTATCGCGTCGTTCCCGTTCTAACAGCGATCATAAGGTATGCCAGGCACTAGGAGTGCTACTAAGGAAGCGGCAAAGATGGAAGCTACCAAGGACGACCCCGCACCAATATATCTCACAGGATATCTTGAAGGACCCAATGGCGACGGCCAAACCAGGGGACAACCAATCCCAGGGCAGTGAGACCACAACGGAAAACCCCACGGAGGAAACCCAATTAGTGGCAATGATGGGGAAATTATCCGCACCGCTTACACAGCGAACCCATTTCATCGGTACACTGCAAACTCGGTTGACCGAGCAAACGAATGAAACGGCAAAGATCCAGGAAGCCTATTTACAGCGGCTGTCGGACGTCGTGCACGCCCATATCGGCCATGCAGGGTCTCCGGCGGCGGCTACGCCCACTCCGGCCGCCATGGAACTGGCCAGACTAAACCCCAGGCTTCACATTGCAGTCCCGGCGTACGAAGGTCACACGGACTCAAAATCGGCGGTCGATTTCCGGGAAGCGATGGAGCACTACCGCAGCGCCGAGGCGCTCACTGAGAAGTTCTTGCTACAGCGCGTCTTACCCGTTGCCCTGACGTGCTCGGCGGCTGGGTGGCGCCGCCATCAAACCTTTGCAAGTTGGGCGAACTTCAAGGAACAGTTCCAGGAAGAGTTTCTGCTTCCAGATTATGCCATCCGTATGAAGGACGAACTGGTGTACAGGGCTCAAAGAGAGGACGAAACGCTCATAGAGTACATCCGCTCTTTCCAAGAGCTGCATGAACGCACAGACCCAAACGTTCCGGAGGTCGGAAAAAGTCATGAGGGCAATACGGCAATGCCACCGTCGCTTCCGGCCTTTTCTGGGTAGCCACAGCTTCCCCACCATGGACTCTCTGGAAAAAAAGGCATCGGTCATTCAGGGCAAAATGGCGTCTTAGGGCACATCAGCGGGAGCTCTCACAGGCTCGGCAATGGGACCAACAAACATGGCCCCGCAGCCGTCGGACCAATATGGTCAGACGGCTGCTCTTACCCCGAAAGCGCGCGAAACCGCACCGAGCACGGGACGGCCCAATCGTTCCGGCGGATGCCCTAAAGACTCAAGGCCAGTTTGCTATCGGTGTGGGGGCCGTGGCCACTTTCAGAGACAATGCCCCAGCCCACCCGATCCGGAGCGCCAGCCGGAAAACCAAAGAAGCCGGCGATGGTGAGCAACCGTTGCCGGCCGTCATCCAGAGTCAACAGCATATCGCAGCATTCGTCGGGCCGAGCTGACGGACCTCAAGGAACGGTGGAACATGATCTGAAGAGAGAATGGAGGAACCGCACGTCCTTCCAAAAGCTCAGACAACGGCCACAGCAGAAGACTACAAATACGCTCGGTACGAGGCGAAGGATACCAACAAAGCCACCAGGTGCATGGATGTCACCACAGCCGTCGACGAACTTCAATCGGAACAGAAACGTACCCACGGTACCTACATGGGCTGCTTAACCATTGTATACCAGGCCGTTACCCAGGAAAACCCGGATTTTTGGTCATCCCGGTATGCAGCACTAACAGAGTCAGGCGGCGTTCCCGTTCCAACTCTTACACACCCGAAAAAAACCATTCAGAATGGTCGCAGAAATGGTCGTCAGCTGGCGTCCATCGTAAATCGGCAACTTCAAGGGCCCCAGACCTCAGCAGCACCCGAACCGAGGGCAATTCTAGTCATGGGGCTGCCAGCCTTCAGGCCCACGACAACACAGCCGGACACAGAATGCCTGAAACTACAAGACTTCGAGGAACACTCGCCGTTCGGTAGTAACGCCACTGCGGGCCGCTGGAAAATACAGAGACATGGCCAGCGAACAAAGTGGTCGCGGAAACGAGCCCGAGGGGCGACTTTCCAGCGCTTCAAACCCTGCAGGCGACGCATAGGAGCACCAATCCAACGAGCAACCTACCTTTGGAATTCAGACTGCGGGGCAACGAGCCAGAAAGAATGCCCTGTATAAACATCCGGGTGAAAGGAATGGACGTACCTGCACTTTTGGATACGGGGGCCACAATTTCCGTGTTTGGAGACGATATTAAGAATGCTGGCAAAGGAAAAAAACTTGACTCTGCGCCAAGTAAATACAACCCTGCGCATGGCCGCCAACCAAGCCGTGTCGGCACCATTATCGGTGAGGCTTACCGTAACCGCAGATGCACGGAAGCACAGACAGCGATTTTTGCACATCCCCGGTCTTTCTTGCCCAGCAATCCTAGGACGGAATTTTATCGTGAAGGCAGGGATTATAATTGACCTCACAGCCGGTAACTACCGCTACCAGACCGACCACACACCCATCAAATTTGGAGCAAGTTCGCCGGAATCGTTACTCCAACTTCGCACGGAAGTCACCCCTTCCGGGCCACCCAGACAAGGAGAGGGCTTAGAGACGGTGTTGAAGACGTTCGAAGGACCAGCAGGCCAAAAGGTAAAACTGGCGCCTGTACTCGAACCATTTGCACCAATGTTTACGAATACCCCGGAACCGTCAACGTGTTAAAGCATCGCATCGACACGGGTAACGCTCTTCTCATCCGGTTTATTCCGAGGCTCTTGAGCGTACACAAGCAGGGACGCTTCGACGGGGCCATACAAGAAATGTTGAACACCGGAGAGGTACAACCTTCAAAAAGCCCGTGGACATTTCCCATCGTCCTAGCAGAGAAAAAAGATGGAAGCACTCGCCTTTGCGTGGACTATCGGCGCTTAAACGCAATCACTACGAGAGACTCGTACCCGTTCCCATCGATTGATGCAGTCATGTACCCGCTCGGCTTGGCGAAAGTCTTCACGACGCTCGATTTCAGCAGGGGCTTTCTACAGATTCCCCTAGACAAAGCGGATGGGGCGAAAACTGCTTTTACCTGCAGTAGAGGACTTTTCGAATTCGTCAGATTGCCTTTCGGGTTGTCCGATTCCCCAGCAACATTTCAGCGTGCAATGGATATCATACTTGGCGATGCCAAGTTCAACTACCCCAAGACATACATGGAAGACGTGGTTGTGTTTTTGCATAGCATGGAAGATCACCTAGGACACCTTCAAACGGTTCTTCAGCGCATGCAGAATGCAGCACTGAGAGTGAACCCTCGAAAAGCACAGCTCGCCAAGGACAAGATTGACCTCCAGGGTTTCGTTGTCGAGCACGGCACGGTGAAACCCAATGAAGACAACCTACAGGCCATACTGCAATTCTCGCGCCCCACCGACGTGAAGAGCTTGCAACGCTATTTGGGAATGGTTGCCTTCTACAGACACTTCATCCCTAATTGCTCCGACCTATCCAGGCCGCTCCACCAGGTACTTCGAAAAGGCGTCGGCTGGTCCTGGACAAACGAAGAGGAACAGGCGTTCCGCACACTTTCCAAAGCGGTTGCGGACACCGCTACACTACGTCTGCCGGATCTCAACCGTCCCTTCGTCGTTCAAACACACGCAAGTGATTACGGAGTGGGCGCAGTTTTGCTCCAAGAGCACCATGGCATACTATGCCCTCTGGCATTTGCAAGTCACACCCTCTCGGGAGCAGAGCGGAACTACCTCGTTACAGAAAAGAGTGCCTCGCTATCCTATTCGCCCTCAAGAATTTTGACATGTACCTAGACGGAGCGAAATTCAAAACACAGACCGACCATCAGGCTGTGGCATGGCTATCACGCTTTCAAAACCCCGCGGGTCGTTTAGCCCGATGGGCGCTAACTTTACAGAAGTATGACTATATGGTGCCGTAAAAGAAAGGCACCAGCAACAAGGTGGCGGATGCCTGTCCCGCGCCCCGTTGCCAGGCAGAGAGCAGGCAACCCCAGAAGCGCACGCTATTACACTCCACAGCGTACCATGGGGAAATTCAATCACCCATGAACAACTGTTACAAGAGTTGCTGAGCGACGAGGAGTGCAGGCGCATTTTCCTCTCAATTGCCAACGACGATGCAGCAGACTATACAGCTGGAAACAAGCGTCATGACTGCTACGTACGGAGCAAAGAGGGTTTACTTCTCCGCTACATCCCTGCTTGCGACAACGACGGCGGAGAATCACGCTTTCGCGTTTTCGTGCCTGCAAACCTGCGGAGAGCGTTCCTTGAATACTACCTCAACTCTGCCCTGGCAGGACATAGCGATGGCCAGAAAACCTACGAAAAATTGGCCCGCTTTGCAACCTGGCCTCGGAAATTTGACGAGACGTCATGAAGTATGCGCAAACCGGCTCAATCTGCCCGTCAGCAAAGCCAAGAGGAGGAAAACCTCCGGGATTCATGCAGTCGGTGGCGATCTATTACCCGTGGCAGATCGCTGCGTGTGATGTGATGGGCCCTTATCCTAGATCAGGAAAGGGAATCGCTACCTACTCGTTATCACGGACCACTTTTCTAAGTGGGTTGAAATGTACGCACTATGTAGGCTGGATTCAAAGATCATCTGGGAGAAACTGCTGGAAACGTTTGCCCGTTTCGAATTCCTAGCGCAGCTTATAACGGATAATGCCACCTACTTCACGAGCAAAACATTCACTGACACTTGCATCGCTTTAGGCGTGAAACACAAGAAGACCACCCCGTATCACCCCCAAGCTAACATCACGGAACGCGTGAACAGAAACCTGAAGACCATGCTGGTGGCGTTTACGGAAAAGCACAAAGACTGAGACAGTCGTCTCGCGGAGATGGCTTTTGCTACACACGCGACCATCAAAAGGTCCACAAATTTTACGCCAGCCACTTTGCTTTGTGGGTGGGACATACGATTCCCCATCGAGAATTCATTCCAGTGTGTACCCGAATCAACACCCTTTAACTACAACAAGTATGCGCAACACCTACGCATCCGCCTGCACGAGACATTGCGTGACGCCAGAGGACATTTGGATCTGTCACGGCTAGAACAGCGTCTTCAGTATGACAAGACAAGGCGATCACTACAATTTGCAGAGGGCGACAAGGTGCTGCGTAAAACACACTCTCTTAGCAGCGCCGCTAAGACATTTGCGGCTTCCCTCGCCAAGCGTTGGGAGGAACCGTATAGCGTAAGTGTCTTTCCCCCTCATCAAATATGATCAGTAAGCCCGGCGGCCGGGAAAGCGGGCCCATCAGCGTAAATGACCTCAAGGCATACCACACACGTTATGATTTTTAGGACTAACGCAATACAGTTCGGTGCTCGGGCACATGCAACGGAATGCCTAGGATCATTGATTTTGGTCCTGAAATCATACCTGTATTTTTAAACGGCAGAGCATGCACATATGTTCACTCAAAAACTCTTCACCGCAGGATGCCGGGTACAACCGTCATGGAGCCGGTGTTCGCCGGTCCCCGCCGCCCCCACGTCGATACCATGGGCGTGGATTCCGGGCTGGGAGGGGCCGGTATCACGCGCCAAGGCACCACCACGAGATTGCACGAACGAGCAGGCCACCGCCGAGATACCACAGACCAACACACGGCGCCCGGGCCATCAGGGAAGTGGCGACCTGGTGCCGCATCGGCGGTGGCGCAGAGGCTTCGTACACCTCCAGTTCCGGTTGGGACACACAGCCTCGACCTGCCAGAGGCGCCCTACCCGCTCGTGCACCCTTCACGGGAAGAAGCCTGGACAAGCTGCGCCGCATAGACCCCTCAGACCGCTACCAGAGGAAGCCTTCGTGCAATGGTGCGCTCTCTGCGCACAATGCCTGGTGTCGGAATCCACGCACGAGTCCTCCGAAACGCACCGGGAATGGCTTCACCTACAGGCAACTGTACAACAAGCGTTGGCCCCCGGACCACAGCAGGAAGCCACCCGCCGCCCCCCGCAGGAACTCGCCGTGGCTCTACAGGGCCCCGGTGACGTGAGAATGGGGAAACAGATCCCGCTACAGCCTCGGGAAAACGCCTTGAAAGGGAAAGACTTAATCGATATAGAGGACGAAGTGTAGACCACCCAAAGAATTGCCAATTGCATGTGCCCCTTCTCATTTTTCTTCTTTGTTTTCATTCGTTATCCTCGAATGTAATTTTTTTCTTCCGTTCTCGGGAATAAAAACCTTACCCAAATGCCACATGGCGTGTGGTCTTCGAGGGGGACGGAGTGTGGGCCATCTCGGCGCAGGGGGTGGTGCGCATGCCCGCAGGACGCCCGCAGGGCACAGACCATTACACGCGACGAAGCCCTGATAAATCACAGCCGGCAGGAGATAAAAATCTTCTACGCAGAATGCGCGCGCAGCCTAGGCAGATAGTGGCGCCCATAAGACGGGGCCCGACAAGCCGAGGGGGCGGTCGGTCGCGCGTAGTCGAGCGGTGGTGTTTGACTCGTGGAAGCGAGTGACGAGAGGCCGGTACCTACTCGGACGGACGGACACCAGCACGACGCAAGGTCGCCGTGGAAAGCGAGTAAGTGTCCGCTTCGCTTGACCATGGCTGGTTGAATGGTCGAAGCTCCCCGACAAGCGAGTTCAGGATAGAGCGTTCTTTGCTGGTGATCACTGTTACACTGCTCCGCCCAGCCACCGGTTATCACGAGATGGTGTCTGTCGGCTTGGTATCCTAGGGTTGCGTTCTGTTATTTTCACTGGCCTGGGGAAGGGCCGGCTAATTGTGTGTTTTTATTCTCGGGGCGTAGAATAAAACTCGTTCATTTATAACTGCCATGTCTTGGTGTTTCCTCATCACACGAAACCCGGCTCGCGTACCCACTTAACAAGAAGGCTAGTTCCTTCAGTGTAAAGCCACTCGTGTAAGAGATTGCGCTCGTACCCGCAGTTTTACTTGTACCTTTTTAATGTTTCAAATACCATACCAGTGTTGGGCCCCTTCTTTCACTGTTTAATAGTGACACACTGTTCGTATGTGGTAGTTGCTATGTCAATGAACCCTGCGCTATAATGATATAATGGTTACGTTACACTGCACCTTTTTTTACAATCTCCCGTTTTTTTTTGCTCTTCTGTACCTTGCTGGAGCAATGCCTTGCATGTTACGGGCAATACCTGTTTTGTTGCGTTTCGACAGTGCATCGAAATACCACAGTGCAGTGGAGTGTTCTGATATACCACGAGGCACGTGTAGTCTTTGATGGGATCAGCCCTTGCGCCACCATAAACTTTTGCGCTTCCACGGGGCTTGTTTGACAAAGGGTTCTCCAATGGAAGTAAAAAATTTGAAGCCGCGTTTTCCGGTTACGTGCATCACTTTTTTTAATCTCCCGTTTATTTTTCTTTGTACCTTGTAAATGCCTTGATTACGGAATACCTGTTTTATTGTTTACAGTGCATCAAATATATAGTATGGAGTATTTGATATACAGAACGTGGTTTTGATGGAAAAGCCCTCGCCACCATAAACTTTTGCGCTTCCATTGGGCCTTGATCGGGAAGGTTCCCAAGCAAAAGTAAAAAAAGATTTGATTAGCCGGTTCAACCCGGACCTCCAGAATTTTCTGGTATACAGATATATTATGATATATGATACAATGGGGCATATATCTTATTATTCTTTATCCAAATTTAATCTGTCAATGATTACACATCCTCTTGCTTTCGATATTTATGCCAACCCTTATTTCTGTTATTCACCCTATTATATCTGATTCGTATATATATTATATATATGTATATATATATAATATATATATATATATATATATATATATATTTGCCGCGAACCATACATTGGGTTTGTTTATTTGTGTTTTGTTTACCGCCCGGCTGCGCCGGTCTGTGTTATCTCTGCGCCAAGGGAAGCGCGTGTTCCATTCTTTCTTTGTGTGCCGCATGTGTTATCTGTCGTGATAGGGAGAGCATTCCCATCTAACGTGAACAGCCCAGAATAATCTTCTTGGATCTACTGTGTTCTCGATGTGAATCGACGTTAAGAGAACCACGCGCGCCGAAAGATAAAAAGCCTGCAGTGCGGACGCTGGGCATTCGATTCTGCGACGCTCGCCGACGCACGTACGTCACTTTGTTGACCGCTGCTTCGCCGCCTCTGTATTCTTTTCAGTTGTTAGGGGAGCACAAGTTCGCTCCAATAAACTTGTTTCTTTTCTAAACAACTGCGTCGTCCTTAGCTTCGTGACATCTGGTGGAGGTGCTGTGTACTAAGCCTTTATGCCCTCTACGACATCTCGAAGCCGCCAAGCCAGTCCAACCAGAGAAAGCCCCCGACTGCAAGGATAGCTACCCGAGTTCGGTCTTCTGCCAGAAGGGCCCAAGAGAAGGAACGCTGCAACCAACACCATGGTGCAAGAAACAACGTCGCCAATCATCCTGCAGCAGCCCCGAGAACCGCCATTGTACCGGGAGCCCCCGCTGAAGACCGCGAAGAATGGTTGGAGAAGCTGGAGCGCGTCCGCATCTTCAACAGGTGAGACGACGAAGAAACTTTCCGGCATGTCTTCTTTTATTTGCTGCTCGAACTTGCTGCTCGAAGATGCTGCTCGAACTTGGTTCGAGAATCATGAGAGCTCTTTGACCGAATGGACTCAATTCAAAAGGGAGTTCCTTAAGACCTTCACTACCGTGGTGCGAAAAGAGCGAGCTGCGCTTTTGCTTGAAACTCGAACGCAGCACCCCAACGAAGGAGTCGTGATTTTCGTTGAGGAGATGAAGCGACTTTTTCGTCATGCGGACCCTGAAATGACCGAGGAAAAGAAGCTCAGGTTTCTAATGCGAGGAGTGAAGCAAGAGCTTTTTGCTTGTCTTGTCCGTAACCCTCCGAAGACAGTGGCGGAATTCGCGTCTGAGGCGGCCGCGATGGAGAAGACGCTAGAAATCCGAACGAGGAAGTACGGCCGCCCTGTCAACGCGCTGTTCTCGGAGACCATCGATACCGCAAATGGAAGCTCCGATACATTGCGAGAGACCATCCGAGCAGTATTAAGGGAGGAGCTTCGGAAGCTTTTTCCAACAACGCCGAACCTCAAGTGGCTTGCCTGACCGACGTAATCCGAGAAGAAGTCCAAAACGCACTGGGAACTTCTACGCCGTCGGAAGCATCCCGCGAACCACAAGCCATGACTTACTCCTCGGCTGTTCGTCAACCCCGCCCTGCTCCAATCCGTCGTCAAGAGGCCGAGCCATCCCGCCGTCCAATGCCGCCCGTCCGACGCCCTGTAGACCAATACCAGATGCCAAGTAAGACCGACGTGTGGCGAATGCCCGATAATCGCCCGCTGTGCTACCACTGCGGAGAGGCCGACCACATCTACAATCGCTGTCCCTACAAGAGGCTCGGTTTGCGAGGGTTCTCCGTCGACGCCCCATGCCCCCGATACGGCCAGCGCCCTGCTGAGATCGAAGAATACCTCTCCAACACCAACCGAGGACCAGCCCGCTTCAACCGTTCACCGTCGCCCTACCCGTATCAGTCACCGAACCGCCGCAGCACTGCAGCCTTCTCACGTGGAAGGTCCCCCAGCCCACGCGGGGAAACTAAAAGCAGCAACTTCGGGAGGTAAAGTTGCACAACGGCGAAAAAATGAAAACCCTCCAACGAAGCAGCGACTCGCTGAAGACCATCATTCACGACATGCCCTCATCCCGACGACCCGACCTAGCCCTAACGAGACTCCTGAACAGGACGACAGCTACACGGCGCGACGCGTACCCGACCTGACCGAGACGTCCGTTGAGAAGACGACGACAACGACGATGCACAGTGCCCGACATTCAACACGTACAAGCAGAGATACGACGCCCCGATGAACCCGGAACTCGAGGAAGACTGCATCTGACGTCAAGGTGTCCATCGACGGCTTTGACGTAGTCACCCTCGTAGACACGGGAGCTGACTATTCGGTAATGAGCGGACCATTTGCTTCTAAACGGAAGAAATTTATGACCAGATGGGACGGTCCGCACATACGCACAGCAGGAGGCCACCTAGTGACGCCAAGTGGAACGTTCACATCGCGCGTCACCATAGACGGCACAACGTACCCTGCGGCGTTCGTCATTCTGCCTAACTGCTCCCGCGACGTAATTCTTGCAATGGACTTTTTGATGGACAACGGTACAATAATCGATCTCCAGACCAAGTCAATAACTTTTTCCCCCAATCACTCTATGACGCCGGAACCGAACCCCGAACGACGTACTGCTGTAAGGATTGCCGATGATCATGTCACCCTGCCACCCCGCGCAAGCCTGATGGTCGCAGTCTACTGTGAAGATGCTGCTCCGGACGTCGACGCTATCGTAGACACTGATCAAAGGGTGGTTTTCGACCATGGTGTGTCGGTCGCAAGAGGCATTCCGCGCTTCAAGGAACACCAATCCCACATTTTGGTTACTAATTTCACCGAGGAGTACCAGCATTTAAACAAAGGCGCGGCAATTGCATTCCTCGAAAAAGCGCAAGAAGCAAGTGACGTGATCGCGGTCGCCAACTTTGAACGCACACCCGCAGAAACCTTCAAGCTCCCGAAGCCCTTCGACGTGAATCCGGCGCTACCGCAAGAACAACGAAACAAATTATTGGCTTTGCTGTGTCGCTATAGCGAATGTTTTTCGTCGAGCGCAAAACTACGTCAGACCCCTCTAGCAAAGCACCGAATAATAACCGAAGATGGAGCCCGACCTACCCGACAGTCACCGTACCGCGTCTCTTCACACGAACGGGAAGCCATCCGGATTCAAGTCGACGACATGCTCAGCGACTATATTATACAGCCAACGAAAAGCCACTGGGCTGCGCCCGTCGTACTCGTAAAGAAAAAAGATGGCACATTAAGGTTTTGTGTTGACTACCGGCGACTGAACATAGTCACGAAAAAGGACGTGTACCCCCTCCCCCGAATCGACGACGCCCTCGACCACCTCTGCAACGCGAAGTACTTCTCATCGATGGACCTGATGACCGGTTACTGGCAAATTGAAGTAGACGAGAGAGACCGAGAGAAAACTGCATTTATAACCCCAGACGGCCTATACGAGTTCAAGGTGATGTCGTTTGGGCTGTGCACAGCACCAGCGACTTTTCAAAGAGTCATGGACACTGTCCTTGCTGGCCTTAAGTGGCTCACCTCCCTCGTATACCTCGACGACGTAGTGGTATTTGCCCGGACTTTCGACGAACACCTTGCAAGGTTGGAGTCTGCACTCGAGGCCATTCGTACGTCGGGGTTGACGCTGAAGCCTGAAAAGTGCCGTTTCGCATACGGGGAACTGAAGTTCTTGGGCCACGTCGTCAACGCCGGCGGGAGTCTACCTGACCCGGCAAAACCTTCAGCCATTGCGAACTTCCCAAGGCCGGAAAGACAAGAAGGGCGTGCGAAGATTTCTCGGGCTGTGCGCATACTACCGGCGCTTCGTCGCAAACTTCGCACGCATTGCAGAGCCACTCACGCGCCTGATGAAAGGTAGCACCCCTTTCAGCTGGGAAAACGACCAAGAAAAAGCATTCTGCGAGCTGCAAAAACGCCTGCAAGCCCGCCCGAGCTCGCTCATTTCGACGAAAATGCCGAAACGGAATGCACACGGACGCCAGTGATATAGGCTTGGGTGCCGCGTTTGTCCCAAAAGCAAAGCGGCTGCGAAAGGGTAATCGCCTATGCCAGCCGTGGTCTGTCAAAGGAGGAGAAAAACTATTCTGCCTCTGAGAAAGAGTGCCTGGCTATTAAATGGGCGATTTCAAAATTTCGCCCATACGTGTATGGAAGGCCATTCAAGGTTGTAACAGACCACCATGCGCTGTGTTGGCTCTCCAATTTGAAGGACCCCTCTGGCCGTCTTGGGCGGTGGAGCTTGCGCCTGCAGGAGTTCGACGTTACAGTCGTTATAAATCCGGCAGGAAACACTCCGACGCCGACTGCCTGTCCCGCGCCCCCGTTGACCACCACCACAAGACTGTGATGAAGACAGCGCGTTCTTCGGATCCTGACGGAGAGTGACCTAGCCACCCAGCAGCGTGCCGGAACCCCAACTTACGCGTCATAATCGAGTACCTCGAGGGATGCAACGTTGCCGTTCCTAGGACCTTCAAACGCAGCTTACCAGCATTCAGCCTGAGAAACTCCGTCCTCGTGAAGAAGAATTTCAGCCCCGGAACAAGAGCCAATTACCTACTCGTCATCCCCGCGGACCTTCGTGACGAAATTTTGGAAGCGTGCCACGACGACCCGTCTTCCGGACATCTCGGCACTTGCCCGCACTATTGGAAAATCAAGGCGAGGTTACTACTGGCCCGGCCTTACCTCTGACGTCACCCACTACGTCCAGAGCTGCCGTGACTGCCAGCGACGAAAAACGCCGCCGACAAGACCCTGCCGGACTTCTTCAAACCGATCGCCGTCCTATCGAGACCATTTCAAGAGATTGGAATGGACCTTTTAGGCCCGTTCCCTACGTCACGATCACCGAACAAGTGGATTGTCGTAGCGACAGACTACATGACGCGCTACGCAGAGACCGCCGCTCTTCCGAGGGGGACTGCACAAGAAGTGGCAAAGTTCTTTATAAGCCAAGTTGTGCTGCGACATGGAGCCCCGGGAGTCCTAATCACCGACCGCGGAACGGCATTTACTGCGGAGCTGATGCAAGGAGTATTCCGCTACAGCAACACGGATCACCGAAGAACGACGGCGTACCACCCCCAAACGAACGGACTAACAGAACGTCTGAACAAGACAATCGCAGATATGCTGTCAATGTACGTTGACGTTGAACATAAGACTTGAGACGAAGTGCTCGCGTATGTCACGTTTGCGTACAACACGGCTATCCAGGAGACGACGCAGCTGACGCCGTTCGCGCTTGTCTACGGTAGAAGGCCGACTACGATGCTCTACGCCATGCTTCCGCACATAGAAGACGACGACCTCCACGCCGACGTCCACGCATATCTTCAACGTGCGGAGGAGGCCCGCCAGCTCGCTCGAGTTCGTATAACGGACCAGCAGCTGGTGGATGCGGACCGCTACAATCTCCGACGCCGAGACGCCGAGTACTAACCAGGGGATCGTGTGTGGGTCTGGACTCCCATCCGACGACGCGGACTCAGTGAGAAGCTCCTGCGACGGTATTTCGGACCCTACCAGATTCTACGACGTATCGGCCAACTTACCTACGAGGTGATCCCCGATGGTGATTCCGGAACATCACGACGACGCAAGCGGCCCGAAGTCGTCCACGTGGTTCGCTTAAAACCTTTCTACGGACGAAAACGAATTTTATTTTTATTTTCGGACTGTCGCTTATGTTAGCATCGGGTCGATGCACTTTTAGACGGGGGGTAATGCCGCGAACCTTACATTGCGTTTGTTTATTTGCGTTTTTCTTTTACCGCCCGGCTGCGCCGGTCTGTGTTATCT
Organism: Haemaphysalis longicornis; assembly: GCA_013339765.2. Lineage (NCBI taxonomy): Eukaryota > Metazoa > Arthropoda > Arachnida > Ixodida > Ixodidae > Haemaphysalis > Haemaphysalis longicornis. The sequence continues at coordinate 1,636,284 of CM023454.1, read as the reverse complement.
CTGCGCCAAGGGAAGCGCGTGTTCCATTCTTTCTTTGTGTGCCGCATGTGTTATCTGTCGTGATAGGGAGAGCATTCCCATCTAACGTGAACAGCCCAGAATAATCTTCTTGGATCTACTGTGTTCTCGATGTGAATCGACGTTAAGAGAACCACGCGCGCCGAAAGATAAAAGCCTGCAGTGCGGACGCGGGGCATTCGATTCTGCGACGCTCGCCGACGCACGTACGTCACTTTGTTGACCGCTGCTTCGCCGCCTCTGTATTCTCTTCAGTTGTTAGGGGAGCACAAGTTCGCTCCAATAAACGTGTTTCTTTTCTAAACAACTGCGTCGTCCTTGGCTTCGTGACAATATATATATATATTATATATATATATATATATATATATATATATATATATGTTGACGTGAGGATCGCTCTGGCGTGAAGGGGTCGAAATCATTCCTATCTTTACCTAACACTGTGGACAAATGTACGATTTACCTCGCATGCCTCCTATCTAAATTGCTACGTGAAGAATAATTCAGCACACAAGGGTTACCAGCTCCAGTTGTGACCTTTAATGTCTACGTTTAGTGACACCGAAAGAAACGAGAGGGAGAAGACCTTAACTGACGCGTTCGCGACACTGCCGAAATTAGTTATGATGCACTGCAGTCGGAATGCCCAGGAACTGAGATCAGCTGTAGTGCTAAAACGCCAGGAAACAATTTTCTGTCATCTGGAACAGTATGAACTGGAAAGATAGGAAGACAAAAAAACAGAAAATTGCAGAAAACCAAAAGACAAAAAGGAGACAAGATTTCAATTCCCGGGGACGACGGCGCTCTGATGATGGTAGCTGAGGTAGAGTACCGGGGGGGACTAGACACTCTATGCGACTCAAAAAACATCCCCACGGGCTCTAACGTTTTGAACACTCCAAATAAACACCCCTCTCCCGACGAGTGCAAACAATCGCGTTCTAACGTTGTGAACATCTGAATTAGGGAGCTGTCTCCGGCGGAAATAAATTTACTGTAAAGGACTGAACTTCTGTCCTTCATCGGAAAACGTTAATGAATTCAAACTATATGAGGACCTAAACAACTTTTCAAGAATCCTGCGCCTTCTGGAATACTTTCATTGGTCTCACACTGAAAGCAGAAAATTACTTCCTGCCCCTTGAGACAATATCTGGGCACCAAACAAGCAACGGGATGACCACATGAATCTCTACATTAAGGCTGTGAAAAAAGACATAATCAGAGAGTTTGAGAAACGGTTGCCAATCCGCGGCAACCTCGCTAGGCACGATCGTCAATCACTGAAGTGCATGAGTGAGAATAGTGCTACCTGCCGACAAAAGTGGGGCTGTAGGGATTAAACGAGGGATAGCGGCAGCCAGATGAGTCATTCAACCACAAGCTCCTATATGACCCAAAATTGCGATTTGCAACATAAATAGTGGATATACTAAAGTCCTTGCTGCGTGATGGAAAAATAACCGATACGAAGAATGAAACAATGCTACCCCAAAATTCTAAGCCACGACATTTCTATCTTTTACTTAAAAGACACAAACAAAACAATGCTGGTCGCCCGATTGTATCCAGCAATGTAATGGCCACAGAATATATCCTGTTTCAGTGGCCATCTAGTAGTGACATCACCAAGACTTTCCCCTCACGCGTAAAGACTACAGGCGACTTTCTACTCGAGGTTTCAGGCCTCAAAGTCCCAACCGGACGTTTTCTCGTCATGATGGATGGTATGTCTCTGTACACTACCATTCCTCATTCTAATGCCTTCTTGCCGCAGTCTCACGCTATCGTGACTATAGTTTCTGCTTGGACGTAGCCCCTGGTTCCTTGAAAACTCTCCTACACTTTCTCATTGAGCACAATCACTTCGAATTTGACAATACCCAGTATCTCCAAATTAAAAGCACAGCCATGGGCACCAAAATGGCACCTACATATCCCAATAGCTTTGTAGCATCATTAGAAAGAGAGTTTATCGCAGAATGCTGTCCAAAACCTATCATTTATAAACAATTCCTTGAAGACTATTCTTAATTTGCAATAATTATGAGTCAAGCCTTAGGGAATTTATCTCAGAAGTCAACTCTCTGCATCCGTCAAATAAACTGACCTATTAGATATCAAGTGAAACCATAAATGTTTTAGATGTCACGCTCATCATAGACCGAGGGAGTGTGTAAACAACATTGTACAGGAAGCCCACTGACCACCAAAGATATCTTCACATCTACAGCAGCCATACCCGGCATCGCAAAACAAGTATACCTGACTCACAGGCACACCGGTACCGCAAGATATGCTCTGGACGGGATGATTTCGAAAAACATGCTGAGGAGCTAAAGACCTCCTTAATTGGTCAAAAATATCCCGAAAAAACTATTCTCTATGGGATTAGCCGAGCACGCAATTTACAAAGAGAAGACATTCTGACTGAAACACCAAGAGAAACCCACCATAAAACTAAACTAACTTATTCCTTACGTACTCGTTCAATACTTCCCAAGCAAACATCTTGAGACAACATTTTGATATCATAAGGCAGAGTGAGCGCTTGTCGGCTGTTTTTCAGCACCCCCCCCACCCCCCGTGCTGTGTACACACGGGCCAGAAACTTGAAGGACCTTTTAATCAGGGCAAAAGCAGAAGTATTTCAGCGAACTCTGGCTGCCGGCCATGCAGCAAGCCACGCCGTAAACTTTGTCCTCACATGAAGAACACTTATGTTGCCCAGGTCATTAGTTCAACCTTTCAATATGAAATCAAAGACAAGTTCAACCGTGACCCCCCTAATGTAATCAACAAACTTAGTTGTCTTGTCTGTAAACAGGAATATTTTTTTCCAAACGAAAACATGTTTCGGCAAAACGTTTAACCATCACACGTCACACGTGAAGGGCCTTCCCGACTTTCCACTGTTAAGGCATCTCTGACTCCTGGGTCACTCCTTTGCAAAAATACAGGCCGTCTTGATTCAGTCCGGCTTCAGCACCACATACGAGAGGGAACGAAAATAATCGTTTATTACACATAAATTTCGGACGTTGGCCGAGGGAATAAATGAGACCACAGGGGGATTGCGTTGCTTTCGAAACTGACGTAACCACCCTGCGATGTTTTGAGGGAGAGCGAAAAAATGGTCATGCAATAATTTTCTTTGCTCTTTTAGGTTTAGGTTTAGGCTCTTTTTTTTGCTCTTTTAGGCCATAACGAAATGCTGTTTTTTATTCTATTAAGTAATGATCACCAGTAGGCAGAGGTTGGCATGCCTCTCTGCCATTCGGAGCCTTTTTGTTCAGGCTTTCCAGCTTCGACTCTCCAAAGTTTATTACCTCTCTTTCTCGCTCTCCGTACCCAGACGCAACACGCCTATTTTTCTGTATACGAACATTGGTTGAACTTTATGCGTCTGTTTTCTGTCTATCAATGTCGCATCTGCGCATCCTTCCCAGTTGCAACTTTACGCTATTTCTTTCTAGTTTCTTCCTTGTTCCCACCTCCTGTAGTATACTTACGAGACGTTATTGTTACTCTCCCGCTGTTTCACTCTCCCCGGGGGTTCTTATTGGCGAGGGTGAAGAGAAAGAGAAGCCTTCAGAGGAAAAGTGTGTATAAGCGTTTTTCTGTCGATTCTAAGATAATCACGAAGAAGAAACGTCCACCTTTCGAAACGGTTGGGGACAATGAAACCCTTCTTCAGTGTTGTCCTAGTATCTACACCCAAGTTTTAACATATTGTTACGTGGCAGCAGATGACACGGACCATGTAGCGATGAAGCGATGTATTTTCGTAATGGTTAAAAACTATTTACATAATGCCAAAACGGAGCCCTGCCCTGCAGGGCGGCGCACACAGCTCTTCCTCGTCGTCACCATCCTTGGTGGTGGGCCATGGCGACACGGGGATTGTCCGCCACGTCCCGTGACATCACCCCGGCGGTCGAAGACGACCGTACCGGTCGACGCCGACACCGGTTGTCGAATGAATGCGGATGAGTGTGCGATGTGAAATGCAGACGAATCGCTCGCCGCCACGAAAGACGATGATGGTGTTGATTGATGCCTGGCCCAGCAACAGCAATGGCTTCAGCAGCGACGAAGCGTCAAAGGTCCTGAGGCAACATCGGATGGAAGGGCGGGGGAATCCAATTTCGGCTTGTATGGGCACGGCTCATCTCGGCTTGTCGTCGCTTGGGTCTTTCGGGCTGGGGACACGAGGCGGGGGATATCGTCGTGTGGTGGTCTCTGCTGGGCTTGGGCTGCCCGTCGCGGCTTCGATATCCCTGGCGCCAACGTCCATACCGATGCGATGCGATGCTGGGACCAGGATGGGGATGACGAACCCGCACGTTCCACCAAATGTTACGTGGCGGCAGATGACACGGACCATGTAGCGAGGAAGCGATGTATTTGCATAATGGTTAAGGAACTATTTCCATATTGCCAAAACGGAGCCCGGCCCGGCAGCGCGGCGGACACAGCTCTTCCTCGTCGTCACCATCCTTGGTGGTGGGCCATGGCACCACGCGGATTGTCCGCCACGTCCCGTGACAATAATACTAAGGTTCTCCGGAACTCCTTACCTGCTAAATATACATTTGTATATATACCTATATATTGTTGAGGCGTGAAACATGACGCAAAAAGAGAGGCCAAGGCCACAGCCACCCACAGGCAGCGAAAGAAGAAGCGGTGAGCTTGTTTTGATAAGAAGAAACATGGTGTCTTGAGAATCATTACAAGTGGTGCAGCCGACCAACCTTCAAGACCGAGGCAACCAAGTCTCCGGACCTGCTCTACATAGCGGCGATCCAGCTGCAGGGATGGCCCTCCACCGCTGCCAAGGGCTGGCAGGCCTCCCAGCACTGCTTCCGGGGTTCATCGGTAGGCCCCTCGTCCCAGCACGAGCGCCGAACGCTAGTACAGCCGACCCCCCAGGCAAGCCATCGTTGGGCGCGTACTTCCCAAGCGTCCTACGTCTTCACGACTCGCCACTGCATTCCAGTTCTCGCCTTGATTTCTGCGGAATTCGGACTCTACTTCGCAAGTGACCAACATCTCGCAATGACAACCACTGCTGCGAACGCCTGCCACCCTCTTTGCACTCCGCAGGCCCTCAAAGAGATGTGGCAGCATCTTTGTGACGCCGTTCCCAGCACGCCGCCATCGCCTGCCCGCACATGCGTTCCAGTCTTCCAAAGTTTCGGGAATGATGCTGTTTCTTGTGTAAAGGTGATCGACGCCCCTGCCACTTATTTCGCCTGGCGCGACAACACCGAGTTGTTAGTTGCACAAAAACTCTTGCGCTACGCTGCCCGAGCGTGGCAACTTAATGAAGGTTACTCACATCGCCCCTGGGCAAGCTGGATGCAGGCATTCATCACAGCGTTCACTGGATTGTCTGCCAGCTACGAGGTCCGCTTTATGAAAATGCGTGACCACCTGTAACACCTTAAAACGATCGCCGCGGTCCACATCTACGGCAAGCTCCGCCTTCTTGCAGGGTGCGACTTCGCCTCAGTGTCACCTGTTGCAAGGCTGTATGTTGGGCTCATTATGGAAGAGGTCATTATTATTATTAATATTCTTTTTTTCGGAAGGGGAGACTCATGGGTGGGGAAGGCAGATACACAAGTCGTCTCGAGAATTAAATATACACACACACACACATATATATATATATATATATATATTATATATATATATATATTATGTTTACGTATGCATATAGTTATATATACCCAAAGAAATGCCAGCAGTGTACAACGCCAAAGAAGGCAAAGGGGAATGGTTAGACAATTTTTTTACCGTTAGAGACGTTACAATATTGTTTTTTTTTATTTATCACGGGAGAAAGCAAGAAGAAAAAACACGCGCCCAGAGTGGAGACGGAACCCACGCCAGTGGCCAGATAGCCGAATTGCTAAGGCATTCGAGATTTAATCGAAAAGCGTGGGTTCGGTCCTCATTCTGGGCGCGTGTTTTTCTTTTTTCTTACGTATTAATTTAAAATACAATAATATAACGTCGCTAACGGTAAGAAATTGTCTAACCATTCCCCTATGCCTTGTGACGTTGTAGACTGCCGGCATTTCTTTCTGTATTTCCTAAGAATTCCCTCATTTCCAAACCATATATATATTATATATATATATATATAGATATACTATATATAATATATATAATATATCTATATATTATATATATATAATATATATATATATAAATATATATTATATATATATATAATATATATAGCTGAAAAGAAAAACACACAGAGCGCGAAAAAAATAAGGTTAGTAGATTTAGTAGAGACAGAGACAAACGAGAAAGACGTAGAAAATAGACATAAGTTTAATGACGTTTCAGGGAGAGGACTCCCTTTCTTCAGAGTACAAAATAAGTTCGTTTCAGAGTTGTATATATACAGAAAATGTAGCAAGGGAGAGGGCAAGGTAAGAGGAGGGAGAGTTTGTACAAATGGATCATGGTTGTGGGTAGCAAAAGAATGAAGAGAGAGGGGGAAAATAAATTATAAAAGCGATGATAGGAACACACAGTCACGTGGTATGAACACGGGAAAAGAGAGAGAGAGAGAGAGAAAAGAACCGAACACACAGAACAAAAATAAATAAATAAAAATAGATAACAAGGTAATTTTCCCTTCCCCCGTGTCAACGGGGGAGAAAGAGGGGTCAAAACAAGATATGCCCACGCAGGTATTTGACATGGACAAATAGATTAGTCACGCGGAACGAAGAATTT
>CM023454.1:1504158-1629398 GCA_013339765.2 Haemaphysalis longicornis | reverse complement strand
GTAATTAGTTGCTTGCGCTTGTTTGATTGCTTTGTTGTTGCCAAAATTTCTCTTGATACTGATTTTATGTACAGATCCAATTCTGGAGATTGATCTACATCTGGCGTCCAAGTGCTAGGAGGGTGGAGGGTGCGTTCGGTAATGTCAGGTTGGTCCTGCTTCTCCGAAAAAAACTCCCTTAGTCTCATTCTCCGAGAAATTCAGTGAGATCTTTGTGTAACTCGTTTCATTTCACACTGTTATTTGTGGGACAGAAAGTTAAGCCTCGTTCTAGGATACATTTTTCGTCGGCCGTTAGTGTTTTGGAAAAGTCAATAACGTTGCTGGGGCGGTGAGCGAGAGAGCTCGTTTTTTTTATAGGATTTGGCTGGGGGAGGAGGTTCAATAAAGCGATCTCTGTATCGAAGGGGACATTACATGACCTAGTACTTTATAGTCCCGGCTATTGAGAAGCTGATCTCCTACAGTACTGCTGCATTTTGCGAGGGAAGTTGGTCACGCTGAAACTTAACCGCTTGCTTATTGTTAAGATCATTTTCCTTACGATTTATGAAAATATTGAGATCGAGTTTCTCCTGCTCGGTTAGTGGAAGAGCTTCAATCTGGTCTTGAAAAGGCTGAGTTGGCTAGTACAGTGCTCTCTAAGAATTTCTAGGAGGGAAGAGAAGCATTATTCAGAATATCTTGCTACCTGGCAGCTAGTTCAGGAGGAGCTCACCGAGGGCACATCTAACTTTTAGACGGAGGCCTTTGGGGATCTTTTGCTTTGGAGATACGAGGAGTACGTTTCTTCCAACATTCCCCGGCATATTACCCTTGGATGAGTTCCCTCTGACCTACTTCATGGCTCAAACTATAAACCTGCTTTTCCCCCTCAATATCTCCACCGACATACTCCCCAAAAAAAAAATCAATCAGATTTCTAATTTCACTTCGGTATTTCCTTCTCTCCTCAAACCTGGGGACCTGCCCCTTATCGAGCGTGCCAGCCAGGCGTGAGGTTGCCTGACGAAGTCAAATCTTTGCTGAAACGTTGGAACAATCGTGCTTCTACCTTGTTCAAAGTTATCTAGACATTCTTTCTGGGCCCCTCAATCTCTCCCCCGACACAGTCCCAAACCAATCAGCTTGCTCCATTTCCCTTCCATCTTGCCTTCTCCTTTCACCTGGGGCCCTACCCCTATATAAAATCTGCCTGCAAGGCGAGAGATTGCCCTGAGGAAGCAAGTTCGCTTTGGTGAAAACGTAGGCCACAATCGTGCTTTTTACTTGGTCGAAGGGGGCGGCGGTGGCGGATAGGAGGATATCTATATATATCTATATTATATATATATATATATATATATATTATATATAAAATATAGATAGATAATAATACATATATATATACTATATACATATAGTTTTATATATACAGTATTAGTGTATAAGATATCCAGGCGTGTGTGTAGGCGACACGTGGCGTTTCAATTGTAGGAATGGATTCTGCTATTGTGGGTTTGTGGTGTGTTTTTCTCCCTGTTTTTTTTTTTCTTTTTTCTCGACCCAGTGATCCCCCTTCTCTACTTTTCTATTGCCTTGAGGCTTGAGATACTTTCTGTAAGGACCCCGTCACCGGCCTGCACTAAGCTTGCGATGGTTCTGAGACCTTTGGGTATGCCCCGCGTTGGGTCAACAAACACCCTCTAATCCTTCTTCTCCCAACATTCCCCGCATATACCCCTGGATGAGTTCCCTCTGACCTAGTACGCAGCTCAAACTATAAGACCTTTTTTACCCTCAATATCACCACCGACATACTCCAAAACCAATCAGATTTCTTTAATTTCATTCGTTATTTCCTTCTCTCCTGAAACCTGGGGACCTGCCCCTATATCGAGCGTGCCAGCCAGGCGTGAGGTTGCCCTGACGAAGGCAACTCTTTTGCTGAAACGTTGGGAACACTCGTGCTTCTACCTTGTTCAAGTTTTCTTTTCTTGTGTGCTCTACCATCTTCAAAAGTTTTAGTGATCCCTATGTATAATATATATATATATAGATATATATAAAATATATATAAATATAATATGATATATAATATATTGATTTATATATATATACTATATATATAGAGATATATATATATAATAAGGTTAGTAGGGACAGACACACCCGAGAAGGTCATTAAAAATAAAAATAAAAGTTTACTGACGACGTTTAAGGGAGAGGACTCTTTTTCTTCAGAGTATTAGGGCGTCCTCTCCCTGAAACGTGAGTAAACTTTTATGTTATTTTTTAATGTCATTCTGGTGTGTCTCTGTCTCTACTAACCTTATTTTTTCGAGCTCTGTGAGAGATTTTGTTTCCAGTCTATATTATTTTAAATATATATATATATATATAGATATATATATATCATATATATATATATATATATATATATTATATATATATATATATATATTTATGTATATGTATATATATATATACATATATATATGTCGGGTATCTTGTTCGATGGGACAGTTCAGCGTACAGCATGGTGAGGGAGACGATAGTGTTGCTCCAGTTTCTTAGATTATTTTTTATCCAACCGTTTCGAAAGGAGGACATTTCTTCTTCCAGGGTTGTCTTAGAATAGACAGAAAAACGCTTATACACACTTTGGTTCCGAGGGCTTCCCTTTCTCCTCACCCTCGCCAGTGACAACTCCCGCAGAGAGTAAAAGAGCGGGAGCGGGAGAGTAACAAGAACATGTAACTATACCACAGAAGGTGGGAAATAGAGGAAGGGAGAGCGGGAGGTTTTAAATGGGAAGGGGGCAATGTTGCGGCATTGATAGACAGAACGCAGACATATAAGGTTCAACCAATCTGCGTCTACAGAAAAAACGGCATGCTGCGTGGAGAGACAAAAAGATACACAACATTTGGAGTCCTCCGCACATTGGGGACTCAGTGCCCCGGCTTTTTTCAAGGAGTTCCACGAACGTTTCGTTTTCCGATAAGCTTCTTTCGGCCACCTGCGGGTCATATGGCACTTGCCTCTGTCTAACGACAGTCTCAAACCGACTTTAACAAATGTTTTTATTTCGTTCTTTTTTACCATTGATCACCAGAAGGTAGAGGTTCGCATGCCTCTCTGCCATCCATGGCCTTTTCGTTCAGGCTTTTGAGCTTCGATTCTCCAAATGTGGTGTATCTTTTTCTCTCTCTAAAAAGCACGCCGTTTTTATTGTAGACGCACATTGGTTGAACCTTATATGTCTGTGTTCTGTCTATTAAATGCCGCAAGATTGCCTCCTTCCCATTTACAACTTTCCTCTCTTCCTTCCTCTTTTCCCACCTTCTGTGGTATAGTTACATGATCTTGTTACTCTCCCGCTTTTTTACTCTCCGCGAGAGTTGTCACTTGCGAGGGTGAGGAGAAAGAAAAGCACTCAGATCCAAACTGTGTATAAGCGTTTTTCTGTATATTCTAACACAACCCCCAAAGAAGAAAGATCCTCCTTTCTAAACTGTTGGGTATTAAATATTCTAAGAAACTGGACAACCGCTATCGTCTCCCTCACTATGCTATACATATATATATATATATATTTATGATTATGGATTATGGACGCGATTGAAGTAATTGTCACAGCCGTTCATGCCAGGACAATTCCCCGTTGGGTATATTCGGCTTGGTACACGCCCGACGACGAGAAGGCAGAAGGAGTGCTTATCGCACGCATCGCACGCTAGGCGCACGCATCGATAAAGTGCCGCGTCGGACATAGCTTGCTTGGCACTATGAAACTCGCCTGATCCGGAACTCTAACTGCTAATTAGTGGTCCCATAAACCACGTTTGAGTTTGGTGGAGTGTGCGGGTTTGATCCCAGCGTGACCGCACCTTGGCACAAGACACAGATACAACATTCTAGGGTTACGAAGCACACGGCTAGAGCCCGTGATGCAGCTGAACACCGACCGAGACACAGCGCCATCCTCACCGCCATCCATCATGTGTTCGGGTATGCTTCGCCAGCGAGACCCCCCTTACTTCAATGGAAGAGATGAAAATGACGTGGGGGAGTGGCTGTAACAGTACAAACGAGTGAGCACGCATTAGATATGTGACGATCGCGTGAAGCCTAATGATGTCGAATTCCATTTGGACCACCCAGCCAGGAAGTGGTTCCACAACAACGGCGCCACCATGACTACCTGGTCTGACTTCAAAAATTGTATTGTCGATGTCGTCGGCTGTCCCACAATCCCGAAGCTTCGGGCTGAGGAGTGTCGCCGCACCCGATCGTAGCGCCCTGGAGAGACCTTCACAAGATTTGTAGAGGATGTTGTGGACCTATGCAACTGTGTAGATTCAGCTATCGCGGAAGCAGACAAAATCAAGCACCTAATGAAAGGAAAAGATAATGATTACTTCATGTTACTAATAGCGAAGGATCTGCGCACCATTGCTGACATCAAAACACAGTGCCAAAGCTTCGTGTGGTTTTCTGTGGTTTTTTGGGGACGCCAGCACACATTTTAAATGATGAATATATTTAGTAAATTTATTGCAATGCTGGACGACGTCGGTAAGCTTGTTGCGCACGACGAAGCCTCGAATATGGGCGAAGTTGGGGTAAAAAACTTTAGATGTGTGCAGACAAGTGAGAGACCAGAAAACAGCAGCCGTGGCATTCCCACCGACTCTGAAGTGTATTAAGCGGCCGCATCCGGAACGGAAGAGCACCTCCCAGAGATGGAAGAACTTATGTCGAAAAAGTATCATTCTGCCTTGTGGGCTCTGTCGCCCAATAGGAACAAGGATGCGTGGAGTTTGTTCCCTTGTTCCAGCCGATGAAGTCTCTGCGCCGAGAATCGCTCCAAATGGGAGAAATTCGTATCATGACAAGGCGCTGGAAACATGGCAAAGATACAGTGACTCCTGCTAAAGAACATTTGCGTCTAACTTCTGCAGCAATTTATTCGTTTCGCGCAGCCCGAAAGGTCATCACGACGTGAGTTGATCCGATAGACGTTTGATTTCCGACATATAATTAAGCGAAGAATGTAGTCACCACCATGATACTTGGCCACTGGCAGCGAGGGACAATAAGAGGAACCGATATTACCGGAAGATTGCTAACTTCCAAGTTTAAGATAAGGTTAAAGCAGTTTTTCGCCACCGAAATAGGCCGTTGACAAAAAGCAGAATTGGTACTGTGCGACCCTTGGTTTCCGGCTTGTGTAGGGATTTATTCAACCCGCTATTAGAGTTCTTCGGTCATTGCAGCAACTCCTAAATTGAATTTCATGAGAGTTCAACGTTATAAATGTTACTAGACACATAAGAAGCGCTTTTGCAATAACTTTGAAGTTTATTTACCAGAAAAGTCATTTTTTAGAGTGATTCTATTACGTTTTATAAACACCCAGTTAAGCACCAGCATTCGCCCGACGAGCAAAGCACCGAATTAAAATGCACACTGCTACAGCAAAAAATAAAGATCACTACTTTTTCTAAAGAATACATTTTCTAGATAACTACGCCTCTGAATCGTCACATGTTACAGAAAGACTATCATGATGTCACCAGCAGTTCCCTCTTCAAAGAAAGCATATTGTTCAAGTGCCTGAAGGTCGCCGTGTTTTACTTAACAGCGAGAAAACTTTGCAATTTCTCGAAGGATGCCGACAGCAATTGAAAGTGAAGCTTTTAAAATAATAGCGTTCAGGCAATTTCGAGGAAAAAACAATGACCTAATGCACACAAGTCCTGTGAGAGGCCATCTTTTTTCGTCTCTGTGTCGTGGGACACAAAATCGGATGAAAAACATTTAGGTTCCATTCAAGGAAAAAACGCTACTGCAATTTTGTACCTCTCCCTGATCAGAAGTTAAGCTAGAGCGTTCTCGGGGGAGCAGCTTTAGCTAAAATGTTTTATATTTAATTGAAAGGAGAAAAAAGTCAGCCGCCGGACGCTTTGGAGAAACAGCTACGTGCAAAGTAGTCTAAGCATTCCACCAATATTTCATTCTTGCACATTACCTCCATAGCCAAGGTCTTTCTCAAGGAACTAACTTCCAGGCAAAGTCGAAAGTTATAATTTACTCTTCTGCGAACGCCTTTTAGCTGCTGCAACTTTACTGGCTTTCAAACATTCTAATTTTGATGCAGACTAATGCTTCGGCAACATCACGCTGTTTTTTGAAAGGTCATGTTTTACAGCCCTCCTGGATGGAAAGAGAGGCTAAACTGCAGTCTGCGGGAGGCAATACCTTTTTTCAAATACGCGAAATTTATTTCCAGGTTGCGTTTCCTAGTTTTAATAAAACAAATGAAATTGCGTAAGGTCGTCTTCAGCATCACAGGATCGGATATAGGTCCTGACGGACTGAACAACGTTTCTCTTAAACTAGTTGTTCTTCTAGTTGCATGCGAACCTTGCATTGACGTTCGACATCACACCATTATTTCGAACGGCATTTTAATAACTATCGATACACGGTGACTGATAGCTAGCACAAAGAAGTAGAATAGCTCCTCGCAGCAGACTCCCTCAGTTTTTTAACCGTCAGTACACGTGTCAGTACAGTTTTTTAACAGTCAGTACACGTAACTACCGCATTCAGGAACCATCATTGCCGAATGAAGCCGCAAGGCCATTTTTACAAGACATGAATTAAGACTCAAAGCCAATTTTATATGCCTTTCTGACGTGACAGTGCGAAATAAATCAATACCATATTTGATTCCAGAGTTTTTCCGCTTTACATAAGTAGATGGGCGTGACAGTTAGAATAACATTCGAAAAAGGCTATTATGACACACAATAATGATGACAAGCTCAAAGGCAGTGCAGTCGCTATAGACTCTGTCTCCTTTACGCAGAGTTCACGACAGGTTGTAAGCTCCCACTGTTTTTTACTCTTCTGACGAGAAATTATTCACGAATTTGGTTATGACCAGTTTAGACCTATTGTCTGCCTAAACTATTCCGTCAAACAGCCCAAATTTGTTGTGTGATACGCTTCAAGGAGTATAAAGTAAGACCACTCCTTTTATGCACCCAGAAAGAGATTGATTTTAGTTTTGGTTACACAAAAAATACCCGCACAGCATAAAACATTCATCTACATTTTGGGAAATAGTTGAAATGAAACACACTCAAAAAACTTCTCCAAGTTTCTTCTCACGAATAACGCCAGAACTGTCCAAGCTTCGATGAAGCACAATATAAAGGAGGGTTCTGCAAAGACAGTTATACTGTTTTATTCGCAATATCTCCAACTGGGAAACCGAAAAATTAAGCACAATCTAAGTTCGTTTTACGCTACTATTCCCAACAAGAGACATAAAAGCTCTATTATTGAACACTTTGCAATATACCCTGATGGAAAAATCAATAGCAAAGTTTCGAAACATTTTACGGAGGAATCATCTCCTGAACTGAAACGGCAGTGCGATGGACGTTCCACGTCATTCGCTTTAAATATTTTGTTAAAATGCGCGATCAAGCAAACGTGTAACCAGATTAGCTGTACTTACCACTTATAACCCGGTATTAAAATTGTAACTTCGACGTTTGGAGACTGCACTGAAAATTTGCCATTTCTTTTATGTTAACCTTACATAAGGCCTAGATAACGTTGGTATAAAATATACGTATATTTTGTATTTCATATAAAAGTGATCTTTTGCTCCTGCCTAATTTCTTAGTATTGCAAGTGCATTTTACACCCAGTTTAACTTTTGTTGTTTATATATTTTATGTTGATATTTTATATTGCTGTAAGAAATAACATAATATATAATTTGTGATTATGCTGATTGTGGTGCATTCGGGCAGCGTATTGGCTATCAGGGGGTTGGAATAATGTATCCGAGATAAAAACCTCAGAGGTATTCTAACCATTAGGAATCAATACTCAAGAGCCATACCCTTCGGGGCTGAAAAAAAAGTGTGATCATTTAAATCACACAGATATCGCAGATTTGGCTGCAGAGAGTATATTTAAATAACAAACGCCACTTAAAAATATTTGCTATAAATTCAACCCGCCCAAAATAACAACCATCGAAAGGTGGCATAAAGTGGCTATTTTGTGTTGTGCATCAGCAAGTATTCCTTAAAGCTGTTCAGAATCAAAAGTGTACTACGCGGTTCTGTCATCAGAAACTAGTTCGAGAATCAGGCGTTGGTGGCAGGCATTTAGTGCCTTGTCATATTGTTGACAAACGAGCGAGGAAAAGCTGAGTCTTACGGGGAAAGCTATTGTGCACATCGGAAACTTCTATGAGAAGGGTCTTCTGTCAATAGAGCCAGTGCCGTTATGTCTTAGGGGTGATTTTGAGCGGAGAGAAAGCCATCAGCATTGCCAGTTTACCATGCGCTTTTGGGTTTTTAATGATGGTGAGCTTTGTGAGTTCTACCCCAATGAGAATGCTCGGCTTGTGACAGAATATTGGCGGCGTTCAAGCGGTTCTCTAAGTATAATCATGCGTGTTGCAGGACCTTTCAAGCCGTTATAGACCACCTTTAAGAATAGCTGTCCACTTGAACGACCGGAGAAGTCAAAATGGCATGGCGGCAATTATCCACAGAGGCCTTAAGTTGGGGCATACACAAATGCACCTAGACCTCATCAAACTTTTGAAGATGGACACAATTGAGTTAAAAAAATTCCTCTCTCTATTGTGATTTCGGTGGTCCTTCTAGGGTCCCTGGTACTTTGTCGTAAAAGAGCCAGTGTAGGGCTTTGATAATCGTTTCTTACCACAATATCACCAGCGCATGCATTTTGAGGCCGGTTTTGTCGGCTGTGCGCGGGCCCCAAAGGGGATTCGCCCAACGTGAGTGGCCGTACCAGGTCATGAAATCTCTTCATCCTTTAACGCCAAATCAATGTTTATGCTAAAAAGCGGCAATCGCCATTGCCTTCTTTTGTGCCCTGGCTCTTACTCCTACTCCTGACTTAAACAGTTTCCGCTGCTTCCCAAGCAAAGGTACTCGACAACCCAAAACGCACCGGTCATCAACGTATAAAGTTAGGCCTATCTGTGGTGATGGAAAAACAATGGGCATGCGGCATCGCACGAGGAGAGGGAAAGACACCGAAGAGAGGGAAAGACGCTGGCTCTGCTATATTCCTGTCGCTCCTCGGACACGCTGACACCAGCAACCGTCTACAGCTGGTACTTCGTACCCTTCCCCACGCCAGAAACTGCAATCTAACCAGAAGGCCCACAAAAAGAAACTAAATAACTTTCCTTAGCATAAAAGCATCAGCAACAATTTCTTAAAGTTTGTTTTTTCTTCCTGCCTCTTCTATTTACAGATTGAACCCTTTCTCACACAGTCCGCAAAAACTCTACGACACTATCTCCAGAACCATTCCTTTGAATTGTCCTGAGACATTATGTGCTCTTCTCAAGCTCAACCCTGTATGAGCGACTTCAGCTTGTCAAAGTGGCTGTGACGATCTGACGCCCATTCATAGACGACACGCAGGCTAACGAAGAGCGATTTCTAACAAACAACTGGAGAATCTTCCTCCGGGCATCAACATTACTACAAATACCTATCTGCTGTTTGTAAATGCAATACATTTCACCGACAAAGTTATTTTATTCTGGAAGGATCTTACGTCCATTGATAGACGTCACTCTGGCTAAACAAAAAGTATTTATAAAAATGACTCACAATAGTCCGGTCATTAAAGTTGCAACAAATTTATATCTGCAGTTTTGTCCTAGGTGCGAGTGATTTCACCCACGAACTTGATTTATTCTGGAGCTAGCTAACACCTATTTATTGACGCTATTTTATTCAAAAATAATATCAATCGTAGTTTTTTCAAAACTTGGCGAAGGCTCTTGATAACTCATAATCACCAAACAGATGAGTGTGGGTAATTTTTTCGAAACGTGATCCCCTCAGTTAGCAGAACCTTGTAATAATCTGAATATTTTTTATTTTGTTACTTGCTACCGGCAATTGGATAGCCCGAGGTAACAAAACGCCCTTCAATCACGTGTGAAATTGTAGTGTGGTGGGACTCCAGTGGCGATGGCGCTGTGGCTGAGTGACAACCAATGAGTGCAGGCCACGCGGCGCCGCTGCGGAGGCAGCCACGAACGCCACGAGCGTCGAATAAAACGAGTTCCCAGTTTCTGGGTGCACGGCGTAGCGTTCAGACGTGTCTAGGCTCATCTCTCTGCCGCGTTCGCGACATTGGTGAGCCGGACGCTGCAGCGGAGTGAAGGAGCCAGAATGGACCCTTCTCGTTGCACCGTTGGTAATTCTGCATCCTCCGTTGTCTCTTGAGATGGCATCACCGCCATCGCCTGCGGTTTGCCCCCCTTCAGCGCTCAGAACCCCGACGTGTTGTTCCTTCAAGCCAAGGCAACTTTGCGAGTGAGCCACATCACGTCGCAGGAGACCCGCTTGAACCACCTCCAACAGTCTCTACCTATCGACATCGCGGTCGAGGTTCCCAACATCCTCGCGAACCCACCAACCACGGACCCTTACGACACAATAAAGGCTGCTATCGTGAGTCGCACGAGTCCTTCGGAACGGCACCGTTTCCTGCTGCAGCGTTCTGCGAAGGAGTTGGGTGCTCGTCGAACTTCGCAGCTCTTTCGCGAACTGCAAATTCTCCTCGGCGACACACCATATCTGTCTTGTACTCCCGCCAGCTGAAGAAGTTTTCCTGCAACGGCTTCCCTCATCTGTGCGGATGATCCACGCGACGGCTTCTGACCTTCCCTTGGCCCAATTGGCCACTCACGCCGACAAGATAATGGAAGTTGCCACAATACATTCGTCTCCCAGTACGATGACATTCGCTCGATCTTCCGAACATACCACCATGGTGGCACCTACCACCTTGCCCTCACCGGTATCCAACGACGTCACCGCTCTACATCAGCGCACGCGAAACCTGGAGGAGCTTGTCGCGTCTGGTGGCTACCGCTCGTCGCAAGGGTCCAACACTCGTCGGTTTAATCGTTCTTCCCGTCCATCGTTGCCGCGCAATTACAGTAAGAAATATAGAACGCGGTAACAGCCTCACCACACTGAATCCTTCTGCTCGTAGCATTGCCGCTTCGGTGCAGCGGCGCAACGTTGCACCCGACATTGTGGCTGGTCGGGAAACCTTACGAGGGATCATTAGCGGCGGCGACCGATTCCTAGGCTAGCGACAGCCGCCTCTTTTGCATCACGGATACAAAGAGTGGTCAGCGTTCTCTAGCTGACACTGGTGCTGAAGTGAGTGCGCTCCCCACTAATTGCTATGACCGCACTCAACCACCGCTGTGTCATCTCCAAGCTATTAACCAGTCCAGCATACCCGTGTACAGAAAAATATCCCTGATGGTAAACATCGGCCTACGCCGTGCGTTCCGCTGGATTTTTCTCGTGGCCAACGTTAGTCATGCCATTCTAGAAGTAGATTTCCTTTCGCACTTCGGCCTCGTTGTTGACATGGCCCGAAAAAGAATCCTGGACGTCGCAACCGGCCTTTCTGTCGCAGGTCGGATGTCTACCGTCTACCCATTTGCCTTTACGCTTCTTTGCGACCTACGTTCTCCATACCGGGAGTTGCTGAATTAGTTTCCTTCCTTGACTGCACCTCCTGACTGGACAAAGCCAGTGAGGCATGACGTCGTTAATCAGATCGTTATCACCGGTCCCCCTACCCAGGCCGTGGCACGTCGCCTGGCTCTGGAGAACCATGAAATCGCGGAGCAGGAATTTCAACACATGGTTGAAATCAGCATTGCTCGCCTGTCCTCGACCAAATGGCATTCGTCCTTACACATGATGCCGAAGAAATCACGTGACTATAAACCATGGGGTGACTACCGCTCCTTGAATTTGCCACTGTACCCGACAGGTACCCCCTACCTGATATACAAGACTTAACCAATAACCTCAGCGGATGTACAATAATTTCAAAGCTTCACCTTTAAAAAGCCTACCACCAAATCCTTGTAGCCCGGGATCACGTCAACAAACTGCCATCTTTACACATTTTGGCATTTTCGAATTCCCCCGGATGCCTTTAGGGTTGCGCAACGCAGCGGAGACATTTAAACGCGTCATAGATGTCATCCTACCTGGCTTACCTTTTGTTTTCGCCTACATTGATGACGTTCTTGTCGCAAGTCCATCGGCATCTGAGCTTCTGCACCATCTGCGAAGAGTTTTCGAACGCCTTGCAGAGCATGGCATCATCCTTAACAGCGAAAAGTCTGCATTCGGGTTGCTGTCATTGGAGTTTGTCGGTCACCTCGTTTACCGCAATAGAATTTGCCCCCTACCAGACAAAGTTAAGGCAATAATCGATTTCCCTCGGCCCTAGTCCTTACGCGAACGCGTCGTTTCCTGGGACTCCTAAATTATTACTGATGGTTCATCCAAAACTGTGCGACCATTCTGCACCCTCTGAAAATTTCCCTTCAACCGTCCAAGTCTATGTTGTGCAGGATTGAATGGGCTAAAACTGCCGATCGCGCATTCGCTACCATCAAGGAGCGCCTGGCTTCTGCTACTTTTCTTGTGCATCCGTGCCACAACGCCCCCCATGAGCTTGATGGTAGACGCTTCCCACTGTGTGGTTGGAAGTTTACTTCAGCAACACATCCGTAGTACCTGTTACCCGCTCTGTTTCTTTTTGATGAAGCTTTCTCCAACTGAGCAACGCTACAGCACTTTCGGGCGGGAGCTCCTGGCGGCATATCTCGCTGTTAAGCATTTCCGTTTTTTCCTTGGGGGCCGCAGCTACGTGATCTTCACCAATCACACGCCTCTTGCCAACTCCTTCAAGTCATCGAAGACTACATATTCTCCCCGACAGACGCGAGACTTGGCGTATCTTGCAGAGTTCACGACAGACATTCAGCATGTGAATGAGTCAACAACATCCCCGCCGACGCATTTAGCCGTATTTCGGCCATACAACAATCCGGTTTCAGTACTCAGGAGTTGGCTCAAGACCAACGAGATCACTAGGAGCTCCGAAATCTGCGTTCTTCAAAAAGGTCCTCTCCGCAACTCCAGGACAATATCTGCCCTGATTCGGGAATCAGCATCGTTTGCGACGTTGATCCGATTTCAGGCAGCAGACGACCGTACCTTCCTTTTTCTCCAGGCGCATTGCTTTCAACTCTATTCACCGTCTCTCTCATCCTACAGTTCGTGCCTCACTGCGTTTGGTTGCGGAAAAATACACCTAGCCTGGCATGAATAGTGACGTACGCGGATGGGTTCTTTCCTGCCTCGCCTGCCAGGAATGCAAGGTCTCTCAGCATAGCACATCGCCTCTGGCCCATTTTCTCTTGCCGCACTCTAGGTACTCTACATTTCACGCCGAACTCGTTGGCCCGCTACCACCATCTAAAGGCTATCGTTACATCTTGACAGTTCTCGACCATTTTTTCGCTGGCCTCAGGCGGTTCCAATCCACGATATAACGGCTGAGACTGTTGCTTCCACACTTATGTCCTCGTGGGTCACCCGTTTTGGCGTGCTGTAGGTGATTTTACAGACCAAGGCTGCCAATTTAAGTCAATGCTCTTTCACCGTTTGACATGCCTACTCGGTGTAACTCACCTGAAAACAACGGCCTACCATCCTCGGCATGGTCGAGAAGTTTTAATCGTCAGCTAAAGGCTTCACTTATGGCTCACGAATCATCTGAACAGTGCACAGCTAACTTCCTCTTGTGCTGCTAGGATTACACAATATCATAAAAGAACGTTTTGGTTGTGCCGACTCTCAAATTGTCTATGGCACGCCTTCGCGCTTACCGGCAGACTTGCTGGTTCCTCCCCAGCCGCAAGACAATCTTTTGTTCCCTTTTTCCAGCTATATCCGTCCCCAACCACCACAGTTGTTCCACCAAGCACACTTTTGTGCATCCAAAGCTTTCTGACAGCCGTGTCAGAAAGGTTTTTACCCGTGTCGACAGTACCCACCAGCCAGTTCAACCCCTTGTACACCGAGCTTCATCTCGTCATTTCAAGCTCTGACAAAACGTTTACAGTTCGCGTCAACGGCCGCGACAGCATCGTTTCGATCGATAGCCTCAAGCCCGGTTTCACCGATGCTGCCCTGCCTCCGTTGCACTCCAACATCCACCGTTCCAACCTGAACACCACCATTCTCCCTTCCGTTCACACCACCACCCGTTTACCTCGCAACGCAAAAACTGCACGTTTTGCTGTACCGCTCTCTACAAGGACTCCTCCTCAAGACTCTGTCTCAAGGGGAGGGGGCTATGTGGCGGCGCTCCAGCGGCGATGGTGCCAGGGCTGAGTGACAACCAATCAGTGCGGGCCAGGCGGCGCCGGTGTGCAAGCAGCCAGGAATGACACGAGCGTGGAATAAAACGGGGCCCCAGTTTCTGGGTGAACGGCATAGCGTTCACACGGGTCTCGGCGCGTCTCTCTGCCGCGTTTGCGACAGTAGTATTGTTTTGGAAAGCGTGGAAGGTTTGCTATTTTATTACTTCTTGAAATGTACTGAATATCACGATTAATAAACCTGTTCGGGTGACATCACGTTGTGACATTCTATTACGTGCAATGTAGAGGCACTTCAGGTAAAACATTGAAACTAAAACACTCATGTCTGCCATGCAACGCAATATCAAACGATAGTTCCACACACTCACGCAATTTTGGCTTCATCCTGTTATGTGCTGAGTTAGTGACATGGCTGCTGTTGTTCAGAGCATATTTTCCGATGTTCACTGTTCCCGAGAAAACCACGTCACGTGTCACAGATATCTTGGAGCTGTAAGCAATAGACGTTGCAGGTGTCTAGGAGACGTCGCGATTTGATAAAAATTGCCACTATTCTTGTTTACACAGCTACAAACTATCCATATAAACAACATTAACCCATTAGAGACTTCACATGACAAGACAATTTAAAAGAACTTATCGGTTTTTACCGCATGGGTACATTTGATAGATATAAGCCTATTCGAACTTTTTTTATTTGGCACACACAGTTTGTAAGTATGTCTTCTCTACATTAGAGTGGCGTTGCTAGGAGGGACAAAGATGCGTGAAATTCACAATATTTAGAGTTACTTGAACCTCAACCAATTACGCTGGTAAGCCTGCTGTTTAGTTGTCGACTTAAGAAATTGAATTATAGCTCCACCAGTTCCTTCGTATTGCTTGCCTCTAACGCGACACCTGGTTTTCACAAAAATTAACATGTGCCGGTTCCCGATTTGTGTAGTACTCCCTCAAGCGGCAACCACACTCGCACTTGCATGCACTCACGTACTGTGTGTGGTGTCGCGACCATGGGTTGCGCGACACACTTAGTACGTCTCATGACCAGTGCGGCCGCTGCTGGGGATGCTTCGAGCATTTCATTGGTATCTCCAGTCAGCGACACTGTTTCTGTTAAATTTGATCGCTTCTTCGTATCCTGAAAATCGAAGAATATTTCAATCTTCCACCTAAAAGCTTACTGGGAACATGCACGTTCAAATATCTTAGCTCCAAAAGAAATTAAAAAATAACTGTTCCTCCAAATAAATTTTGTCAGCTGGATGAGAATTCGCTCCTATTGCTGTGTGCATAATTATGTATAGACGTTGCTCCATATACCTGTTTAGGTAACGCAGAAAGGTTTTCGCTGCTTTGGGGGGAAAAGTGTATGCTGAAGGTTATTTTATATACAGTAAAAAGTACAGTAAAAAACCCGATATATGAAAAGTGATGGAGGGCTTTGGACTGGATATTCCGGTCAATCGAAGCACAGTGATCCCTCACACACCTTCATTCGTTGCTTTTGCTCACTTGGTTTTGCTTTTCGCAAGACACGGGCGTGTGAGTGTGGGGTGCTGATCACACAAGCACGCGCCTGCGGTCAATGTTTTATTTGGTACAGGGAAGTAATCTCCAACACAAGCTTCCAGATCTACACAAATACGTCGTCAGATGAGAAACATCAAATCATACTGGGGCATCCATAAGTAGAATTCTATAGTGGCCATATTAGGCGCACTTCACAGCCTTAGAAGACTCATCCGCATTCTTCCCTAACAAGATTGGTGCACAAACAGAAACTGTCCTGCTTTACATTGAGGAAAACAACTGGTTTCAAAACACATGACACAGTCGTTACAGAGAAACAGAAAATAGTGGCATTGTGATAACAAAAAAGAGGTACGTAACAATACATGTATTTTATACAAATTTCAACTGGTTCTGGCCACTTCTCATAGACAACCATAATACTAGCCATGAGAAAGGCAAAGAAAACACGATCCTGGCCATAAAGCAACATTGAGATGCCTTTTTCAGGAAATACCTTTATATTTATATCAAAAGAGCTCCAATAAACAATTGCTTTCAAAGAATTAGTTCGCAATCGTAGAGCCTAAACCACATTTAAATACATTGTTCTGGTGCTGTAAATGAAATTCCATCAGGAACGACGTCACATTTCTGTTTTGAAGCTCATTCGGCATTGGATGTAGAAGGAGCAGGTTTACGGACCGGGAAATGGCACTTCTTGGGTACTTCTATTCCTATTGCAGCCCCACAAACTGTCGAATGCATGCGAGACGTTGTATAAGTACTGAATAATGAAAACTACCGCGCCTAGTACTCCGTGCTGACGTGTGCTATAGAAATAAACTGAAGTAAAATGGAGAGAAGAGTTTGTTGGTGAACTTCCATTAGTGAAACTTAAGTGCAAACAGAGACAAGGACGAAAAAAGGAAACGACACCAGCCCTTACTATCAACTGAAACATTTATTAAAATTGAAACACTTGTACACCACGATAGAGACGCAACAATCAGTAAAGTGTAACCATCGCACATGCGCAAGGCGGCACATAAGGACAACCCCCCTTTCTTTCTCTTCTTTTTCCTTCCCCCACCCGCTACCCCCTCTCCTTAAGAAGTTGCAGTTTATCCAGAATACTCAGTGATGGGTGATATATACAATCCGAACCTCTAATTCGGGATATAGAAGGCTTCAACAATTTTTCTGGTAACCCGGTCCCTGTGTTTAAAAAGCACTGTGGTGTTTGTGAAGCATGGCTTACAACCGTAGTCGGAACAGTGTGGCGCCATGTGTGTGTAGCGCCTTCCTTTCAAAGAGGAATGATGCTTCCTCAAGCGTACAATGTGAAAGCGGCTTTTAGAATCTTTGAGCATCGTTTATCTCTTTTCTGTGTGCAACTGTGAGGGGCTGGTGGAGTATATGTTCTTGGTTGATTACTTGAACATTTCGGCAATTAGAGTGAATGTTGTGGACCTGTTTTACTCCCTTCTGCTTTAGGCGTTGATGCGACGTAGTAGAGATGGCATTACAAACGACAATCTTGAATAGGCCTTTCTGATTTGTAGTGGAATCCCCGTGGCGGCGTCTTTGCAGCTGCTCAGCTTCTGCCTTCGGAGTGCTGTTGTGGGGTTTTAAGCGAAGGTCTACGTACAAAAGGCGGGAGTGTGCCTTGTATCTAAGGTTGCCCTTGCCGTGAGCAACATTTTTCTGAGAAGGTTGATTTTGGTTTGCAGGTTGGTTTCTAAGGCGTTGCCAGTAAGGTTTTTCGTTATGTGGAGGCTGTTGTGGTCCTTGGCTGCAAAGTACAAATTTGGTCCTTCAAATATGCTGTTCGTTATGCCTTCAAGGCGAAAGTTGAAGGTTTGAAGTTCACGGCCGAGGTTCCCGTTGACGGCACCTTGAAGTTGTTGACATCGAGCTCCATTTCTCGTGGCACAATACATGCTGGATGTACGCGCCCCGTTCTAGCAAGCCGCTCTTAAACTTCGCTTTTTTCATCCGAAGGTTGTTGAGAATGGGATAGCCCACACGTGCCTCAAGTTCGACTTCAACAAGTCGTGTTATCATTTGGCGCAAGAACTTCTCATGTCGCAAATAGTTCGGCTGGAGAACGGTGGCTTTCTTCCCTCCGTGCTCTCGACAATCTGACAGCGTCTTGTAAAGGGTTCGCGCATCACATGGCAGATTCCGACCAGCGTAAAAAAGTGGAGGTCTTACCGTATGTACATGCGCCTTCGAATGGCCTTAAGAAGACGGCTGACGGATTCCGGTTTACGGAAGTTTTTCTGGGCAAGGAATAAGCTAGGTAGAATATGCAGCATGCGGAGCAACAGGCTTGATTCCCGGGACAGTGTTTCCGCACATGGTTGTTTGAATAAACACAAAGTCTAATTTTTTCGTTGAGTGGCCAATGTTGTGTCCCTCATTCCTTTGTCCTGTGGCCGGGTGTACGTCGGCAAGACTGGCAGCTGTCTCAATGTACGCTTGAGGGAGCATCATTTTTCCTAGAAAGGAATGCCCATCAAACAACCGGCGCAGCACTGTTCAGACTGCGATTGTAAGCCATTCTTGGCTAACACGCCAGTGCGTTTTAAACACTGAGACCGAGCTACAAGGGAAATGGTTGAAGGTTTCCAAATCCAGATTAGGGGCTCGGATTGTATAGGTCGCCCGTCACAGAGTATTCTAGATAAAGAAGTGCAATTCTTAAGGAGAGGTATAGAGGATGAGGGAAGGAAAAAGAACAGAAGGAAAGAGGGCAGTGGTCCTTATATAATGCTGTGCGCATGTGCCACGGTCACACGTGCCGGATTGTTGGGTCCTGGCATGGCATATATGTGTCTTCTCTTTTATTTATTCTTTAAGTTGATAGTAAACGCTGGTGTTTTTTCCCTTTCTCGATCCTGTGCCTGTTTCCGCTACGTTTCACTCATGCATAGATATACTGCAATGTTGCTGCTTTCGACGAACGTAAACTTCTCCTCTTGGGCGTACGATTAGTACACAAAAATTCACGTATTTCTGATAACCGACACACAAAAGGCAAAATTGTGGAGGTACACATAACAAATATAGCACAGCTTATACCGTACAAGAAGTGGTAATACGGACATAATCAAATAATAATCAAAAGAGGCTTGATTACAA
The DNA here is from genome assembly GCA_013339765.2 of Haemaphysalis longicornis. Lineage (NCBI taxonomy): Eukaryota > Metazoa > Arthropoda > Arachnida > Ixodida > Ixodidae > Haemaphysalis > Haemaphysalis longicornis. Next base: position 1,610,455 of record CM023454.1, on the reverse strand, counting down.
CTGAATAGAAGGAATACTGTCGTGACTGGTCCCCATAAGGCATGTGACACACCGTCATTGTGCTTCTCCGGGGGTGAAACTGGAACATACTTCTCACGCCAGCAAGCAAGAAAAATGGATATATATGAACATAAGGCTGTCTCCTGACAAACAGTTCTCACGCCACTGCGAAAGTAGCTTGATCAGCCGAAACTGCTGTTGTGTTGCTGCCAATACCATATGCAACAAAATGGGATAAAAGAGGAGAAGTATCCACTTTTTTGACGAAAAAAAAATTAGTATGCTATCCTGCATGCCTCTTAAAAAAATGTGCCTTCACTGAGAGCACGTCATGCGAATAGCAATGTTTCGAATCGACGTCCCCTTGCTCCCCTAGCAGTGCCGCAAAGCTTTTTGATGCTATCTTTGTAGCCATGCCTTTACACACCTTAGGTTTTATTTTTACGCAGAAATAGCCAACATTTTAAAATGCTCATGAGCTACTTCACAATGACTACAATTCCAAATTCCCGATATGTTTTTATGGGCTTTGGCTTGTTCTAAAACTGCGAATAAAATGAGGTAAAAACCATTCAGGTGCTTAATTTTTTCCTTATTTCACTGGATAAACATTGGCGAACTCTACCTTTGTCAAATTTCGCCCCTGACTCTAAATCTTGGTCGATTTGTTTAGGGGCTGCTACAAAGCCATCATAAAACGGCGAACACTTGAGAATAAAGTGCACAGAGGTATGCCAGTTATTATGATATATGCCGATACCTCCTGGTAAAAGGGTTTTTTTCTACTTGCGGTTCTTGCGCCCTTCCAGCACCTGATTGTGTATTTGGAGGAACCCTGACACTAAGCCAGAAAAACAAAGCTTTCTTATATCCACTATGCCACTTTTAAGTAAAGCTATGGCCGTGGAAAGTCTTTGTAATTCACTACATGACAAGAATCTGGATGTGGATGCAACCAGATGCAGAAATTACCAGTTAAAGCGGGCATTTCTCACAACCATTTTGTTGGGATAACACCAACTTTGTTTAAAAACTGCAGCTGGAGCAAATGGTGTAATTGTATGTATAAACACTAGTCTACCCACACAGCGCAGCTTGCGCACTTTTACATTTTAGGGTACTTTTAACAACTTGCATTGATAAGTAACTTGCTACACCTCCCGTTTTCACTATCCCCTGAGGTAATTTAAAAACAATTATTCCTTTTTGTCAACACACAACGAATCCACCCTTCACGAAAAAAAGTGCTATCATAGATGGTTATGGGTGAGCTGCTATCATGGCTCATAAAAACAAATAAATAGTAAGGATGTTCTGAAGTAGCCAGAAAACCGTTTTGAAGTGCACAGTAAATTACCACATTTAAAAAAAATGACATCGCTCAAGGTGGTACGCTGGGATCGATGAATGACGTACAGCGAACCGAATGTTACGGCTGGAGATTGCAATACAAATTCACGGAATCTGTTCCGCACATCTGGGTGTGACAAAAAAATCTGATGGCATAGTTATTCTGACCAGATGGAAATTTGCGCTGCGTGGCGCGTCATCTTCTGTTCGTTTTGTTGTTCATTCAGAGCAGTTTTATTTCCATCGAAGACTTGACAGTTGCTATTTCTCGCAACAAGAAATGGCTTATTTTAGGTGTTTTTAATATTTCAAAGTGTCCTGAAGCACATAAAATTGGACTTAGCTTCATTACCATAATCTAGTCTTTAGGCAATACGTATGCTTTATTTTTTTAGCTGCGGTAGTTTGAGGCCCGTTTAAAAATTATAAGCTCCCCACGTGTGAAGAGAAAGCTTTGCCCAAACTGTTTTTGTTTTAAACATGTGCGGGTTTTTAAAGTCAGTGCGTGGGTCACACTTTCTACATGTGTTCAACTAATGCGCAGTATGTGTGACATTTCTAAGCCCTGCTTGTACTCTATTCGAGTATTCCTTGAAGGTTTGAGGTTTTTCCCTGTAAGGGCCGGGCATTGTATTGAAAACATCGTTTAATTTCGGCGTGCATTCTTTTGGTGGAGCATCGTAACTTGTTTTCAGTAGACAAAAAACCCTTTAGGCTTGGGAATACAGACAATATTTCGCTTGCCATAAACAACGTTTGGCAAATGCAGTTCTGTGCGCTAGCGAAATGCATATTGTATGTTAAAGTGCGTTAGGCAAGTATATCGGGCAGAAATATGATGGGCGATATGGTGAAGGTAGGGGAAGGTACTTGACCTATTGCCTTGAGGGATCAAAAATTTTGTGCTCATCAGCTAATTAGTAAACATTATACTTGACATACTGAATAAAGTTGATGCTGCAGCTATTTTTGAAAGCTATGATGATAATGTTTCCTTACATTTTTGTGTCATATTTTTTACAACACACAGAACTTGCTCCACTTAGACAAGCCAGAAGTTATTATTCTCGTGCGAAACTCTTGCAGGAATAGAACGAACTTTATTGTCGGAGTTGGTGGGTTTTTTCGGGATGCTGAACTCAGAGTACTGAGAAGGGCTCTTAATGAAACGTTCACGATCAATGTAATTTCACTCTCCCGTTTATTAATAAAACGATTTGCGCATCCAGTTGAACTGAACTTCACCAGGAAGTCAAAAAAGTGCCCATTCACAGAAAACAATAAACAACAAGATGCTACCTCTTATTTAATTTATACAAAATAGAGTCACGTAATGTTTCTCTAGATATGGCTTTTCTACGGAGGGCTAGAACAGTGTGACGAATAAAAGATGGCAAATACAAAGAATAACTTATCATGGTCCTCAAAAGATCTGGTACGCCATCAACTTAGGCTACTGTGCCAGAAACCATCTTCACAAACTGGGCAATGAAGTGGTTGCTCCTTCACTGGTGCCAATAAAATTTTCTACATTCTGTACGACCTCCGAGTGCCTCAAACAACGATCACGAACACTCTCAAGAAGAACAATTCAATATTTTGCTGTACAAGCCTCTCTGAAACGCAGGCACAGAGATTCCACTACGAATCACAAAGACCAACTTAGGATTGTCGTTTGTAATGCAATCTCAATTACGTCGCATCACCGCATCATGACGAAGGGAGTAAAATTGGTCCACAACGTCCACTCTAATTCTCGAGACGTTCAAGCAATCAACAAAGAACATATACTCCACCAGCCCCTTAGAGTTCCACACCGAAAAAAGATCAATGATGGTCAAAGATTCTAAAAGCCGCTTTCTCAATGTACGCTTGAGGAAGCATCATTCCTCTTTGAAAGGAAGGCCCTACACACACCTGGCGCCACACAGTTTAGACTACGGTTGCAAGCCATGCTTCACAAACACGCCAGTGCTTTTTACAGGGACCGTGCTACCAGAAGAACTGTTCAAGCCTTCCATATCCAAATGATGGCTTCCGATGGTATAGTTCACCCGTTGCTGAGTATTCTGCATAAAGTGCAACTTAAGGAGGGGGGTAGAGGGTGAGGGAAGGATAAAGAAGACAAAGAAAGGAAGGGTTGTCCTCATGTATCGCCGTGCGAATGTGCGATGGTCACACATTCCTGATTTTTGGGTCCTGGCATGGTATACAATTGTTTTCAATTTTAATAAATCTTTCACTTAATAGTAAGCGCTGGTGTCGTTTCCTCTTCTCGTCCCTGTGTCTGTTTGCACTTACGTTTCACTCATGGAGGTTCACCAATAAACTCGTCTCTCTATTTTGCTTCAGTTTATTTCTATTGCACACGGCATCCCGGAGTACTATACGTGGTAGTTTTTATTATTGAGTACTTATACAACATCTCGCATGCATTCGACAGTTAGTCGGGCTGGAAAAAGAAGAAAAATATTGTAGATGTGCCATTTCCCTGTCCGTAAACTTTTCGTCGTCTGTGTACGTAATCAGCTCCATGTACATCCAATGCCGAATGAGCTTTCAAACAGAAATGTTATGTCGTTCATGATGAAATTTTATTTACAGCACATAAATAATGTATTTAAATGCCGTTTATGCTCTGCGATTGTGAACTACTTCTTTGGAAGCAATACTTTAATGGAGCTCTTTTCCTACATATATAAACGTATTTCCTGAAAAAGGCATCTCAATATTGCTTTGTAGCCAGGATCATGTTTTCTTTGTCTTTCTAATGACTATTATCATAGTTGTCTATGACAAGTGGCCACAACCAGTTGAAATTTGTATATAATATATGTATTGTTACGTAGCTCTTTTTTGTTATCACAATGCCAGTATTAGCTGTTTCACTGAACTACTTTGTCTAGTGTTTTGAAAGCAGTTGTTTTCCTCAATGACAAGCTGGACAGTTTCTGTTTGTGCACCAATCTTGAGAGCGAAGAATGTGGGTGAGTCTCCTAAGGGTATGAAGGCGCTTATTGTGGCCACTATAAAATTCCTTCTGCTTATTGATGCCCCTTTATGATTTCAAGTTCCTCATTTGACGACGTACTTGTGTAGATCTCTAAGAATGCTGGAAGTACCGGTTTCGAATACGGGTATCACCGGGCACACACCAGTTTGTTTAGTGGATACAGGCATACATGCTCGACTGCGGGCCCTGAAAGACAAGTGTACGCCTAGGAAGCTACCTCTACCCTTGTGAGGGGCCCCTGACAACTCTCCATCTGCAATGACTGCCCGGCCTTCTACAACACCGCTTAACAGGGGGTGAAAGTCTGGCGGCATGGCATGCCACAGGCGCTTACAAATTGAACGCCCGCTGTGGCTGTAAGAGTCACGAAGTGCATTCGTGTGGCTGGGTGGCGCCAGAAACCTACTGGTAAAAACCGTACAAGCGACTTCCCGGCCTCGCCCTAGGTCCAAGTGTGGAACTAAACCACTTGGGAAGTTCACCCGGCTTGTACTGCAATCGCCCCTGTTAAATCTGGCGGCTTCAAAAATGCTGGAGCTTTTGACCGACGGCGATGTTTGAGTAGTAAAACACTTGTATCTTAAGCGGGAGGTTCCAGGTTCGAATCCTGGGACGTCGGATACCCAACTCTTTCTTTAAAGGATACAATGGTCCCCGGAGCCTCTGGATGCCTTGGACGTGGAAGTAAACGCTAAGAGCTGGACAAAAAGCAGCCGTGGGAGGCCGTGTGCGAAGTAAATTGAACTCATTCGGGCAGCGTCAGGCACCGCCGAATGCCAGCCAGCCTAAAGGGTGCAACGGCACACGTTACTGCCTTGGCCGGGGATGAAGGGCTTAGACCCATACTGCCACTGCGGCACACGTTGGAGCCTTCTGCTTCCCGATTTCAGCCGCTGAACACCCACCAGATTAAAAAAATGGTGCTGGTGCCTTTCATGCGGTTGATACTGGAATCCGCAATACCACGTCGGACCGTATCATTGGTTACAAAATGTGGTAGGTTTTATGGTACGGCTGGGCACCAATGCTTAACAAAATTGGTACAAGCACCCCTTGTAAAGGGAATCTAGTGATTTGGAAGTTACCCGACGTTGTTTGAAGAGCAGCAGTAGAAGGGGCGGTAACTTTTACAAGACGCCAATTGTCGAGTGGTAAATCTCCCGTATAGTAAGCGGGATGTACCAGGTTAGAATCCTACACCGCCGGATACCGACCGTTTTTGTTAAATGCAACAAGTGTCCCCAGAGTCTCTGCACGTAGTGGACGTGGGAATGAAAGCTTGGAGCTTGACAACGAGTAACCGTGTGAGGCCACGCGGCAGGTCCCTCGAATCCCTTTGGGCGGGGTCATAGACCGCTGTGCAGACATCCGTCAAAAGGGGTGCTAGCGCCCACCGTACCGCCTGGGAAGGTAATAAAACGGTTCGACAAACTCTACCACTGGGGCATATGTTGAAGTCCGCTACTCCCCGACTGGAGCCACTGGAAACACCAAGATCAATTCCAACGGGGGATCTTGGAAACTGTAATACCACTTCGGCCGCATCATTGGTTGCGACAAAGCGGTAGGTAGTTATTTTCCGCTGGGCACAAACCAATAACAAAATTGGTAGAAGCACTCCCTGTACAGGGGATCTCGTGCTTGGGATGTTACCCGACTTTGTCAGGAAATGCCCGAGTTGAAGAGTTTGTAACATTTAGCAACACAGCGATTGTTCGGAGGTACAGCCTCGCCTCGTGGGCGGGAGGTACCGGGTTCGAATCCGCGTAGCACTAGGCACCCACTGCTTTTTTAAGTGGGTACTGCCGCCCGTGGTCGAGTGCTTACCCTTGAAAGAAATTCACGTCTAGAAAGCTGCCTTAGATCCGTGCGAGGGGCCTCTGACCCTTGTTTATCTGGCGAGGCCCCCACCCATCATGTCTCGTTGCGCCATTGCACGGGTTAAAACAGTCTGGTGGTATGTCCTACGACAGGCGGTTACAAGTTGAGCGTCCACCGTGGCTGTAGAAGGCACCATGTTCATTCGTGTGCCTTGCACGCTCCGGGCACCTACCGGTGAAACGGGTACAAGCGACCTAAGGTACTTTTTTCGTAGTGAAATGGGCTCCGAAACGGTAAGAATGGTTTGAATTAATCCCTCGGTATAAGAATTTTATGTTTTTCATGCGTCACAAAATACGGAACAGAGAGTCGGGAAAAATTCAGTATCTGCCTGTGAAATGCGCGCTGTGTTTTTATGATGACAATGCTACAAGAACAAAAATACCACAAGGTTTCTGTGCATGGGGCTTGTACTCTCTAGATTGGCCATACCTCCCTCCTAAAAAAACTTGAAAAATACAAAACCATTCCAAAATGCCAATTTCTTTTGCAATTGGACATGCTCGCCTACCGCATATGCGCTCAACACTAAGTTGAGTTTTGAATCTATGGGTAGATTAACTAGCTTAAAACCAAAGTGTGGTGTTGGAATAACAAAATATACAGCAGCTATTATGCCGCTATTTTCAGCCCGCCGCAAGCTTTTCAGCAGTGCTAGAGGGGGCAAGTATCCGTCTAAGGTGCACACTGACCCGCCATTCGTATTTACAGCCTAAATTGTAATGTTTTTCGCTTGAGTTGCTTCGTGCCTGTGATAAGGCATAGGTTAGATTCAGGAGAAATCTTGGGAAAGTAACGAGAGCTTAAGAAACGAAACCCCAGAAAGACATCCATTAGGGCATAGTTCTCTTACACAAGTTCTCAGACTTCCGAAAGGGGATGCTGTCGGTCAAATGGAGGGAAACCTATTTCCGCAAACCTATTAGGTACGCAGTAAGAGCATTTTAGTCTCAAATATTGCTTACATAATCTCACTGCTGCCAGCAATGCTGGGCAACAGTGTTGCATGGTTGCTCGAGATTTGAAAAACAAAGCAGTATTCAAAGTTCTTTTATATATTTTACAAGAAATGATACGTCCAATATATGTCCCCAGTAGGTTGTTCAAGCAACAAAAATAAAGCAGATACCAATAGCTTTTCTGTTAAAATCCCATTTAGGGGAAGTAAGGAGTGTCACCAAATGTTTCATTATCCTTTTGATGAATGTTCATTTTTATATTTTGTCGCGTAGGCAAACAAAGAAATAAAGTCGAGAGGCACCTAAAATATTGTTAGCATTATGCTTTATGTGGAATTACATACAGTTAATTATTATTTGTTTGTATTTTACAAAAACCGAAATTTTTTGAAAATATTTTAGTAGATATAAACACACCAAAATAAGCTAAGAAAAGCACTACCGGACTGAATTGTCATTCTGTTACCCTTAAAGAATGCAATTTAACTAGGCCCGTAGGGCATCTTCTACATCATTTCTGTCCAAAATTTTTAGTCTACAGCCACAATCGCTTTGGAAAGAACAGGGGCGTCCATTGAATAATTGATATAAGAAATGGCTTAATTGTAAAAGGAAGCTCAACAAACAAAATTTTGGTATTGAAACCAAAAGTCACTTTACGCAGTCTTAACTGGCAACAGTCCTGATCACCCTACGGAAATGTTCTGTATATACGGAAATATAGGAATACGGAGTTCATACGGAGTATGACGCCCTCAAAGGCATCTAAAGTAAATATTAGTTTATTAAACAGGGAAGTCACTTTTTTCTCCGCAACACAAGTGTTTGGCACAGATTTCGCGTTTTTATTTTCATCAATAAGCAAAATGGCGCTCTGTATAATTTCCTTTTACTCCGTATATACGGAATTCATACGGACATTTTTTTGGCGGTTCTAGAAACCTTAGTTACATAAAATCGTGCCACATTTTGGGATAAGCATGCACTATTTTGTCCACGTGTGTTTCTCAGAAATATTGCCTCTTTTGTGGCGGCTTTGTGTCATTCTAGGAAAATACTTCGTATTCCTCTATTTCCCTATATACAGAACCTTTCAGAAGGGCAGTAACACTGAGAAGCTTTACGTTCTACTTTGCATCTATTCGGCCAAAAAAACCATGAAACGCCTAGGTGAATAAAGAGAGTCTTGGCATCGTACGATTACGAGGAGGCTTAATTTACAAACTGCATTTCTCCATTCTTTGCCCTTATGAAGCAGCCCATTGCCCCCGGGTTTCATTATTGCTGTAGGCATGTTTAAGTGCAGAAATAAAAATAGGTGACCGACTTTTGTAATTTACCTATTTTGTGTATAAAGCACATTGGGTGTCGGTTTTCTGAGCAAAACTCTCCTGTTTACACTATGCTAAAAAATGTAAATTTTCACCAATTTCAACACTCATATCACCATAGCCTGTTCGGAGAAGCACGAGGCTTAGGGATATCAGCAATCAGCCAAATTTAGCGCTGTGGACTTACTAGTTTGCCATCAGAAACCAGGAGGAAAGAAAGTATATCTTTGAAACGGACTGTTGTGATTACAAAACTCTGGTAAATGAAATTGGAAAGTCAACATAAACTACGCTACTGCATTCTGCCTGACACCTCACTGGGCCAGAAATGTGCTTTAGTACTAGTTTGTGGCCCGTTTCGGCTGAACACCGGAAGCTGATGGTGCCGGCTTTTAAAAGGCCTGAATGTATTCTGAATTGAGATTGACTCGAAAGAATGGATTGGTGCTTATTGGGTATAAGAACGTAACTGCTCCGGCAACAAAACGTCCAGAGATGTCAAATTAAAACCTAATATATAAACACAAAAATCATACATGGGAAGATATACAGAAAGAGGTCCCGAAGTCAAATACTGCGACACGACCTTATACAGAAATCGATATACGTGATTTCTGAAGTGCAGAAAACACGAGATTGGAGGTAAAAGGTGTTTTATTGTAAATAGTTAGACAATCACATTTTTATTAGCTAGACTAGATATGCCGTTACATAAAATGCAATTGGACAGAAATATACATATACCAAAAAACTCAAGTACCGATATCCAGAAAAATAACAATAAAACAATGAATTATATATATTACTTTATTTAAACACGTAATAAATCCAAAGACTCTCACACGAAGTGAAACTGAGCAGCAAGCAGAGTGTGCCATTTGAACTTTTTTTACACTCATTGCGGTTCGTATCCCTGTTGATACCCTAAATATTTCAAAAATGTATGAACTAAGATGACAGGTATAAAATTTCCAAACTCTTTTGAAAGAAATCTGTGTTTTAGGTTCTTCATTTTTTTGGAACAGCATTTTATGTCCTGCTATATTCAATTACCTCATACGGCCGCGCAGTCAATGCAGTGAGTGGCAGCTAGCGCAAAAACAAAATTTGCTTTGCCTGACCTTTCACTGCCCCTGCCATCAGTGCACAAATCACGGTGTACGTAACCAAGCTTTAACACTGCCGAAATCTGGAGTGCACCTCAGAAAACAACAGTAGCCACCCGTGTTCTCCTTGGTTAACCGTGTCACATGTCTATCTTTCACGATCGCGGAAGCTTTTCTATATAGTCGTGGCGAACGATGAGAAAATACAAGGTTTACCAGCACGGTATTTCAAGCTCAAGACAAGCATCACATTGCTTTGGCAACAAAGCCATTTCACAAGACCCGTGAACTGGTGCCAACCACTTCAGTAACACACCCGAATACACTGGCACGCAGCAGGGTACCTTCAATAGTGCGATGGCCGTTATAAACAGAATGGGCAGTGAAAAAAAAAAACAGTGACACAGGTAGCAGGCACCCATTCGGAACAAGAGCGAGAGGGGGGGCGGGATTGAGAGGGATAGAGAAAGCTCTTTATTAGAGGAAAGCAGAGACGTCTGCAGGCGTTTCAACGCCAACATGCTACTCTGCGGGGTGGAGAGTAGGAAATATATTTACAATACGATATAAGTATAAAGAGAAGAAAAGAAAATAAATGATGTAAAAATGATGTAGCGGGTGTGTTGGAGACTGTCAGTGCGACACGGAAATGTGAATGTTTTTTCAGACAACCGAAAAAAATTACAGGGGTAATGTTTTTCCACAAATCGTCGTATTGGACACATAAGAAAACATCACGGAAGGGGTTGTCTGCCGGGGATGCCGAAAAGGCAAACGAATTACCTGACAAAGCGACATCCCCGGCCAACCTACAACTTACCTCAATGTCCCAGATACAGCCATCAACTTACCGTTAAAGAGCCAAAGTTCCGTACACCGAGATGTTTCACCGAAAAGGTGAACAAGACAAACATAGGAGAGCGATGAGAGTTTGAAATAACAATCATAATTACATTACACACACTGTAGCTACAACCGATATCTCGTTCATCTCGAATTCAAAAGAAATCATACCCTCCCGTGTGATGTTGGTTGCGGCCACGCGGCCGCAGCACGTAAACAAATTAAACAAACTTTCAGTAAAATTTTTTCCGCCTTTCAATATCCCTAACTAGCTATAAATGCCGTAATAGTTCATGGCTGTTATGACCAAAGGGGTCCGAAGGCTTGGATATAAAATTGAGTTGATCTCTGCTTAACCCAAACTTATACAGCCCCGAATGTGGTCAGGGTGCTCAATCGGAACGAAAAGAATGGCAGGCGGCACAAGTGTAATGTGTAAAGGTATATAATGTTTAATGTGTAAAGATATTGCAAAGGGGCCATCCCTGTTCAAGACAAACATGCGATCTCCGTCGTGCCTCTGGAGGAAGAGAACGAGAACGACCCCAGGCAGCACAGGACTGTTCGGCCTAAAACAGGCCGGTGTATTTTGGCCGGTGATTTTCTGTCCGGCCGTTTTCCGGCAGCCATGTTCGGCCCATGTCCAAATGTGGGCCTTTTGGCCGTATACGGCCGTACTCCCATGGCTGTCGAACGGCCGGGTGTCCGTCGGCCAGTCGACCGGCTTACGGTCATACGGCCAGATTCCAGCCGTAGGGCTCCGGCCATTCCAAAGCTACCTGTGTACGGCCGAAGTACGGCCGCCGGAGGACAGCCGAGATGCGGTCGTCGGACTCCAGCCGGACTACAGCTACCGGAAATACGGCCGTGCTACGGGCATTGGAGTTCAGCCGCTGTACGTTAACTGTACTGAGGCCGGTCACTGCATGTCGCGCAAGCAGATGACTCATTCGCGCAGTGCAGAAGCAGCACAAACCCAGCATTTTGGGTCCAATGCAGCCACATCAAAGTGAGCTCGCGCGGAACCACCAGCCGTCAAGCTGTCAGCGCAGCCTTGCTTAATTACCAGCCTCAGTTGACAGCAAAATTCATTTATTAAACAGTGCTCACAAATTGTCGTTCCTTTAATTGCTGTGCCTCATTTACTGCCGAACACAGGAAATATTCAGTTCTTTGTAGAGCTTGAATAGATGTATTGTCCAGGTCCTGATATCCTCTGTGGGGCGGCTTACCTATAGTAAACGGGGAAAGAGGAGGGGGGTTGAGTAGGGCGGAGGGCGCATACTTCAGTGGGTTGAATTTCAGAGAGATAAATTGCGCCGCTTTTAGCCAATTTCTTTTAGGGCAATAATCCGAAACACCTTCATGCTATCACTACATAAACTATTTTTATAACAGTTGCTTGACCAATTTTGATGTATATAAAACCGGCGTGAATGCCTTTACGAAGCGTTTTGGTTCTCAACAAAACACTCAGGAGCATTTAATATAACTCCTTCACAAAAAAGTATGCCCAGTTTTTGCCCATTTTTCTTGCAAAGACATTTTCTACTCGATCAACTTTTCTGATGATCTTGCGCAGGGCTTATCCTAAGAAGGAGCGAACAGGTACTTTCATTTTCAATCTATTTTAATGTTGTTTTCATGAGTATACGTCCACACCACTTAATAGTCCAAAAGAACTTAATTTTCTTCTAATGTCATACTACGTTAAAAAAATTCTAGACGCGTTGCGAATGACGCCCTGCTTCAGGTGGCTGCAGTTGTATCCCTTTGTGTTCACGCAAGGAAAGGCGTAAAATTAGAGTTACATAATTTGTTTCAAACCAATAACATAGCAACGGTAGCATGCATACAGGAAACCTTGCATACTGCAACGAATAGGGCAATAAATATTTTATTGGTCAAGGTTGAATGCGTAGGGTTCTCAACCCGTCGGAGGCAAACTAGCGCTTTTGGAAGTTCATTTATTTATTTATTTATTTATTTATTTATTTATTTATTTATTTATTTATTTATTTATTTATTTATTTATTTATTTATTTTATTTTTATTAATTTATTTATTCATTGTTTTATTTATTTCTTATTTATTTGATGCCTGCTTGCCTTTGCATGCATTACAGAAGGGAGATACATAACACTAAGCATTAAATATGAGACAAAATAACAAAATAATTCTACAAAGCGCGCTGAAATTGTCAATATAAACAGTAATGCAATCATACGTGGACGACTATTACACTGCAGAGTATTGATGTAAAATAACATTAATCGCGAAGGCGTCACCTTTTAAAGGAAAGTTAATAATTTGGCTTTAAGCAGCGGTCCCACTTTTGCGATATGTAGAATGGCGCTTTGGACATACTTCTCCCCTTCTACTCCAGTTTTCGAACTTATAGATATTACGAAAAAAGTTCAACCCTGTGGTTTTCGTCTGTGAATCTTTCACGTCCTGCCATTTCAGTTTACTCTTTACCTTCCTCTCATGCTAAGTTGAGCGTGCAATTATCTAATACGAATCGCACTGGCATATTCTGTATGTTTTCGCGCGTATCAACCAGCTCTTGTGTAGGGATCCACGAAAACACATGCGTACCCCAAGATTGAGCGCACATGAGTGAAATTACGGTTGTTCTTTTCAGTTAGATGGCGGTCACTGAAAATTTCGTTCTCAGAAGCCACAACCATATGCAGCACGTAACTTTTATGTGTGAACCTGCCTATTAAACTTCTAAACCACTCCCTAAATAAACTTCCTAGGTATTTATATTCCTCGGACGTCTGTCACAGCAGCATAATTTACGGTATTACGTATTCAATTGGAATGAAAGCTTTTCTTGTAAAGGTGCCGTTAACACACTGTTTAACATCGAAAAACTTTTCTGAATCAGCACACCAGGATGTTATTAATTCGAGTAGTAAGCCTGCAGGTATACAGAATCACGTTCATTTGCTATAGGTCCGGTAAACTACAACAGTACTTTTGAACAAAGCTATAGGGCCAATAGTAATAACAATGCAAAAACCGATTAATTCAGTTCATAGGATCGAAATGTACTACGCAGAAGGTGATATGAAACACATCATTTGCTTTTTTTGCAGCTCCAAGAATATACAGTCAACCCTTTAAGCTCATCTATTGCAAGACCCCCAAATCGTGCGTGACACTAACAATCTGAGTGAGCAAGAAAATCCTGACAAAATCTGTGTTTGCAGGATGCTGGCGATTATGTTTAACCAAATGAGTTCATATCCCAGAGTAGCTAAGCTACCTTCAAAAATCGGAACTAAATACACGCTAGGCTTCGTCAGTGACAAGGCTCTGTTGTATCGCAAATTTAAAATAATTTTTTTTTTCTAAATAGGCAGTCGTAAAATCCCCATGAAGTAACATAGTGCAGGGCATGAAGTGATCCTACCACATGCACGAGCGAGTCTCTTATTACGTTTATCACTAACAACATAGCGCAACATTGCCTTGTCGCAGTTTACTGTGAAGCAGAAACTTGCGCTTTTGCTCGCACTTGCCTTTTCTTTGGTGGGAAGTCCCTTGACATGGTGGCTGGCGGTTTAGCTACTGCGTTGGTGGCCGCTGCTCGATGCCCTATGAAGGCCAGTTATTTTGGTGAAACCATCTCCATCTCGGATCGGACATCTCTGCCGGGTCGATGTCTCCAATGCCTCCATTTTTTGAGGGGCGAATAGCCTCGAGCTGATGCGTCGACGAAGCGGCGGCAGAGGCGTGGGTAGCGGCGATGACTGGCGAGGCTTAGCTCACCCGTCGGTGTGCCACAGTCTTCTTGTGGCAATAAATGACATTTCGATGGCCTAAAAGGTTCCCTGCTAATGTCCAGTGAGTCCTTGCAACTTGCCCGTTCACCGAGAACGCTCATTACTGTTTGACAAACGATGTTCGTTCATTTAAAACGTAGAAACACGGAGCGGATGAAAAACGCGTCCCCGTCGTCCGGCTCCCTAACGGCTTTTTCTCCCCCTAGGAAAAAACCGGTCGGTCTCCTTCGAAACACGTCTGTGCATGAATTCTCGGCACCCAGGCGCGAGCCGTTGTTCGGCTGTATTGCCGTTTGCCGAAAAAAATGACGTATAACCCAGATACCTTACGTAGGCCGGTCTCCTCTTGAACACCGGTTGCCAAATATTCTGTGGCCATTCGCTAGCTGTAATTCGGCCGAGGACAGCTAACCGAATGAAAAACGTATATTCTGGGGCCGTACGTCGGCCGGTATCCTTCATAACACTGGTTGCCGGAAGAGAACGAATATTCTACCGCCGGACGCGCGGTTCACCGTTGAAACAACGAATGCACGGCAGCCGCGCTCCGGCCGGTCTCCTTTCGAACACCAACTGCCGCAAGAATACGCATATTCTGTGGCCGGTCGCTTGCCGTGCTTCGGCCGATTACCGCTTCCCGAAGAAAAAACGGATGCCCTAAGGCCGCACTTCGGCCGTTCTCTTTCTCATCATCGGCAGCCGTAAGAGAACTGAATATCTGGCAGCCGGTTAGCTGCCGTTGTGCGTCCGGACACGGGCGGACGTAAGAATGCCGAAGTGCTGGTTGCCGAATGTTGGCCGTTCAACGCATGATCAGTGGCAGCCAGAACCTGGATGCTGGCCGAACATGCCAGAAAGCGGCCATAGACGGGCCGGTCTTGGGGCCCACTTTCTGTGCCGCCTGGGACAATGCTCGGCTTGGACTCACGCTAATGTTTACCCCATTCCTTCTCAGCCTATTTTGACTCGTAAACAGCTGTAATTGTCTGTATCTTTACCAGGTAACATGTTGGGTGAAGGTAGCATATTTGGTGTCAACACCTCATCCCGTACCGCTACCGCGGTCGCGCTCCAACCACCACCGACCTTCGGAGTGAACGCTCCGTTCCTTGAGTACCCAAGCCTGTAAATGGAGCGACTACGTCGACAACACCTCTCGTCATCGTGACTCATCCCCGGAGCCTCGCATCTTCACCTCGACAGATGAAGTTGAGGTTGATGTCTCTCTCAGTCTCTTTGAGAGTGTCGGCGCTCACAACAGGTGGGACCCTACCATCATGCTGGCGAATGGGATGTTCTACCTGAAAAAGCAAAATTCTCTCCCGCAAGTGTTCTGGGATGCATGAGACCGAGTTGACTTCTGAACACTCAACGTTGAGGTAGATGACTCTCTCAGTGACTTTGTGAGTGTCAGCGCTCGTACAAGTGGCACCCTGCCATCATGGTGGCGAATGGTATGGTCTACGTGGAATAGCAATGTCTCACGCGCAAGGGGCTCCAGATGCACGATACCGAGCTGAAAAGCTGGGATATGTTTAAACCAAAGGTACAAGACATCTCCAGCTAGGTCACAATCCTGTTGCCCGGAAGGAGCTCGCATCGCGCGCCAAGACATCGACCGTATTATACGCAGCATATTTCCACGACGTCGCGGGCTTTTGCTCAAAGGCTGTAGCACCATAGCGCAATATAATATTGGGGGCCACATACTGAAGGACACAGCCTTAATGACGCATTCTGCCTTCCTAATTGGCTTGACTGAAGCACCATAGACTCCATCATAAAAGAATATCGGGGCATCGAAGAGGCTAAAGGACGCCGTATATCCCAAAACTTTGGAAGAGTTCCGCACACAGCAACGACATCTTCGTATGAAGATGAAAATCCACCAGATCGTCTTCCCCACCTAAAAGATCCTGCTCCAATGTGAGCTCAAATAACAAAAATTGTGCTCCGAGAACTGGATGCTATGGCCCCTACTTCAAAAATGCCATGCGTGCCCGATCGGAACGTCCCTCACACCGCTTCCGTAATCCAAGCCATTGAATAGGACGAAATAGCACCTGGAACTTTACCCTCTTCGTGCGATCAGCTCCCCCTTCCTTCAAGAGTTTAGGTCGCAAAATGTATACAAAGAACTTCCTCCTCCACGCTGTTACCAGCGGAACAACGCTGAGTGACGTACCCCGGATGATAAACCCATTTTTTAAATTCCACCGGACTTGGCTACATTGTCCGGTATGGTCGCAGACACAGCATCTCGTTCGACCCGAAATATCTACGCCGACTACTGTCTTCGACCGCCCTTTGGCTGCTCTAATGGCCAGCAGAACCTCTTCTCTTGCCGTACTGACCTCCACACGGCCAATTTTAACAGTCTCACCACCACATTCTACCCATCACCATCGCCCCAACGCAACAGTCCCGATTACCACAGCATCGCCAGCCATCCCCTATGTCCGACTACTCTAGGCACACTTCGGAAAACTATACTATGCGTCTCAACAAGGTGACTCTCCATCAACGACGTGGCCGGTAAATCCTCTAGCGCTTTACCAAATACTCACCATTTACTTGATTTCCTTGTTGACGGAGTTTTAGTGCACGCTTCTTTTAACATCGCTGCCCAGATTTATGTAATGAGGTTGAGCGATCGCCATCGTCTCCACAATAGCCTTACGCCGCCCCCGTCCAGTGTACTTAGAGTCGCCAAGGACGCCTCCTGTCATGAGAATGTGCACCGCTAGCATACGGATGGCTGAACAAGAAACTGCTTTTTTGTTCATAGTCATAGAACACTGTTTTTATGACGTCATTCTGGGCTTTCATTTTTTCTCTGAACATGCCACTGTGATCAACCACCCCATTGAATTGCTGTGCTGCAGATTCTTTTCTCTTTTTCTTCTGACACCACCAGCTGCGATGTTGCAACAACGAACACGTTCGTTTGCCACCAAACACGGTTAGGTGCTTAGATCTTATCATGGTGCCCCTGTTCCTAATGGAACCTACGTCGTCTCACCTATTTTGGTGTACTGTTGACACACAGTGTCACAGTGTCTCATACTATAGTAACTATTGCTCACAACGAGACATTTCCTCCTTGACTCAACTTCGGTTCTTCCCCTCACGTCTTACAAAAAGAAATACCGCTTTCAACACTGTGCCATTTTGAGGTACCACCCCATTTGAGGCGCTGCTTCCTCGTATCAGTCCCACGAAGCAGTCATGCTCTCTGCAAAAGAACACACAGCGATGATACCACCCGATCTTTCGCCAGTTGAAGCCAACGCTCTGGCTTTATATTGACGTCCTACAAAGATATCTGATTTAGGAAGCCATACACTGAGTGCAGCACACTAAGGCCCTATCACGTAGCTCATGCTGAATGCCTCGTGATCCAACAAGACGTCGAGAAACAGCTCAGCAAGAAAATCATTGAACCCTATTTTATTCTGTTGGCACCCCAATCCTTTGAGTCAACAAGAGAGACGGAAGGTTGTGTTTCTCTTGCAATATATGCATTCAAACAGGATCACAAAAAAATGGGTCTCTTCACTTCCACAAGTTGACGATGCGCTTGCCTGGCTGCCTGGTACCAAATACGTTTCATTCATCGACATCAGATCTGGATACTGCCAAACAGGAGTCGATGAGAATTACCGCGAAAGACTAAATATCTTACCCCTGATGGCCTTTTTTAACTCGGGTAATGCCATTTGGTCGTTGATGACCCGGCCGCGTTCGAAACAACTGTACTCCCCATTTGCGTTGTATTACGTGATCGACGTAGTTATGTTATCTCGACGACGTCATTGTCTTATCCACAATATTTCCGGCGCATCTGGAAAGCCTGTAAAATATACTTGTAATATTTCGATGCGCTGGTCTCCAACTAAATTCAAAGATGTGTCGCTTTGGCAAGCGTGGAATAACCATATTCCGGGACCTTGTAGACAACTACGGTGTTAAGCCTCACCCCAAAAACTTTCGAGCGCATCCATGTCCCCATGCCACGATCGACTGGCGATGTACGCAGCTTTGCCGGACTTTGCTGCTCTTTCCTCCGTTTTACACAACAGTTCGCCCGCGCAGCTTGTATTCTCCCAGACCTTTTGAAGGGCGGCGCCACCTTTAGGTGGGGTCCTGATCAAGACCAAGTTTTCAGTACTCTAACTTTCCTGATAACCTCCTCACCAATATTGGGTCACTTCGGCACTTCCGCTTCCACCGACGTGCGGACCGACGGAAGCGGCTCTGGGATCGCCGACGTGTTGGCCCAACCGCAAGTCTGTCAAAACCACGTGATTGCGTACGCCAGCCATTTTCTATCCAAGTCAGACCACCTTTATTCAAACAGAGTACGAGCGCCTTGCCGTTGCCTTGGCCCTGGCAAAATTCCGCACCTAAATGTATGGCAGACCTTTTACAGCCGCCAGAACTCATTACGCGCTTTGCTGGCTTACAACTTGAAAGACACAACCTGTCGGCTTGGTCGTTGGGCATTACGTCTTCAGAAATATACGTGTTCTGTTGTCTCTAATTCGCGTCACTTGCCTAAAGAAGCCCACAGCCTCTCCGGTAGCCCATTTGGCATCCCGTTCAAGCTGATGTCGCTTGTGTCTTCGCAGTATTTGATATTTTTAAAATATGTCACCCGCAGCGTCCAGACCCGTCATACTGTTCACTCTTTCAACGTTAGGGCTCTTCCTCATCCGACCTTTCCGTGCGCTTCTGCACCCTCCAAAATGGTGTTTTATATCGCCATAACTTTCTTTCAGATGGTCGGGACCTCCTCATATTTCATCCCAGCCACCTGCCTTCTAGTGTGCTGTGCAAACAACGCGACGTCCCCACCGCACGCCACCTTTGATAAGCACAACTTATGATTGAGTGCGCCGTCGCTTCTTCAGTACGCCGCTACGTTGCTTGAGTACGATTTGGTACGCCTCTACGTCGTCTCGTATGAGAGCTGTCTGCGTCGGAACGAGCCCTTCACAACTCCTTCTCGAGAACCCATCGACATTCCCCAGGGACCGTTCTTCCTAGCGGGCCTCTATTTACTTGTTTTTTTCAACACGGTCGTCCGCGTCAAATCAGTGGGTGGCAGTTTCGACAGATTACATAATGCCCGTAAAACCAGGTGCACAATACATGTCACTGATTTGCTTGTCTAGGACATCTGTCTACACCATGGCGCTACGCTCCAGCTTACAACTTACGGTGATAAAAGCGCTTTGTCCAAATTTATCAACTATATCCCCCGCTCTCCCTATCACCCGCCAAATATAAGCCTCACTGAGTGCCTAAACTGGACAGTGACTGACGTAATATCTATGTACGCGTCTTCTGACCACTGAGATTGGGATCTCGCATTACCATCCGTAACTTTCGCGTACAACACCTGCCGCCATGACACGTCCGTTTTTTTTTTTCATTTTAGTTGTTGTGTGGCGTTGAACGTGCTTTCCCTTTGGACTCGCTCCTCCGTGCCTCCTCCTCTGAATAGGCTCGTGAAGCTATCGCTTTGCCCATCAAGTTCGTCAACTCGGTCGCTACCACCTTCTTCGCGGTCACAAAAGTCATGTTATGGCCAACATCTCCGCATGGTCCACTTTCCTTCGGGCTCCCTCGTCGTGCTCTGGTTCCTGCCCGTCTTTTGGGCCTCGCAAAAAAACGGGTACAGCAAAATTCTGGGCCATACGAAGTGTTGCGTTGCTTCGCAGATAGGACCCACAAGGTTGCTCCGACCCTCTCCTGGGGCCTCGTACTCTACTGTCCGGCCTACCAGTATTGTCCATGTCGGCCGTCTCAAACCATATTTAGCTCCGTCCAATTGGTTCTTCTTAGAAAGCACCGACACGGTGCGTCTACGCCCGTCGCCATTTGATGGGGCAATCCCTGCTCGAGGCAAACATGCGATGAGGGCTGTGCCGTTGGTGGAAAAAGACGAGAACTTCGACACTCGGCTCAAACTCACGATGCTGGTAACCCCAACACTTTTCAACATACTTTATTTTTAAATAGCTCTAAATATACATTTTCTTGCAATAAAACAATATTTTAGAGTGTAAACAGCGTAAAGATATGTACGGGAATACCTTTTGTACGAGTAAGTTAACTTAGCTAAATTGATGTTCCATTTGATGTTTTTTTCATGGCTGATTTTCGCGTCGGTTTTGTGTGACAGACACCAGCGACTAATGGTATTTGTAATATAAATGGCAGCTAAACAACACTGGTACTAGTACAACCACAACTACATCTGTGTATACTACTACAAATATAAAATACACATATTGTAGTACAAAATATATAATAAATAATATACCACACCAAGAAGGTCTTAGAGTTCTCTTTGCTGTCATTTTTATTTCTGTACTTAGTGAAAAGAATGGCTGTATTGTTTGAAGGTGAGAAGAGCATGGTAGGAGCGGAGAACAAACGGGAGTGTTTATGTGGTCCACGCGAAACATGAAAAAAAAAGTGTTACTATTCACTCGTATTTGTGATAATCAAGGACATTGGTTTGCATTTCAGGTAACGTGAGCGCCGACTTCGCTTCAGATTGGGTATGGCAAGGAGATATTTCACGTAGTAGCCTCAGTTTGGGACATCGGGGAAATCTTTTGCCGTCTTTACTTTTGAATTCATGTAGTACAGTTCCTTGAAAAACAACACAAAAAGTATTCCCCACTCGTTTGTTTATTTAAAAACTGTAATCCCTGATTGAACGGAATCGTAGTTTCACTTCACCAGTGTCTTCGCACGCCAATATATGAAAGAAGTATTAAATAAATTTCGTTTTCATTCTTGGGCATAAGTGGAATTAAAACCCCATTAGGAAATCGAGAGGAAACAGATCAGCATGTGGTTTTTGTGAAAGTTTGCGAAACATAATGCGTAATAAGTGCCATGCGGCACCTTTTTATCTGTTATAGCTAGGAACCTCTGGATTAAAACGGAACGCGTTAAAAAAGGGTAATTACTAAAAGCAAAAAGAAATCATTAGTTCGCCGAAATCCTGCATTTGAAAATCGACTTAATAGAAATTGGTAAATGGCACGACATTAAAACACGTACTCCAATCCAAGCGTGCTTTGCCGTGATACTCTAGACCTAAGAAATAAATATAAGAAATTCTCCAGAGCAGGTAACACATCAATATAACGCCTTTATCTAATAATTTCTATAGACTAAGCGTATACGCGACCTTTTTTGAAAGCCTAGGGCACGCTCCCGTTCGCAGAACCCGTTTTAAAACAAGTGTGCCTGCATCACTCCTGGCTTGTTAGCTTTAGCATTACTTTCAAACACACGCACATGAGTCTCGAGAGCATAGGTTTCACTACTATGGATAATACAGGATCCTCAGATGAAAACAAATGTCACGTGTTGGTGAAAGATAAATGCAAACTGGTATTTCTTGACAGCAGTGTGCCTTTCGAAGCCATGTGGCGTAGCTAAGAGTAATCTGCGTAGTGCGTACCATTTTACCGTATTTTACTCTCAAGGAACCTCGGGGTCGCTAACATGTTTTGTGTCTCTTCCTGAATAAGGAACACTCAGTGTGTGTTGGAAAATTACCTATTGGTACGACCATGTTCAACAATGATGCACAGTGTGATAACTTTAAAACATTCTTAATGAATGTTCGTGCACAAAAAGCTTTCCAAAATATTTACAAATTCGTATAGCATTTGGTGAGTAAAAGATTGCACTGCGGTATTGTGTCAATAGTTAAAACAAAATACTAAGCACATGTTAAGTACGCCGTTAACGTGAGTTTCAATAGCGCCCACAAATAAATTAGCAGCCATATCTGGGTATTTTTAATAACCAAAATAATACCCCAAAATTAGGTACCACCAATGTATTGTTAACATCGCGAACTTCTGAATGAAATATTGTATGTTTTTGGACGTCCATTGTATATACTGCCGTGTTTAATTCATTCAGATCCTTTTTCGATCCTTTGGAGGTATCGATGGTTTCATGGATAGTTCAGTGTACCGCGTCTTTGCGCAGTCCATAAAGTTTGTACCACATAACAGCTCTGTGTTCACAGCCGCAGTTTCGTCAGAGGTTTGCGAAGGGTCAATACTTTCCCGTAGTGTTCCATCTTGCCTCTTCACAATGATTGGGAAATTAGGTGTTCGGGAATCATTCTGCATTTTCCCCAAAGTTTTCTATTTTTATATTACCTTTATATTGTAACATGTACAATGACAGAAAAAGAGTGATTTGCCAGTGTAATGACCCACAGTGCAAGGACAAACGGGCAAAGTTTTATTTGCCGAACGCTCACCTTAATTGTCTACTTGTGCACCTTTTAGCTTTGTATTCTGTGGCACATAACCTACCTGAGATGGCGCATTATACTGTCAATATGGCTTAGTTCATTTTAACCACGTGGCCGCTTTCAACCAGTCTGATGATGTATGTAAACTCTGGAATGTATACTTGTAGCACGATGATTCCAGAAGGACCTGGAAGAATTATGAGCTTTCAATGACCAGGTGGCAGGAGTTTCGGTGGCTACTGCTTGCCCCTAACGTAGGAGTGAGCGCACGAAAGCCGAACTGGCTGTTTATTTATTGCCCATAGATTCAATGAGAGCTTTGCCAGGATTGTTGAAGACAAGTCAGTTTGTTCAGGCATGCCGACCTCGTTATGAGCGATGCGAAGAACTGGCGCCATCCAATGAGGGGAGTTGAAAACAACTTTTTGCTGGACTCGTACGTAGCCCCCACAAACAGTAGCTGACTTTTCCAGAGAAGCATGTGCAAGTGAACGCTAATAGCAACAGTGCTTTCTGAAATACGGATGTGAGACAAAACTGGTCGTTTGTACGTCACCTTTCCGCTCGGACCGGCCATTGTTGGAGCTCGTCCGCACTGTTCTTCGCAAGGTGCTGCAAGCACATCAAGTATGTGCCCATCGCCCCACGGTCGCGGCGTCTAACGGCACCATCTGTGACGAAATGCGGCGGGCATTGACCCCAATGCCGTCCCCTAAATTTCACTGTGCAAATATAGGTAAAATAAATTTTGTGACCACCTCAGATGTGTTCTGTAAGCGGGCTCCAGCAACTCCCCAGTTCCTGCTAGCTGCACTACAAACTTTTCAATGCTCCTTGAACCCAGCCTCGCGCTATGAATTAATACAACGCGAACGGGAAGCCGCTGCATGGCGCAAATCAGACAATTTGTCTTCCTTTGACCCATTTGGAGAGGTATGGTTCTCCTACTGCTGGACCAAAATACCTGGGATTTCGCCTAATCATCCTCGGCCGTGGTACGGCCGATGGTTGAAAAACATTTCGAACCAACCAACACCAATCGAAACCAACCGAGGGAAGAAACCAAGTCGAAATCAAATGTCGTACTTCGAAGTTCAAACCCTCTCAGCTGAAGCTATAGTTAACCACAACACTACGGCGGTAGTGTTGTGGTAAACACTACCGCCGATTAAACCATGATGCATTGAGCACTTTCTGCGACACTGCGAAATGTTAAGGCGCAGTGGAACACACCGCATATACGTACCGTGGGTGGCTACATAGTTCCGCCGATTGGCATGTGAGCCGCCAGAATTGAGATACATTGTGTGACTTTCCGGGATTTTTTTAGCTGCGGTAGTTACTTGCACAGGCTTTGGTAATGTTTTCAACCCCCCTGGGGGTTGATTCGAGCCATCGACAATTCAGGCGGCATTTCTCATCTGAGACGAGAATGCTAAATTGCCATTCCGAAGCCCTGTTCATCTACGTCGAGTGTGATCCATGATTTGCCAAGAATGGGGTTACTGACCAAACGTGTCACTTTTACTAACCCGGCAGGTCCGCGCTGCTCATTGTCTCCTTGACATATCTAACAGACGAATAGAGTTACATCTCACAATGTGTAGCAGGGATTTGCTGCATCTACTTGGCCAGAAGGCTGTCGAATACTTAGACGCGGTCAACGATTGCCAAAAGATAAGAAACGTAGTCTTGCTATCCACACATAGCCTGCCTTAGATTGACCACTGATCTGCCCAAAGAGGAACAGCGGCACTGTAAAATAATTCTTTTGGCATTTTTGGTTCCTATGAGGTGCTCGGCCAACAAGTTTCTTTTTTTGCGCCTTTGGACGCAAGAGGAAATTAAATGCCATCGTGTTTAACACATTCAAGTTTCATATAAAACAAATCCGATAGATAGGTGTTTCAATGCAGAAAAAATAGGACCCAAATGTCCTAGCCTCCAGCAGTGTCACTTTGCTCAAGTGGGGCCCATATGTCCCTTTTCCTACCTGTCGCATATACTTTTTCTACCAGAAAGGTGAGAAGAAGCTTTCACGCTGGGGGTCGTTGCGTACATTCAATGTGCAGTAAGCGTTGATGTCTTCTTCGGCTGGTTAGCCCTAGCGACACCACCCCGAGGTGAATCCCTGGTTAATGGACTGAGGCATGCAATTTTTGACGTATCGTAATGGATCTTTTCACTTAAGGTGATTTTGCAACCGGCTATGTTTTTTAATCTTAAAGAAATTTACCTTGTGTGCGCAATTAGGTCCCCGCTCTGTCGCAAAGAGAGTGGCGACGCTTTTAATAAATATATTTTGTTTCATATACGTGAAAAGTGACAAAATATAGCTATTGGTTGTTTGGTAGTGGTCACTACACTGCAACAGGGACAATATTTAATGTTCGGAAGTTTTTTTACCGGCTTGAATGTGGCTCACAAATCAAAAACTTGAAAAAGTTGGACATGGACATCTAAAACCAAATATTTGTGCTTGTGTTGCAGCGTACTTTCTTTCAGTTGCAACGGTAAGAACATGCATGGGCAATGTTTTGCTAAATCTAGGACTTGTGGTGCGAGATCTGCCAAGGAGCAGCATTGCCGAGAACGTGAAAAATAAAATGGGCCTTGTGTGTCCCGATGTCGACCAAATGGTTTAACCTTGCGATTATACTTAAAACTTTGTATTTCCGTTTGTTTTGGTTGAGATATTACACGCACACACTTCATACCTTGAATGAACAAAAATATCTAAGTTATTTCTTCCTAAATGGCGTTATTCAAAATATATTAACTGCATTCCAAAATTGTATTAAGAAGAATATTTGACTTTGCAAAATCGGCTCACTGTTAGACGTAATGTCAGTTGATTAGTTCGCACTATGTATTTCTTGCGGGGACATTTAACAGGTCTGTCATCGGCTCACGGTTCGCTCAACAGGTCACCTGCTGCCCCCTGCAGTAGCTCTCGTTGTTGCTCTATTAACTTTCTTCTCCGGCAAAAAGAAGCGTCCAGCGTATTCTCTTACTTTGTAGCATCGCTGTCTCGGTCTCTTTTTTTAAAAGAACAATCAACATTCTACAGATCATGCCAGACATAGAGGACTTGCAGCATGTTCTGAAAACGGCTCCTGCTTTGGGAACACTGACACAATTCAGACGCCTGTCAACGTTGGCTCTCCGCATGAAGGCGCTTCTCCGCATGTGAAAGCTTTTTCTGTCAAGGCAACACGAGCAATCTTTACAGCAAAGCTCAGGCGTTGCAGCACGGGAAACATGTTCAGGAACGAAGCTTACATAAATAATGTCGCCTATTTCTTTTTGTCACCTGTTTGGAACCCGTATATGTATGGAGAATATTCCCGGACAAAAACGTCTAAAAAAATTATTTCGTATCTTCCCCCATCTCGGTTCTGAATTTTTGAACATTACCAATACCTTTTCTACTGGTCAAACACCCCTGGCTGTACGTCCAGATAGCACCACAGAAGTTTTTAGGTGTTAATACCTCGCGCATCTCTTTTCGGAGTACTACCGCTTCACATTTTCTGAACCATTCACGGTTTTTATTGTAGTTGCAACATCAACGTTTACCGGTGTTTTGTCCAACGACCATTGAACTATACATATTTAACCAATATAAAAATGTGAAAGGCACCTTCCGATACGACCAACTCTCTCTGTTAATAAATTTTTCTCCCATAGCCCGAGTAACTGAATTTGTAAGTATTCGTTGATTGAGAATTCGCCTTCTTTGTTATGAACACATTGTAACTCTCCTTACCATACCTTAAATCTTTCATTATAGCGTGTGTGAGAACACATAAATAAGTTTCCCAGACAAGGGAAAATGAGTAGTAACATTTGAATGTCTTTCGCAAAGCGAGGTTACCAGAGTACACAAACCGCCTATTGGGTGTTCCGCGATGAGGCCATACTGATAGGCGAAAATCTCAGCTAATATTATCACTTCAGAAAAATAGTACTTGCGAGTTTAATAATATCAATCTACTCTTTCAATTTTATTGACAACAAGGCCTAGAGCCTAAGAATTCTCGGGAAATTTTTTCTTCATGGTGAATAAAAATAAAGTATTCGTAGCAATGATAGGTGCTTTTACAGATTTTACATAGCCGCATGAGTAAATGAGTGTTAGGGTGTTTTTATAGCCTGTTTTGAAATGCTCACGCGCGACGTGTGATCGAGTGTCCAAGTGCTTTTTCTACTCGTTAAGTTCTAGCGTGAGGCGTTACGAATTTTCAGGTGTTTAAGTAGCATTACTACATGAAACGATGATTACGATGACGATTACGGTGATGACCACAACAGGCGCCGCCTTGAGCCAGAGTGCCGAATCGGCTTCGCCCATGAAATACCAAGCGCATGTGACCATGCTCATCGCGAGCAGCGCCCGGCGTGAGGCAGCTCGACTTTGGAGAACACTCTGCCACGCGTTCGTAGTGTGGTTGTGATGGACTCGTTTGGCCTTGTGGGTGTACGACGCGTAAGAACGGTACTCGAGAGGGTAAGAGAAAAGAAAGTATATTAACTGCACCACGAGAAAACGAGACAGCGGAAAAGCGGTACAATTGCGAAGCACAACAGCAACAAGTCACTAGTTCGATACCCCTAACCAGCGTTCAATAGAGGGGAAAAAACCGTTCTCACAGCCGCCTCGACGGTGGATGTTCGGCGACGTCAATGGCGGGTCGTCGCCGGTCCGAGACACGGTCGAGCGCTGGCCGTCTGTCGCCAGCTCTGCCCGAGCGAGACGGAAGAAGATGCACCACGTCCTACGTGGCGGGTGCAGCGCTGGTTCCGCCCTGGGCCGTGATCCCGAGCCTCGGCCAGTCGCACGATCGCGCCCTGGGCGTCTGCGGGTCCCACACGGGTCGGCGAGCCCCGACGCACACGCCTGGTACTACTCGAACGGGATCACAGGAACTGCGCGTCCGCCCCCGGTCTTTGCCCGCTCGTCAGCTCCGAGTCTCCGCTGCCGCCGGAACCGCGTTCCACCTCCAGCCCTCTTCTTTCTCCTTCACGTCTTCGTGCGCCAGCGCGTGGTCCCCTTTTTCCAGCAATGATGGCCATTCCTCACAGTGGTATCTGGTGGGCTGTCCTTTAAACGCGTACACGTCTGTTCGCGGCTGAAGTGGGAATGACAGCCATGGAGAAATTTGAGCGGCATGTTCGGGGACCTATGTGGGGTGCAACATCTGGGTCTTAGACAAAGAGAGAGGGGCAGCCTGCTCTGTGGTTTTTCTAGTTTGGCACTAGTACTGCGTGCTACACCTACTTTTATGGGTTTCAAAAGGACAGTCGGAGTTTGTATGTTCTCAGCCAATATTTAGTAGGAAAAGCATTCGCCACAAAGAATGCCAGATTTATAAGAGTACACGAGTAGTTTTTACTGGCAGCTTTTGTGGATAATGTCAGACAAAAACGGAATTTCTCGGATTTATAGCCATGCTGACTCGCATGGTGCTGCAACGAGAGGACTCAGAAATATAACATTGTTGTGCCATCTCGGAGAATTTTATTTTCGTTATTCACTTACTGCGCCGTATATGCGCCCCTCCTTTACCTGCCGTTGTTGGGTTGTATAAGAAGGATGTTTAATGTTTTTTCGTATTTATTCAGATAGCCAACCAGCCAATTTTCGTGAAAAAGCACACAACCTTTTCTAGCTTTAGTGCAACAATCTCGAATGACACCAGTGTTATTTTTTACTAAAGCCGACACCAGACTATGGTGCCACAAACTAGGACGAAACAACAGTTAGTTTTTTACTAAAGCCGAACCAGGCTACAAATAAACAAGGCTGCTTGAGAGCAAAAAAAGCAGCAACAAACATTATGTAAGTTCTTACAGCTTTTGTGGCTGTTGAATGGGTACTGTTGGATGGGTAGAAAAGAGGAGATGGTGTTGTGCCCTTGGGTTTCTTGGAACATACCGCGGCAAAGTTGGCGCGGCTCACTCAAACTCACAATTTTTTTTCTTCGAATGACCCCTCACTCAAACTAAGACTCAATTCTGAGCAGCAGACCTGCGCTCGCTCAAAGTCAAACTCACAGTGAGCGCAAAACTCAGAACTCACTCGGACTCAAAACTCAGAACTCACTCGGACAAATGCTCAAAATGTTCTCAAACTCTAAATGTACTCCAAATGTACTGAATGCTTAAAATCTACGCAAACTCAAAATGTACCAAAACCTAAGAATGTATTCAATCTCAAAATGTACTCAAACTCAAAATGTACTCAAAATCAAACTGTACTCAAACTTAAAATGTACTAAAAACTCAGATTGTACACAAACTCAGAATAAACTCAGTACTCAAAATGTATTCAAACTCAAAATGATCTCAAAACTCAAAGTGTACTCAAACACAAAATGTACTCAAACTCATAATTAACTCAAAACTCAAAATGTACTCAAAACTCAAAATAAACTCAGAACTGAAAGTGTACTGAAAGTCAAAATGATACCACAACTCAAATAGATAAACAACTCTCTCGTGCTAGGAGATTAATCGGAGTCACATTGACTCTGATTTCATAAGCAATCAGAGTTTAGAATTTTCGCGTGGTAAAACTATTACGGGTGCAAATTCGTGAGCTTAAACTCTCGCATTCCGTACTACACGAAACACGAGGTTGGAAACAATTTGCGTTGCAGATTTAAAACAGGCATACCTGTCGGGCATAAAAATTAGCGCTGGTTGCAAGCAATTGTACGTATATATTGGATACCAAACTCTTGATGTAGGCTCCGTGTTCATGTTCATGACAAAGGCGGTCCAAACTCGACGGGGTGCTGGGGCCCTGGAGCGAAACAAAAATGATTGTACAAGGGGACGGGCGCTCTTTGCTGAGTTCATTTGAGTCGACACTGTTCAGGGTTACGGTTGCGCAAATTCTGGCTGTGCATTCTGAAAAAAAAAAAACGTTTTGTGTCAAAGCGAACTGCCTCCGCCAATCTCTGAAGCGCCATGCGTTCATGAATATGCGTTTGCTTTTATTGGGTAGCATTCTTTGGGAGTACCAACCTCCAGCTCCCCTGACAAGGATGATGTAACGCCCTCCATTTGCGCAAAAATGCAATTATCACGAAAATTCAACCTGTGATCATTATAAAAGCGTAAATGTATAAAATTCACGAAACTAAATTTGAAAAAAACTAAAAAAATTATTAAGAAGAAATACCGCGAATTGTGAATCGTGTAAAACGGGGGTCTTCAATATCCGCAGAATAAATCAAAATTCAAAGTGACGTGTCACTAGGGCATGTGCTTTATCAAATTGATGGTTTCGAGGAGAAACATCATGTGGGACAAGCAATAAACGCTTAGGGGTAATAATCATGACTTAGTTATCGTGAGTCATAATAAAGGTTAGACTTCATAATTGACCCGTAGGAGTAAGGGGTCTGAAATAAATGTTTTGATTATGGAAATAATGTTCGACAAATAAGAAATACATCCTGGTAGTAATATTGATATAGTCACGGTGAATCATACAATGATATAAAATTTATTGGGGTGTCGCGGGTGTGTCCCCCCGCACCGAATTGAAAACCATGGTGCGGGGATTCGCGTGGGACAAAGAAAGGCTTCCTGGTTATAATCGCGACACAGTCATGGTGGGTCGTAGATATGATTAACATTAAAAGTGAAGTGCGCTAGGGCGTGGGGGGAGTCAACTTGAAGGTCTGAATGAGGGAAATCACGGGAAATAAATAAAAGTTACTCCTGGCCATAATCATGACAGTCACGGTGAGTTATCGATTGGGTTAAAAATATAGATGATGCGATAACGGGGAATGGGGTATCAAATTGAAAGTCTTGGTGAGGGGAATAACTTGAGACAAAAAAATATGCTTTCTCATTATCCTCCTGCGATAGTCATGGTAAGTGATAAAGTGTGCGAAAATTTAAATAACTTCCGGCAGAATGTGTGGAGTTTAATATTAAGGTTTCGATCAATAGAATAAGATAAAAAGGGCATCCCGATGATCACTACTAGTTAAAAGTAAACTGCGCAAAATATTTGCTGATGCACAAAACGAATTATGGTGTCAAGGGGAAGGGTTTGAGGGAGAATATTCAAACTTGGCAATGGCCGCATCGTCAGATCATTATGTGCACTCACTTCATAAGTAATAATTCGGAGTTGTGCGGTAAGCTCATCGGGGCTATACTATTGCTGGTTTCCGTGTCGGGATGAGAAAGTAGCTGAAGCGAACAGATGCTACTTAGTAATGGCAAGGTCAGTTTTCAAAGACAGCAATATTGTAAGCGCGAAGCTCTGAAGCTTGAAAATTCATTTATTGCACTTCCACATTAACCCAATCACCAAACACCTCGAGGAAGACTTCGTCTTCTTCTGGACTGGCCATCATCATCGTTCGACCTAGAACCGGTCGTCCGAGACGGCTGTGTCGTAGAATAAACGTCCTACTTCACCAAATACCGAATGCCCTTACAATTAAAAACCCCATCTGGTGCTTGAGAGGGATCAATCTTACTTGCGGCATTTGACCAGCTACCTTTAATGCGGGGTTTGGTCGATACCCCGCGGCTCCGAATGTCTGAAAAAAAAGGCCCGCTTCTATCACTTCTATATACCAGAATTTTTCCGGGTTGGCCAATTTATAACGATCGAGGCACCACCTGGTGGGCCTTTCTTGTGGACTGATGGGCGAGCAGACGATGCCGCCTACCCACGCTGTTGCTCCGTGCCGCGCGTGAATATCAGACGTTCAGGCGGTATCAAAAATCGGTGTCATTTATTCGGTACGTCAGCAGCGCAAAGATCAAGAGGGATTTTAAGATAATGTTCAAAGCGTGCGAAAGCTATCGTATTTGCTCATAAATATTGTCCCCAACACGCTAAAGCAGCTAGTCACCCCACAAGCGCTTTGTCCTGACGGGGATTGATTGTGAGGCTACGTTTACCATGCAAGCAGGACGCCCGAATTTTCATCACCAATTGATGTTTATTTTCTTAATTTGGAGTAGGTTGCCGTCATTGCTTTACTTGGCAATGTGCAGGAGCTACTCGACCGGGTGGGATTACGTCATTGGTGGCAGCACTAACAATCAGCGTTAGGGCGAATGGCACGTGCAACAAACGTGTGAAGTTGACCGCGACAAAAATGTCTGCCTGCGCGGAATCTATTCGCAGCACAAATGCCCTGTACCCCTTGAGTGCCGCTGCGAATTGGTCGCCGTACTGAATCGGAAACACTTCGAATCAAGCAAATTTCCAGAATACGTAAGGTCGTATGCTGCTTCCGGAAGCACTGTTTATTCCCCCTCATGTTCACTCCCTATCGCACGTTCTTGGTCTCTGCAGGTGTGTTCTATTCACCTCATCGACAGGAAGCCTTCAGCGCCAGATGCGGACAAAATCACATACACCATGATACAACTCCTACACTCAGGCACCATTGAAAGACTTCTACATCTGTTCAATATTATATGGCTTTCGGGGCGCATTCCTCACTCTGGAGGGAGGCCATAGTAGTGGCTTTCCTGAAAGAAGGAAAAGACCCTTCCTCTCCTGCCAGTTACCAGCCCAATGTTTTGTCAATGCCTGTGCAAGCTGCTTGAGAAGATGATAAACCGTAGGCTCGTGTACTTTCTGAAGTACAATGGTCTTCTCGAGAGCTGCCAGGCCGGCTTCCGGGCCGGGCGATCCACAAACGATCAATTAGTTGCACTGGAATCTTACATTAGGATGCCTTTATACACAAACAGTACTGCATGACCGTATTTTTTTGATGTCGAGAAACCTTATGATACGGCATGGCTTTATGGCATTTTTGCAGACCTAAAATCCCATGGTGTAACAGGTAACACATGCTGAATATCTTTCCAGTTACCTTACCTGACTGAATAAACATTTCGTGTCAGAGTCGGTTCGACACTTTCAAACGTTCACATGCTGGAGAATGGCGTGCGTGAAGGTTGGGTATTGAGCTAAACCTTGTTTATAGTTAAGATGAACTCTCTCCGAAATGCACTGCTGCCAACGATATTCTGCTTGATGTATGTAGATGACCTTCAAGTATCTTTCAAATCACGTAAAATATTCATTTGTGAACGTCAGGTCCAGCTTGGGGTAAACAAACTTTCCCGCTGGGCAGATAAAAATGCATTTAAAGTTAATCCTTTTAAATGTACTTGCGTTGTATTCTCAAAAAGGCGGGGCATCCTGCCCGATCCCGACGTAAAACTTTTTGGTGACTCAATTTCAGTAAAAAGAGAGCACAGGTTTTTGGGTTTGGTGTTTGACGAGAGACTCCCATTCATCTCTCACATAAAACAATTCAAATAAAAATGCCTCAAAACAATAAACATTCTGAAAGTCTTATCTCACCGATCATACGGTGCACACAAACAACTTTTGCTTCGACTTTATGCCGCGTTGGTGGGGTCACGGTTGGAGTACGGAAGTGTTGTGTATGGGTCAGCCACAAAAACAGCACTTAAAATGCTTGACCCAGTGCTTCACTGCGGGCTTCGCCTGTCGTGTGGGGCATTCCATACCAGTCCTGTCCACAGTCTTTATGCTGAGTGCGACAAATGGTGCTTAGCGTACCAGTGAATTTATATTGATCTTCTATTTGATTCCAAAATCTCGTCAATGAAGAACCATCCCTTTAAACCGGTTTTTAATGATACCCCCACAAATAAACTCTTTTTAAACCACCCATAAATTTCTGTTTCCTCCTCGCAGAGAGTGAGGGACCAGATGACTATTCATGAGGTCTCCTTCTTAGACACATTCAAATCATCTCACACTGATCTTGCAGCACCATGGCCTCTCTGTCGTGTGTCATGTGATCTGTCTTTCATACGATGCAATAGGAACAAGCCACCAAGAAGTGGGATTTTGCAGCATTTCATGTATGTGCAGGATAAATACAGGGCTGCAGAGTTTTTCAGCGATGCATCTAAAAAGTTCACTTCGGTGCCTTGTGCTGCGCATGGACCCAATTTCAAAGCACATAGAACCATGAATGTTAATACAAGTATTTTTACGGCAGAAGCATATGGCATTTTTCTGGTTGTAAGTCATATAGTTGAACATCATATTCCTAAATCTGTCAAATATACAGATTCGCTAAGCATCGTCCATGCATTGTCATCCAGAAAGTCATCGAAAATCATGTAGTTAACCTTGTCTTGAAATCAATTATGCTGGCGTATTCTTCAAACCTTGAGGTGACTGTGTGTTGGGTGGCAGGCCACTCTGGCCGCGGCGGAAATGAACTGACGGATAAAATGGCCGCCAATGCTGCACTCCCGAAACACAGTAAACATAACAATACCACCTTACACAGACCTCAAGCCACACATAAGACAGCAACTCCGTAAAACTTGGCAAGCAGACTGGAGCGAAGAGACCGACAACACACTACACGTCGTAAAACCACACTTGGGACAATACACTACTGGCTCACACAACCGGCACATTGAAGATACCTTAGCTAGATTACGGATAGGACATACACTTGTAAGGCACTCGCACCTGCTCATGGGATCTCCAAGACCCCTGTGTAGCAGGTGTGGGAGGTCCTATCCGTGGTCCACATACTCATACAATGCAAGGCACTTGACACAACACGACACAAACACTTCAGAGAACTCTACAGACAACATATTCCCCTACACCCATCGTTGTTTCTGGGTGACAATGCCATGGTTTCTGTGAAACGCGTGTTTAAGTATTTGTCGGACGTTAAGTTTCTACACCTCATTTGCTATCATGCATAATCAATTCTGGCCCTATACACCAGCCATCACCATTATCTCTATTGATCTCACTATGTCCGGTTTAGACGTTTTATACCTATCTTTTGTGGTAATGACTTTTTTTCTATAAATAACTTCTCGGGCACTCTTTACCCTCGTTGGCCTTGCGCAATTAGGCACCAATCAGCATCATCAGCATCGTTTTTTCTCTCTGGGGGTATGCTCTGTTCATCTCATCGATGGGAAGCCCACACAAATCACCCGGACACATATGCTGCAGCTCGGGTTTGCGAAAAAGTTAAGCCTAAAGCAAAATAAAAGCGCCGCGGTGGCGAAAAACACCTGGTCGTGTAAGGAAATAGCTTTCGCGGTTCCCACCCGGCGCTATAATGCTCAAGTTATTCTAGGCAAGCAAATGGCCATAAAATCTCGGTCTATCGAATAGGTTGCCTCCGTTTGGCAACATGAATTTGTGTTATGAGGCGGCAAATGCTTTACTTTTGTGGGCATATACGTCTACGACCTGCACAGTAAAGGAGTATTTCATAGCCATGTTTAACAACCATCTCTGAATGAGGTGTGGGAGCGCGTAATAAATGTCAACACCTTTGCGCACCGAGAGCAGCAGGCCGTGCTTAGAAATTTGCAGTATCGCGCGCGTGATCGAAGGTGTTCCCTGATTGCGCCAACGCACTTTCTTCTTAGTGCACATGTAGGAGGACACATCAGCCCAGTAGCTCCTAAGCTCATTCATAGGACGCAAGCTTGTACGAATGTTGAGTGTGGCAATGTGTCGAACGAACCACGCTTTCAATGTAGCGGGTGAACAATTGACGAGTACAATTATATCTATCGGGCACTGAATAGGACTTTCTACCTAATTGGTTTATATTCAGTGCAATGATTTTTGATGGTTGCATTCAATCTACCTTCTTTCACCGAGACAATATTTGATACCTTACACGCCCCATCGGCATCACTTTGAATTTAAATCCAATGTTAAATTGACTAGCTATGACTATATCATGATATTTTGATTACTCAGTTTTTTATTTATTCCACACCATTCGCCTCATCCAGACCTTTAACGTGATACCCAACAAGCCCTATTGGCGTCACTCTAAATTTTTACTGGATCTATGACTGACCACGACTATCTCATAACTCTAATCAGAAAGCATTTTTGTATTTGTCCAACGTGATTCCCCTCAACGACACTTTATTATGATACCCCACACACACTAGTAGGATTATTTGTATAATAATTCAAATAAGACTAACCATTACCCAACATGACTGTGAGCAGGAGGCATTATTCATATGTCCCACGTGATTCTCCTAATTTAAACCTTGAATTGGATACCCCATTTGCTTCAGCAGCCTTAGTTTTAACCTAATCTGTGAATCTATGACTAACTGTGGCCATCTTATTATTAGAACCACGGAGCCTTTTTTTATTGGTCCCACTTGATTCCCCTAACCAAGATCACAAATTTGATACTTACACGCCCGAGCGGGGGGTGACTTCGAATTTTAACCCAATATGACTCGCCACGACAATCTCATGACTATAACCAGGAAGCATTTTTGTGTTTTTGCCACACGGTTCCCCTCATTAAGATCGTAAATTTAATACCCT
Organism: Haemaphysalis longicornis; assembly: GCA_013339765.2. Lineage (NCBI taxonomy): Eukaryota > Metazoa > Arthropoda > Arachnida > Ixodida > Ixodidae > Haemaphysalis > Haemaphysalis longicornis. The sequence continues at coordinate 1,574,492 of CM023454.1, read as the reverse complement.
AAAACGCCCCAGCGGGGGGTCCTTCGAATGTTAACCCAATATAAGACTCGCCATGACTATTTTAAGATTATAACCAGGAAGCATTCTTGTATTCGTCCCTCGAGGTTCCTATAATCAGGACCATCAATTTAAAACCTAACACATCCTTGTGGCATCAATTTGAATGTTAACCCGGGCAATGACTAGCCATGACTATCTCAAAATGTAGCCATACCGGATTTTTGTCCCGCGTGATTTCCCTCACCGCAATCTTCAATTTGATGCCCCACATACCCCTGTTGCATCATTTTTTATTTTACCCAAATTTATGACCCATTATGAGTATGTAATATGATAATAATCCGGAAGCATTTCTGCATTTCTCCGACGTGATTCTCCTCATTGGGATCTTTATATCATATGCAACACGCTCTAGCGCAATATATTTTAATTATTACCAAATCAATGAATAGCCATGTCTACGTTATATTATACCCAAAACGCATTTTTGTCCCACGGGATTCCCATCATCCAAACATTAAATATTGCTCCCGACATGCCCTCTTGGAATAATTTTAATTTTAACCCAATCTATGAGTTCTGATCACTTTCTGGTGACTATACAAATTCAGCATGTTTTTATATTTTACCTCACGTGATTCTGTTAATGGGGACCTTTAACCAGCCACTAAACCTAACACGCCCTAGCAATATCTGTTTGAATCTTTGCACAATCTATCTCATAAGGCTATCATTACTCTATCGAAATGGGGGTCGCCCAGTCAGTTCAGTTGACAACTCATTTGAAGCAGCGGAGGGGACAGCCGCTGCCCCATCGCCCGGTGCTGACCTCTTTCTTTTTCACCCAGAAACTGAAACTGTAAACAGAAGCAGGTAAACAACCAGCAAGAAAGCGCTGCCGTGTGCTTCTTACCACCCTCTCCCACTTTCTTAGAGGATCCATCAAGAGGAAAAGGTGCCATAACCGTTGTTTAGGACCTCACCAGTCGATTAATATTCACACTGCCATCCAATAAATCAGACACCCCCCCTCCTCATTTCCACTCACCGATCATGGGCATCGCGAATGCGGCTGTAGCCGCAGCTAACCTGAATTGCGAACCGAAAGTGGCACATGAACCTAACTGTCAATCATATCTGACCCTAGGGTACTCATATGTACTCAGAACTCAAAATGTACTCAAACTCAGAATGTACTCAGTTCTCAACTTTGTAATTAAACTCAAAATGTACAAACTCAAAACGTTCTCACTACTCAACATTTACCTAAACTCAAAATGTGCTCTAAACTCTTATGCACAGAGTACTCAAATGTACTCAAAACCCATTTGTACTCAATCTCAAAATGTACTCACTACACAAATTCTACTCAAACTAAAATGTACTCAAACTCAACATGTTCTCAAACTCAAAGTGTAGTCAAAACTCAAAATGTGCTGCAACTAAAAATGTACACAGTACTCAAAATATACTCAAAACTCAAAATGTACTCCAATTCTTAATGTACTCAGTACTAAAAATGGACCCATTGCTCACTCGGTCTCAGGCGTACACAAACTCAGTCGGGCTCACCTCACTCAAGCTCAAACTCGCCGTGCTACACAAGCCTCGCGCTCACTCAAACTCACGTGTGAGCTTGAGTCCAAATGAGTCTGAGTCATTATACTCATGAGTGAGTCCGCCGACCTCTGGCTCTGAATACTTTAGTGAATAACAACCGTAACCCGGACCCTCTTTTTAATCTAGATATGCAGGAATACATTACGAAATATCAAATTTTACGGTACACCTTGAGTACTCTAAGATGGCGGCTTTTAGGCGTAGGAAGGCAAAGGAGACAAAACAGCGCCAATAAAGTAATGAGTGACTTCAATGTGTCAACCACAATTAGAAACGAAGGGTGCAACTAAACTGAAATAAACAAAAATTTAAATGGGTGTTGTTTAGTGGCAGATTTTGAACTCCCATGACAGGTGTGGTCGTAGACAGTGAATCTCTGTCAAAAACCCTAAAGTTTTTCCTAAAGAAATCACGGCATGATCCTAAAAGCACGGTGGAGGCAGTGCAATACTTCATTTGTATTGCATTAAAAATTGTTGTTGTCGTGTTGTGTCAAGAGTTTCCACTGAATATTTGCATGTATAACTGCTAACCCCTTTCTGCACTGCTGCGCAATGGGAATAAACAACCTGTAAGCAGGTGGGAGTGTTATTTGATTTTGTGCTCATTGAGTTTTGGGTTTTTGAGCTTTTGCTTGAGTTTTTGCTCGTCGTCCTAATTTTTTGAATTCGTTATTTCAACAAATGTCCTTAATTTTTGCCACTGCTTTTTTCGTATATTTACACGAAGGCAAACATTAGGACGTTCACTATTACGATAAACAATTTCTACAAGTGGAGAACACAAGGCTGTTTATTATTTCAAAAATGATAGCCTAATCGCATGCAAGGAGTTTTTCCTACGGACTACTAGCAATATCTCTTGTTTACAATACCTTAAAAAATATAGGAGTACTTTTAAGAAATGTGTAATGTTGTTCACAATTCTTATTGCAGACTCGATATGGACATCTTTGTATTTATTGTATCGTACGCAGATACATTTGCGCACATGGGCAGCGATCATATTTGCCATGAAATCAAATTATATATAAACACAATAGGAAAAGATTCAGTTTGTCAGGAATATATCTACTAAAATTTTCAGCAAGCACCGAAAATACAGGCAAGGAATAAAAAACGAAGAAGCGAACGCTACAGCCTTAACGCACACTCTTAGGCAAAAAGGACTAAAAGTTCGTCCTTTCGGAGACTAACGGCCTCTGCCACAATCATCAGTCCCTTTGGGGACTAACTGCGAGGAGACGAACGGTTAGTCCCCCACCCGGATGGCCCATTCCGATACTCCCCGTGGACGAACTGCGTAGAGTGCAGAAAAAAGAAAAAGCTCTGGCATCGGCAGGGATCAAACCCCTGACGCCCGGAAACACACACAAGAATCCCGATGCGCTATCCGCTGGACCACGCCGCCGGGTGGTAGCTGCAGGAGATAATATTCAAGTGTACAGCGTGTTGTTCTCTGCATAACGCAACAAATCCATTGCAACTGCTGTCCGAATTTCTATCTGTGCAAGCGAACGTGACCGCGTTTTGCGCCTTGCGCTTAGCGCTTTGTTAGGCTTAGGAACTATTTCTCAGTTCGATGAAAAATAGAGCCTCACAACCACAGTTTTTCTGGTAAAGAACAATCAACTCGGCGTCGCCTAGTTGAGATAGGTAGCTTGGCGATCAGACGACTCATTTGTTTCCGCACATTTTAACGCAAGCTAAGTGCTTTCTTAGTGTTAGATACATACGTTAAGTGCTCTATATAACGTATGTGAAAGGTGTCGTCTGTGTGAGTGTCAGAATAAGGAAACGTGCCATATTTTCCTGCATCGGCGAAAGCGAATTCGGTGTTGTTTAGACTGAATTCTTCAAATTCGCGCCGCTTTTACAGCAGTTGCAGCAGTTGCAGCGGGTTTCACAGCAGTTGCAGCATTGTCATAGCTTTGGTGCCCAAGGCAATTATGTACCGAGTGTACAAGATAACTTCGAGACGCTTACCTGTAGCGAGCATTTTTGTTTTGCTGTTGTCATCAGCAACATGCGTTCTTTCTCGTCTGTTAAACATATACATATTCATTACGCTCAGGAATCCACTTTTGCTTTTGTCACTAATTTTTGCGTTACTGTTAAGGCACTTGAAAGCTTTCATTGGCCTTTATTACCTCGCACGAATCGTATGCAACACAGCGTAGCAACGTAACCTCACCGAGAAGCAAATGGCAATCGCGCTTCGCTGCTCCTCGCCATTACCCGCCGCTCTATTACCCTCGGCGATTTTCGTATACCCAACATCAATATTTTCGTCCGTGGCACCATATAAAGCATCCAGTGACTGCAATGGCTTGTGTTTTGGAAATATAAAACTGTCCGCAGACATATATCCTGGAATGGACAACGACGGCGCCATTAGGGGATTAACTACGCAGCAAAGAGACTAACTGCATGCGTTTCGTCTTCCCGTTACTCCTTATAGATCGGTGGGGATAATCAGTTAGTCCGCATGTATGCACACGGCACGTACTCTGCCGCAGATACTCCCCTTGACGATGAACGGTCGCCCGCGAAGACTAACGGCTGTATTTTAGTCCCCATTTTAGTCCTTTTTGCCTAAGAGTGTAGTGTAGAACAACACATAAAAATGCAGGTATAAAGGACAAATGTAAAAAAACGCTCAAAACACTCGTTATAGCCTTAACCTAGTGCATACTAAGAGTCCACTGAAACGCCCGTATTATAAACGAGAAGGATGAACAACCTATTGTGAAGCAAACAAAAACAAAACGTATGATTTCTTACTCTGACGTCATTCGCACTTAACGTAGTACGGGAGAAATGTGCTGTCCTGTAAAACCACACTCGTTGCTACACATACCCACAGCAAATGGTTTGCTCTAAGCATGTAACGAGCCCTCTTTAAAACGATGATATTTTGTAAAAGGTCCAAAAATTGGGCCTAGACGCCCTCTTCACCTTCTAGCTGTTCATAGAAGGCTTGAAGTCTTCCCTATTTTGTTAGAAGTCGACCCAAACAGGAAGAGCAAACTCATACACTCCTGAGTTCACGGTTTGCGTGAACTCAGAAGTGTATGATATCTACAAAAAGGGTGAGTGACACAATCAGCAGTTGTGGACACGAGACTCTGCTTGAACTAAAACCTGCATTTTGGTTCGGGGAATGCGGACAAGGGTTATTCACAAGATCCCTCCCAATCTTCTACTGTCGGCGCTAAATTGGCTAACAAATACTTCCCTTAATTTTGGGTAGCGAGAGCACCTTCCGACGGTCAAGAAGCAGACTGGAGCTGTTCACCTCGTTAATTTATGTATTAGCCCTGCTTCTCCCGAATTTACAAGCACACGCGCATCCTGTTTAATATTGTATTAATAATTATTCGTGCTAAAAATTTGCAGTTTTTTGTGCATCCGTAATAAGCCACATGTCTTGTGTGCGTCGCTGAGCAATCATCATTCTCACCATACCTTTGCAATATCAACCATTATTGGTTGATAAGCAGAACGACCAAAGTTGTTAAGCGCTATTTCCTGTACCTTTAGGGAAAATTTTGTCTTGTAGAGGGCATCTGAAGGGCGGAAGCACTGGGTTTCTCCGGCGATAGGAGGCGGAATTCGGGCTTGATTGGGAAGCGCACTTCATGACCTAGTGTCAAAATCTACACCTGGTAAGACAGGCGATGACGTAGCACTGGTTATATTCCAACATTCTCGTCCTACGTTTGCCTTATCTCTGCGTCAGTAAGGGTTCTGTGGGTACTGGTCACAAAGGTTGGTCCTGCGACACTAGCACCCGGCAGAGCGTTTTCGGTTACAGAGTTCATCCTCTCCTCCGGTCTCAATTCACACCAGAAAACGAGCTAAGCTAGGAGCGAGTAGCATACATTGGCCGCAGTCTCTCACTCATGGTTTAAAAAAGGGTTTTACTATGCCTACCTCGTAGTAAAATGCGAAGTAACGATGAAACAAAAATACAGACCGCTTACGTAACCCACCTCAAAATGCGAATAAACAATTTTCTTATTCCCATTATTTTCTGCCTACAAAAACAGGTTCTTTGTATTTATTTGTATCGATGCAATATTAGGAAAAAATTAAAACTGCTTCAATCCCGTAAGGTGGCTAATTCCTTCTTCATCTTCCTAATTTACAGGGAAAACTGTGTGTCCGCGTAAACACGCTGGTCTTTTTCTGCAGTGAGAAGATGCTCCCGGCCGGAACCTTCTGCAGCCTCGGACTTGGCATAAGCACGCTCACCTGGCCTTCTCCTGTTCATGGCGTCGGTATTCATAGGAACGCTTCTGTCTTCTTCCTCCGTCCTACAGCGGCCCAATCAATGTTTCGCCTTGAACGCAAGTGTGATAACAAGCAAGCTCTCGCAATGACGTTGAAGCGTTTTGTGGCAATGATACCCATTGACTGTGAAATTATTTTGATTGTGCACGCGCTCGGTTTCACGCAACCGGTGATGTCCTCAAAACAGCGAATGTGACATTTCATTGATAAAAGCTTCACAACATTCACGGCTAAATCAAGCAGAAAACCGAAATCTGCAAAACACGCATTTGGCCTGCTCTTTGTTATCCGCAGATGCTGCAACACGAGTGTGTGCGCCAAAAAACTGCGATTGACGACCTCTCAAGCCATAGGTACTTTTGTACTGCAAAACGTTTGCGTGGATTTTAAATGCAGAGCATTTCAGTAACTCCCGATATCACCCGCATTGACGTCCGTAGTCGTAGTCCGCACCCCTCCCCCTAAATTATATAAAAAAAATACTATCCGGCGCCTGGTTTTGAACTTTCGACCCTGCGGGCGGAACGCAATGTACATGGTGCTCTACCCACTGCGCCACAAAGCCGACACAGAAAAAAAGGGTACGAACGCGCCTTATATCCTTGAATCATTCAATCTACGTCAAGAAGCTGCTGATACAACGCATTCACTACCACCAACTCCCCAAACACTAAACGTTAACGCAATACACCCACCCCCTATGCGACGCATTTACTCGAGTCCTCCTCGCGGGGAGATGGGCCCAATTTTTTTGAAGTCCGGTGTGTGGGCTCCATGAGCAGATAAAGAAAGGCGGTAACGCTTGGTCTACCACCGCCCTTTTGGCTGACCCCGCTACCTGGCAGGGGTGGTAAATTACTTTCCGGCACTGACAGAAGTAGGAGGCTTATTGGTGCCTTTACTCTGTAGCTTAAGGGAGGGCGAATAGCACAACCGACTAAAATTTGATTCTTTAATTTTGTCCAAAAATATTCTAACACTTTTGGAGAACGTCTCCAGAATTGGAATCACCAGATGCTACTCAGAAATCATTTAAAAGTGGCGGCAAACGCTCCCCAAATGGCACCGCCTAATCACTGCAAGTTTCGAGTGATGCTCAATGGTATTTACATTATTTTTTTTCTTTAACATTGTGTGATAATGTATTTGTATGTTTACAAATAAAACGCATAGTTTCTAGATTTTTCTACAGTTCACTGTAAGCCGCGATTGCGTTGCCTTAGTTGAAAAAGCCTAGCGCATGCATTGCGAAACGTTTGTTTACGCCAACTTGGTTACCGAATATATCGTTTGCCCATATGCAATTGGTTCCTTCTTCGGCATGAAAGAGCGATGTTTTAAGCCTGTAGTCCACCGTGATAGAAGCATTGCCTAGCTTTTCACACAAGTCACAAAAAAGCGAAAAATATTAAAAAAGAACTTTGACGTGCGATTTCTAAAAACACATTTTCCGCTGCGGAAAGGAACATTTTCTCTTCAACTGTTTCAGTTCAAGGAATCATTTTTTGTGATTTTTATGAATGCCGTTACATATTCCGAATCAGAATAAGCATGTTCTCATTAAAGTTTATAGTTATTCTAAGGATTTTCTCTTAAAAATTATTTAAATTTGTGTTTGTGCAATGTAATTTCTTTTGCAAATCAATAGTTACGGCCACCATTATTATTGTGGTTTAAAGGAAAGCAAGAGGCATATAACGCACCTACAGAATTTTCTGCCCTGTGTCTCTAAAACATTTCTGGCAATGTTCCTTAAGCCGAGCAAAAAAATGCCGAAACCTAATTTTATTTTAAAACGTTTTTATTTGTGATATATTGCACATGGTTATTAGACAGAATTTATACATATCCACACAAAATTTCCAGGTGTTAGCTCAAGAAGCAGTGGTTAGAGGGATACGTAATTGAACACCTACTTTTGCTATTCATCACGCCTTAAAAGAGGCCTTAAAAGGTTTTACAATCACAGGTTTTCTACAATCTTGTAATTATGCAGGGGCAGTAACGATAAGCCTTACACAAGAGTCTTTGGCATAATATATAAGCACAATGGGAATAAGAACCACTTCAGGTGCCTGAAAAAGAGAACTTCCAAGAATAAAATAATTTGCCGTAATTAGTAAAATCTAACACCCAGAAGATGGGCCATACAGAAGGCCCGGGAAACGAAGCGATCTCTGACAAACCTTGGCAGTTGACCAAGTTCGCCTTAAGAGAAATACGCATAATACCGACTGATGACCAAAAACTGGGCTACCATGATGGAATAAAATTGCTTCAAATTTTGCATCTCATCATGTGCTATTCACCACGTCGTGAACATAGGTAGCTAGAGCCACTACGGCGTTTGTGTGATATATTCGCTAAGGTGTCCGTTGGAACTACATAAGCTCCAGAGAACATTCAACAAATGGTGTTTAAAATATGGGAAGGCCGACACGCCGCCATTGAACTGATCCGTGTACTATCATATTTGGCCACAGCAAACAATTTAACTCCAATCTATCTAACGGCATACTGGCAGGCCATGTCTACTAACTCGAAACATAGCAACGCTTTAGTTTGGCGTACGAAGGATGAGCCTCCTCATTCATCTTCTCAGTAAGCAAGGCCGACCTCCAATTCGTACCAAACTCAGTGGAAATAAAGATGTGAAATTACCTTTTAGATACCGCATTTTTGCAGTATTTTGGGCACAGCCAAACACCTGGGCCATTTTTGCCGAACTCGGCAAAAACCACTGCCTGCCACGGGTGGTTGTACAGTAATAAACTGACTGGGTTTGCTGTGCTGCAAGGAACACGGCTTTTGAAAGCTGGATGTTTGTCATCTCATCATAAAGATGAATCGCTACGTGAGATTTACGCGTTCCCATGATATATCGCCGTCAGTTGGAATCGGTGCCGTACATTACCCATGGAAATGTAATGGCTAATGCAGGTCAATTTTTTTCACTCACAATTATTTACACCGCGGGGCAGCGGACTATAGAATAGCTAAAAGACGAGGCACTAGTCCTAATAAGAGCCGCTGAAAGATGCAATCGGTACAGAGGAATATGTTTTTGGTTAGAAAGGGATCACAGAAATTTTGTTTTGCCACTTTGTTAAGTGTCTATCAATTTAACCCGCAAAAATTCAGGCCTTTGGATAGTGGCTGTTGCGTCATAAGTTTCAACTTGTGTAAGCTCCAGGCGAAAGTTTAAATACGGTGGCCGAAGAAAGCAGCTCATCTCGCCGGTGAACTGGCTACCCCAGAGTCGTCATCGCTCACGCAATTATCAGGCCAAAGACATAAAATGGATGACAACTTTAATATTGAGTACGTTATGCACAAAAGCTTGATGTTTTTCAAGCCTTGGTTTATTTGTGTTGTCAAGGCTGGCGGGCCATCTAATGCTTTCGGTCTATTTATTTCTCCGCAAATACATTATCTAATATAAAAACTTCATATAGTGGTGCAAAAGAAGACCGTGTCGGGTGTACCTTTGTGCCCCGGAAAGCAAGGATTGATAATGGTACATGATATGTATTCAGGAATCTCAAGGACCCCAAATTCGGAAAAAGAGATAATCTGCCTTGGCCAGTACTTTTTTGGGAAATTAAATTTGTGTGTAAGTATTTCGGGCTTTCAGAACAAACACTCTAGCGATAATTTCATCCACAACCGCAAGTATCGTTTTGGAGCAAGTTCTGGTGAAAATGTTAGTTATTAACATTACCAGCTGTCATTTTTTCAAACACTACCATTCACAGTATCCGGAAGTAGATATTGTTTTCTATGCAGAAACTGGGATGCGAAGACAAAGACTAAAACGCATTTTGCACGTTACAGCAACTGGGAGACCGTAGTGGCATAATCGAGCCAAGTTTTTGTGAACCGATTCAGATAATGTTCACGTAATTACGGCTCTTGTCGCGTCATTGGTAACCCCACGCGCCCTTAAAACAGGGCATACAAAACGTATGGGGAAAAGCTTGACCCTCATCTCCGACTCATACCCTAGGCATCCTCGGCTATTGTTCCAATATTATTCTAATGAGCCACCATCTCCGGGCAAGAGTTCGAATGGCACCTCAGAGATATGGTCGAGTGCGGCAAATTCCTTTTACCGCGGGCGAAGTTTCTGCAAAAAACTTTGTATGCACGATAACACAACGGGCGTCATAGAGGCAAGAAATTGTATCATATATTCAAGGGTAATTTGGTTTCGCCAATGTGCTAGCTACAGCTACAACAGTGCTAACAACAGCCGCTACAACTCTGTCCTAAATAATATGCAGGAAGGTGACTGAAAAAAGCTCTAATTTGTCGAATAAAGGCAACCACGCTAATTCGTTTCTAATTAAGGAACGATACCCGTATATTATATTCGCTTCAGGGCACGCAGTTTCAGAGAAGGCGTGATTTCAACTACAGTACCCGGAGCCTAGGTAATAGCGACCAGATCTAGTAGAATGGTTTTTGAGCAGTTCTTAGCTGGATTTTTGAAATAGATATTGTTCTTTGTAGTGTAGAAGCAGGGGTTCACTTCTGTTTGTTCATGTGTAGGCGTTTGAATTTTAACGAGCAAATATTTTTGTATGTTTAGTTTTTAATGGAGAAAAGTTATCAGGTTGTTTTTGTTAGCCTAAACCTTGCTCCGAAAAACAAGGCAATTCCCTATTACTGATGCATGGGCCAAAACAGGTAATAGTTACACCCTGCGGGCCTCACTAAAACCTCTGTAGCAAGAAGAGAGGGGCCTTTTTACTTGCCTGTCACGTCGAGTGAATACGCCACCTGTTTTTCAGTGACCATGCACTTCTAGTGGCGGTTGCTGTTCTGAGAAACGGACATTGATATTAAAGATGGCTCCTTGAGTTTTAGAAGAGCCCGTTTTTTTTGTGGTGTACTGAGGGACTGTTATATTGGTGGATAGCAAAGGCATTGCAAGCAGCCCACGTGGTCTATGTTGAGAGTCTGCAATTAGCTACATGAGCTATTGAACGGCTCTTAAGCACCGCCAGTGCAGCAGAGAAGACCTGCTGTTCACTTGTACTTCTCTCATCATAACGTCTTTCGGCGCGTCATTAATATGGTGAAGAGAGAGGTCACGAGAATGGTTGTAGAGACTTGCAGATGACGAATGAGTGGTAGTTTGTGGCAAAATAAACAGCTTACGCAAATTTCATTTTGTTATGAGATGAATAACATCCCATGAATACGCCAATTAACCCACGGCCCTTAGTCTCCCGTGGCAGCTAGGAAATTGACAGCTGCGGTGGTCAGACCTATAACACAGCAGAGGGTGCTAAGAATACCTGGACCGGGAGAGGCCAACATTGTAATCTAAACCTGGCAACGTTAAACACGAGAACCTTATCTAGTGAAGCGCGTCTAGATATGTTGTTCGTGGAATAAGAGGCATCAAATGGGATTTCATAGGGCTTAGTGAGGTTAGGAGAAGAGGTGAAGCCGTCATGGTGCTGAAAAATGGACACGTTCTATGTTACCATGGTTTAGAGGAGAGAAAAGAACTGCGACTGTGATTTCTAGACAATACAAGGATAACTGGCTACATATAAATGAATACTATAGCATTTACGAAAGGGCAGCAGGTCTTGTAATTAGGCTCAATAAGAGGTACAAGCTCAAGGTGGTACAGGGCTATGCCCCACATCCCGCCATGAAGACCAGGTAGTGGAACTTTTCTATGAAGATGTGGAAGCAGCAATGGCTAAAGTTAAAACACAGTATACCGTATTTAAGGGGGACTTCAATGATAAAATAGGCAATAATCAGGCTCAAGACAAGGCCGTTGGGAACTGTGGTCTGGGCTGTAGAAATAGCAGGGGGGAACGTACTAATTCAATTTGTAGAACAGTATAACCAACGCATAATGAATACAATCTTCTGTAAACGGGAGAGCCGGAAGTGTACGTGGAGGAGCCCAATGGGGGACCATAAAAATGAAATAGACTTCATATTTGCGATAACCCTGGCGTCCTGAAGGATGTGGAAGTGCTCGGAAGGGTAAGGTGTAGTGATCATCGTATGGTAAGATCCCTAAATTAAGCTACATTTAGGCAGGCATTGTGACCAGCTAGTACGGCAGAAGCCGAATAATGAGCTAACAGTAAGGCGTAAAGTAGGAGAATTCAGGATCGCACTGCAGAACCGATATTCAGCTTTTACTGAGGAAGGCGAGCTTACGACACACGAAACCAGTGACAACATCACACGCATTATCATGGAGTGTGCAGTAAAAGTCGGGGCACGATGGCTAGACAGGATATTGGCCAACTTTCCCAGAAGTCGAAAGATTTAATTAAGAAACGGCAAACCTTCACAATCTCCACCCAAGCTGGCAGAATAGAACTAGCGGAGATTTCGAAGTAATCAATAGGCGTAAAACAGCTGACACAAGAAAATCTAATATTGAGAGGATCGAATATGGTGTAAAGAACGAAGGCAGCCTGAAAGCAGTGAATAAGCGTCTAGGTGTAGGGAGAAATCAGATGTACACTCCTAAAAATAAGCAAGGCAATGTCATCACAAATAGAACTAAGGTAGTCACAGTGGCACGAGAAAATCTCTAGAGATCTGTGCAGTAGCCGGGACATCCAGGATAATACCGAACGAGAAAGTAGTTCAGAGGAAATAGACATCCCACCAGTAACGACCGAAGAAGCAAGGAAGGCTTTTAAAGAAATGAAAGGCGGCAAAGCACCTGGTGAGGATCAGATAACAACAGACCTCTTGAAGGATGGCGGAGAAATTGTACTTGAAAAACCGGCAAACCTGTATACGCAATGCCTAATGACCGCAATGGTACCGGAATCTTGGAAGAACGCGAATATCATCCTAATCCATAAGAAAGGCGACATGAAGGACTTGAAAAAGTACAGGCCGATCAGCTCTCTGTCAATCATCTACAAAGTACTTACCAATGCAATCGCTAACAGAATTTCTGCAACCTTAGATTTCAGTCAACGTAAAAAAACAAGCACGATTTCGTGAAGGGTATTTAACAATGGACCATATTCACACGATAAATCAGGTGATAGAGAAGTGCGGTTAGTATGCTGAACCCTACTTATAACCCTCATAGATTATAAGAAAGCACTTGACTCGGTCGCAACCCTAGCTGTCATTCAGGCATTACGGGACCAGGGGGTAGATGAGCATTATGTAAAAATACTAGAGAATATTTACATTAGGTCCACAGCTACCATCATCCTTCATAGGAGAGTAGTAAAATACCTATAAGGAAGGGCATCAGACAAGGAGACACAATCTCTCCAATGTTTTTCACAGCATGTTTACAAGTATTCAGAACGTTGGATTGGGAACAGGTGGGAGTAAGGGTTAAGAGACAATACCTCAGTCACCTGAGATTTGCTGATGACGTTCCCTTGCTAGGTAACTCGGGGAACAAATTGCAAAGCAAGCTTTCCGCACTAGACGGCCACAGTAGAACCGTGGGCTTGAAAATAATATGCAGAAAACTAAAGTAATGATCAATAACCTAGAGACAGCACAGCAGTTTGCGATAGGGGGCGAGGTAGTGGAAGTGGTAAAAGAATATATCTACTTAGGCAAAGTTGTGACACCGGATCCCAACCATGAGGCAGAGATAATTAGAAGGATCAGAATGGGGTGGAGTGCATACGGCACACATTTTGAAATAATGAATAGCAGCCTTCCATTCCCCTGAACAAGAAAATGTATGACAGCTGCATCTTACCGGTACTCACCTACGGGGCAGAAAGTTGGAGGCTTACTAAGAGGGTTCAACTTAAATTGAGAGCGACTCTGAGGGCAATTGAGCGGTAAATTATAGGTGTAACATTAAGGGACAAAAAGTGAGCGGAGTGGGTCATGAAACAAACGCGTGTTAAGCACATACTAGTAGAAATTAAGAAGAAATGGACGTGGGCAGGGCATGCAAAGCGAAGGCAAGATAACCGTTTGTTAATAAGGGTAACCGAGTGGATCCCTAGGGAAGGCAAGCATAGCAGAGGGTGGCAGAAAGTTAGATGGGCAGATGAGATCAGGAAGTTTGCAGGGATAAATTGGTGACAGTTGGCACAGGACCTGGGTAATTGGAAAATATTGGGAGAGGCCTTCGCTCTGCAGTGGGCATAGATACGCTGGTGATGATGATGGTGATGATGATGAATAAATACCTGGGTTTGTCAGTTGGTTGTTTTTGGCTGTTTTTGGCTTACCTTTCTTCAAGGCGATTGTTCAGTTGAGTAGTGGGGAGCAAATTCGAGATGGAATGCTTTGCCTTGTGGAACCTTGAAATAATTGTAGAGGCTATGGCAGCAAAAATTGGGGAGGCGTTCAGTAATTTGGAGCCCTACAGGTAGTAGGCGCTGCAATTCGTCAAGGTATAACTTCTTGTATGGTGGTTTTGGGCCACGCTTTTTACAACGCGTCCTGGTATCTTTCAATATAGCTTCGCTTCCACACCGGGAATACTAGATGTTCGTTAACCATCTATGGTAGCCTAAACCTTAATGGCAACACAAAATGTTCGGTCAAGAAACAGTTTGAATTCTATCCGCACAAGTGCAAAAGGTGTATGTGGACGTTCCAGTTTCATCAAAGCGTGATCTTACCGTCTGCTAATTACAACAAATAAATTTGTGCTTCGACACACAAACTACACTAGAAATCACAGAAAAAATTAGAATAGGACTTACAACTTTTGGAACCTGCCAAGACGAGCAAAAAATACAACGTAATTAGGTGATACATACTTGAATTGTATTTATATTTTGAATAAGAAAGCAAACATTTTAAATTGTTATCGCATTGATGAATTTAAATTTTTAAAATTACCTGAAGCATAAAATAATAAAGACTTAATGTCATTGGCACAGTGAAGACTAGAGCCAATTCTAACGTAATGATTAGTAAAATGGGAAAAGACAAATAAATTTAGTAGATATTCTCTTTTTCAAAAGAGTAATAGGAATAATACAAAAATTATGCATGCAGAAAACACAATAGCGCGAGTCATAAAACAGATATTTCTGCGAAAAATATTTTATTTCGCAGTTCAATCATGCACCTAAGTAAAAGGGTACAAAGTACACAACACCTATGTATTTTATATTTGCTTACCAAACACACTCTTGGTGAGGGTTCTAATGAAATACAGTACGGTGG
Organism: Haemaphysalis longicornis; assembly: GCA_013339765.2. Taxonomy (NCBI): domain Eukaryota; kingdom Metazoa; phylum Arthropoda; class Arachnida; order Ixodida; family Ixodidae; genus Haemaphysalis; species Haemaphysalis longicornis. The sequence continues at coordinate 1,559,415 of CM023454.1, read as the reverse complement.
TCAATCCTTACAACAAACTTTGTCTCGTTCAAAAAAAGCAAACTGTGAAATCTTGGCACCCGGCCGTTTTTGCCTAATGTAGTCGAAAAAGTAGCAGAAAGAAAAGAATGAGAATATTGCCGAAATAAAACAAGGCAAGAATTAAAAAGATTGGAGTGAGCGACTACAGAATAAATTATATGTAACATCCTAGAACTGCAAAACATAATCATAGGTTGTTCTATCAGCAAAAAGTGAAGGTATAAATAAAAATTGCTCCTTCTAAACTTGGTGCTAGCTAGATCATATTAAGTAGAACCCGGTACTTGAGTTCCAAAATGCCTGCATTTATTCCTCTTAATCGTCCCTAAAAAGTGCCACTTCGGAACATTTCGGAAAATATGTCATTTCGGCTAAAAGGACGATTTCTTATCGACTTCCGTCTGCTCTCAGAACGTTCCAGTGAGTTTATTGTACAGAAGCAGGTTCAAAGTCCTAAACATTGATGGATCCTGTATAACTGAATTTTTTAATTTGTTTTACTGAAGCACAAACGGGGATAAACCTTGTGATTTCTGGGATGGGGTCATTATGCTGGGTTACCTTCGATAACAGCACAAACACGAGCTGCAAGGGGGTTACCGTTCGGCATGTCGAACGTGGCACCGCATTACATCGATTGAAGTTTCCACAGGTCTGCCTCCACTGCAAGCAGTGTAGAAGTATGCTGAACAAACCCGCGAGTTCCCTTTTCAACTCTTTGTCTCTGTATCATACTTATGACAATCAGTTGTCATTCGCGAATAGAAAAACAGCGCCAGCAAAGCGAAATACCAGTGACGATGGATACTAGAACTAATGTATTGTATATATATATATATATATATATATATATATATATATATATAATATATATATATATATATATATATATATATATATATATATATATATATATATATGTACAAAATACTTTACAGGCCCGGCAGGGCATTGGGTAAGGGGAAAAACAGCAGATCAACAAAAATAACAAGAGAAGTTATACAAAAACTAGATATATAATACAGCAACACGTAAGTGAAACAAGAGAAAAAGAACATGATAACAGCTAGCAAAAGTGGCAAGACAATAAGAACAAGCAATAATAACATCTAGTGTGGTAGCCGCAACCGCAAAAAAAGAAAGAAAAAGGGAAACATCATGGTGCTAACAGAAAGGAACGCCAGAGTTCCTGTTTGGTGGTTTTAGATGGAAAAATGCTGGTGCAGGTGACGGCGGAATCTTTCTGGGTTAGTGAGCGATACAATATTATCAGGCAGATCGTTCCACAACCGGACAGCACATGGGAGAGCAGATGAATTCAAAGAGTTTGTGGTGCCGTAGATTCTGGTGAAGCTGCGTTGATTAAATAATCTGTGTGACGTGGAAAGAGTGGTTACAGTGGGTAATGGGGAGGGTCTGGCACGATTAATTTATTTGTGGAACATGCATAGAAGCGCGATTTGCCGTCGGATATGCAATGATTCTAGTGAAAGATTACGTTTTATTTTTGTTATGCTTGAACTAAAGTCATATGATATGGATATAAACCAGGCTGCGCGATTTTGTACGGCTTCTAGTTTGTCAACTAAATATTATTGATAGGGGGACCAAGCTGAGGATGTGAATTCTAGTTGTGGTAATACAAATGTTTTATAGGCTAGTTGACGAATGTTAGACGGAGAAGCATGCAAATTTCGGCGTAAGTCTCCTAATGATCGTGAGGCTTTAGCACATACGGCGTTAAATGTGGTTGGACCATGAAAGATTTGCCGTTAGGAGCACGCCTATGTATTTATATGTGAGTGCCTCAGAAACTAAATGGTTGTTCAGGAAATACGAAAAGTTAGAGTTATTTTGTTTTCGGCTAAAGGATATTTTCTGGCATTTAGTTGTGTTTAAAGACATTTGCCATGTGTTACACTAATCGCAGATAAGGTTTAGGTCTTTTTGAAGCGTTACGTGGTCAGTGGGGTCATTTATTTTCCGGTAAATTAAGCAGTCGTCAGCAAAAAAGGCGCATGCAAGATGTGCCGCGTGAAGGCAAATCATTAATAAATATAAAGAAGAGTAGGGGACCGAGAACGCTGCCTTGAGGCACACCCGAAGTGACTGGGGACAGCGGCGAGGTATAATCATTCACTACCGTGAACTGTTCCCGCATCAAAAGAAAGTTGCGAAGCCAATATCATGTTAAAGAATCTAGTCGAAGGGCGTACAATTTAGAGATTAAACGGCAATGGGCGACACGATCAAAAGCTTTAGAAAAATCAAGAAAAATACAGTCAGTTTGCAAGTTTTTGTCCATGTTATTGTGCAAGTCAGTGCTAAATTCAAATAACTGCGTGTCACAAGAAAAATCATTTCTGAAGCCGTGCTGGTTATCAAAGAAAAAGTTATTGGTTTCGAGGTGAGAGTAAATGTTAGAAGCGATAATATGTCAAGCAATTTGCAACATATACAAGTTAGTGAAATAGGACGGTAGTTGTCGGGTGAATTTTTATTCCCAGATTTATGTATTGGCACAATTTTAGCCGTTTTCCAGTCGCTCGGCAACTGTCCGGATGATAAGGACTGCAAGAAGATGTGGTACAATATCTTATTTAGAATAGACTTGGTATTTTTTGTATTTTCAAATTAATATTATCAACTCCTGCGGAAGTAGATAGTTTAAGGTTATTTATAAGACATTCAATTTCTTTGGCAGTTGTAGCAATTGGTTGCATGTATGGACTGTCTAGGTCATCAAAACAAGGAACGCTGGAATAATATTCTTTAGTGAATACTGATGAAAAAAATGTCTTAAATACGATGGGCAGTCACTTTCAGGAATGAGAATGTGCTCATCATCGCGTAATACAATCTTGTTAGTATCGCGCGGGGGGGGATATTTCTTGCCAAACTTTTCTGGGGGTTTTTAGGATAGAATGTAGGTCATTTGAGAAGTATTTATTTTTAGCAGTAGATATGGCCAACGAGTAATTTTGCAGACACTCTTTGTACTTCGCCCAGGCCTCCTTAGTACCCGAGCCTCGGGCGCTTTTGTATAAGCGTTTCTTCTTGTTTCTTTGTGCATAAAGAGATGTACTGAACCATGGGTTAGCTCTATCATTTATTATGGATATGAGTGGCACGTATTTCTTAACCAAAGTAGATATTTTATTTCGAAAAAGCGACCAGTTAGTATCAATCGAGCGACTTTCAAAGGAGGGCATTAGTTCTGTAGTATAGAATATCTCCAGCTCTTTGTTGATTTCATTGTAGTTCGCCTTGTTATAGTCGTAAATTTTTTTTATACTGTATCCGGTAGGTGGTAATGGTATGTTAAGTGTTATAATGAGCATGTTATGATCCCTGAAACCTTCTCTATTCAAGACAGAGTCGACGCTTTTAGGGGCACTTGTAAATGCTATATCTAAAATGTGGGATCCTCGGGTGGGTTCATTAACTACTTGGAAAAGATTGAAATCTAAAGTAATATTGATTAGTTCTAAAGAATTGCGACAGGACGATAATAACTGAACCCAGTCAATGTCCGGAAAATTAAAATCACCCAAGAGATACGCTTCGTCGGCAGCACATAACTTCGTAGCCGTAGCCACACTCGTGCGCAAGTTATTCAGAAAGGAAAACGGAGAATTAGGAGGGCGGTAGCAAACACCTATTAGTATTTTAGTGGCACCCATTAAACAAGCAAAAAATATGATTTCGACGGCCGAGTCAAATGACACAAGGTATGAAGAAATGGTTTTCTTAACCTTTACAAAACGCCACCACCTCTTTTGTTAGTCCTATCATTACGATATATGTTATATGCTTTGTATCAGGGAGACTTTCGCTATCGTTTATGTCAGAATTCAGCCACGTCTCTGTTAGGGCAAGGATGTCGGCATTAGTATCGTCTAAGAAGGAAGAGACTTTGTTACGTTTATGCAGTAGGCTCCGAATATTGGTAAAAGCAATTGATAGTGACGAACCTGAGCTAGGTGACAGAGGTCGATTAGCAACTTGAGGGCGCGTGGCCCCTTCAAGCTATCTTTTACATAGAACGACGGTGCCTGTTTCATTGTCGTAGAAGTACGTTTTTTTTTATCAATGTGCAGTTTGTCAACAGTCAGCTTGAAAGGTTTGTCCAGATCTCGGGCAAAAGATACTAATTTCCTTCTACCTAACCGAGTAGAAAAGGAAAAGTCTTCACCGATAGCAAAATCTGTGTTTTTTAGTTTGTGAGCAGGGCCCAGTATGTTACTGTTGTTTTTGAATGAGGTGAATGTGGCAATTATTGGCCGGTTTTTTTCTGTCGTGAACTTGCCTAATCTATGTACACGTTTGAATTGAGCCCAGGTTGTAGGAATTTGAAGCTTTTGAGAACAAAACGTGATTATTTTTTCCTCAGATCCCGCCCAATCTTCTTTTTCGTCATCCTCAATACAAAAAACAGCAAGTTAGACCTTCGCATGCGATTCTCAGCATCGTCACACCTAGATGTTATCGTTTGAAGCTGGGTAGCGATAGTTTTTAAAGAATTGTCACTTGGAGGGGTAGCGGTAGCACTTGACGAAGAAGCGTTTGGCCCGAGCGCAGGAATTTGCGTTGTTAGTGCCCTAATTTCGTTTCTTGTAACTCCCTGGTTATTCTTGACGATCTTTAAATCAGCGAGCACAGCCCCAAGCCCAGTTTCCAGCTTGCGTATTGCTGCTAACGCGGAATCAAACGCCTCTGCCTCCGCTTTGCTCATTGGACCGGGGTTGGCTTCCACGTCCCCCGATAGCATCAAGAGCAGATTTGACAGAAGAGATGGCAAATGATACAAAAAAATAGTTACATGCTTTTTCACATCAAGCAACTCTGGTGGGCACGACACCGCTAACAAACAACGATTGCTACTTTTTGCGTAAGCAGCAGAGTTCCGGTAACTAACATGGAATAACAGCCCGGGTGAGCGAACCATCGCGAAACGGTGTCGTGCCCAAGGTGGATGGCCGCTGAGTGCTCCTTATATTCCGCTCCTCCGGTGGCGACAGCAGCGGTGACGTATCCCCGTTGCCAGACGCAAGACACAGCTGCATCCAACGTTGCCGGCAGGAGCTGGGATGCAATCGAGGGCCGAAATTGGTGACCGGTAGCGGCGAGCTCCGATCCATGCGGCCAAGGACGGGAGGTTCATAGCAGAAAGGCCTGGAATAACAGCACGGGTGAGCGAACCATCGTCGAAACGGTGTCGTGCGCAAGGTGGATGGCCGCTGAGGGCTCCTTATATTCCGCTCCTCCGGTGACGACAGCAGCGGTGACGTATCCCCTTTGCCAGACGCAAGACACCGCTACATCCAACGTTGGCGAAGGGAGCTGGGATGCAATCCAGGGCCGAAATTGGTGACCGGTAGCGGCGAGCTCCGATCCATGCGGCCAAGGACGGGAGGTTCATAGCAGAAAGGCCTGGAATAACAGCACGGGTGAGCGAACCATCGTCAAAACGGTGTCGTGCTCTCTCTCTCTCTCTCTATATATATATATATTATATATAAAATATATAATAATATATATATATATATATATATATATATATATAATATATCTATATATATATATATATATATATATATATATATATATATATAGCGATTAAGGTCCCCTTAACCCCGAGAAGTCTGAGTGGCGCTGGCTATCCCCTTCAAGTCAGGAAAAAAAATACTTTGAAATAAAAACCCAAGAAACTTGTGGGGAGACAGCCCCGCCGGTAGCGTAGTGGTTATCGCACCAGACCGGTATCCTGGAGGTCGTGGGTTCGGATCCCATTTGTCGGGCATTTTTTCACCACTTTCTTTCTGACTCAAAAAATTCTTCATCAGTTTCTTATGACCTACCGCATAATCCCCTTTGCTTTCCGAGGTTTTCTCGACTGCCAACCCTTATTCTGCCTTAATTCACCGAGCCCCTCATTTCCCATTTCTGATTCGCTACATGCATAGCGAGAGCCTCTGTTCTTTCAGTCTTGGTGCCAAAGGTAGCTTAGAGGGTTCAACGCTGTCGACCACTCTCGACATCTCGTAGACAGTGGAGTCACGGCCCGGGAGTTAAAAAGAAGGTCCTCTTCACCCCGAGTAGTCTGAGTGGCGCTGGCTAACACCTTCAAGTGCAGGAAAAAAAATACCTTGAAATAAATACCCAAGAAAGTGGCTGGGAAACAGCCCCGCCGGTAGCATAGTGGTTATCGCAACAGAGCGGTATTTTGGAGGTCCTGAGTTCGGATCCCACCCAGCGGGCATTTTTTCACCACTTTCTTTCTCACTCAAAAAATTCTTCACGGTGTTTATGACCTACCGCATACTCCCCTTTGCTTTCCGAGGTTTCCTTGACTGCAAACACTTATTCTGTTTTAATTCACCGAGCCCCTCATTTCCCAGTTCTTTTTCGACAGACATATTATTATATATATGTATATATATATATATATATATATATATATATATATATATATATATATATATATATATAAATGTTGCAGTCGTCATTGCCAGTGCTATTCGGCTTTTTTCGAAATATTTAATAGGGCCGAATGACGTGTGCTTGTCACGTTTTTTTGATTCGATGATAAATAAGCGAAAATATATGTCGAGAAAAAATCCGCCGTTTTTCCGGGAGCGGGACTCGAACCCACATCTCCGCATAACCGGTGCGCTGCGTTCGCCATTACGCTATCCCCACAGCGGCTTCTCTCTCGACTTTAAACGCGGGGGTTTATATTTACAAGAGCTCTGAGGCCGGTCAACTAGCGCCGCCCCTCGACTACCGCGGGAGACGTAGAACGTCTTCTTTCCCAGCGGCCGCCACGTAGAACGTGGTCGGAGGTCGGGGTTAGCAATTGGCATATCCCAACTGCTGGAGCAAGTGCCTCGTAATGCATTTGCAGAACAGAGAGATACGGGACGAGGGACTCGGTAAAGATACATATCAACGCACCGCACCGGTTATGCGGAGATGTGGGTTCGAGTCCCGCTCCGGAAAAACGGCGGATTTTTTCTCGACCTATATTTTCGCTTATTTATCATCGAATCAAAGAAACGTGACAAGCACACGTCATTCGGCCCTATTAAATGTTTCGAAATTGATATGTATCTTTACCGAGTCCCTCGTCCCGTATCTCTCTGTTCTGCTATATATATATATATATATATATATATATATTATTTTATAATATATATATATATATATATATATTATATATATATATATATATATATAGTATATCCATATTTATTGTGAGATTTTAGGCTACAGCATGTCTTCCACCGTAGGGAGCAGTTGCTCACTCTCATCACCACCCGTTTGAAGTGCTCACTTCTTCATTGCTTGTACATACTCATCATCAGCAACGATCACGCTGCATCTGAAATCATCATGAATGCTTGGGCTTGATCGCCATCCTGGGTGCTTTTCTGCTCGCCTTCGAATAAAGAAGCTACGAAGCCACGGTCTGGTCACCTTCTATCTACGGCATAACAATATATATATATATATATATATATTATATATATATATATATATATCTATATATATATATAGGGTTGGAAATGAGGGGCTCGTTAGGAAATACAGAAAGAAATGCCGGCAGTCTACAACGCCAAAGAAGGCATAGGGGAGTGGTTAGACTTTTTTTACCGTTATTGACGTTACATTATTTTTAATAATTACGTGAGAAAGAAAGAAAGAAAAACACGCGCCCAGAGTGGGGACCGAACCCACGCCTTTCGATTAGATTTCGAATGCCTTACCAATTCGGCTATCTGGGCGACTGTGTTCTGCTTCACTTTCTGGGGTATTTATATTTACTACAACTGTATCTGACTACAACTACAACGGTTTGATTTACTACAAATGTTTTTCTTTATTTCTTTCTTTCTCACGTAATTAATAAAAATAATGTAACGTCAATAACGGAAAAAAAAGTCTAACCACTCCCCTATGCCTTCTTTGGCGTTGTAGACTGCCGGCATTTCTTTCTGTATTTCCTAACGAGCCCCTCATTTCCAAACCCTATTATCATGCGAAAGCTTAGCGAGGGCCTCGGATCTGGCAGCCTTGATGCCAAGGTAGCATAAGAGGGTTCCCGCCAGTTAACCGCTCATGACAGGCTGTAGACGTTCGCGTCACGCCCGGGGTTGAAAAGAAGGTCCCCTTCTCCCCGTGTAGTCTGAGTGGCGCTGGCTACCACCCTCAAGCGTCAGATACAGTTGTAGTATATATAAATACCCCAGAAAGTGAAGCAGAACACAGTCGCCCAGATAGCCGAATTGGTAAGGCATTCGAGATCTAATCGAAAGGCGTGGGTTCGGTCCCCACTCTGGGTGCGTGTTTTTCTTTCTTTCTTTCTTTCTCACGTAATTAATAAAAATAATGTAACGTCAATAACGGTAAAAAAGTCTAACCACTCCCCTATGCCTTCTTTGGCGTTGTAGACTGCCGGCATTTCTTTCTGTATATATATATATATATTATATATATATAATATAATATATATATATATATATAAGAATTTGAGTATATATACAGTTAACATATATATATATAAAAATTTTCTCTCCCTTTCTTTTTTTCTTTCCACTTTCTTTATCTCTTTCGATAACCTACCACATCCTCCTCTATGCCTTCCGAGGTTTTCTCGACTGCCGACCCTTATTTTTGTCTTATTTCAAGGGCCCCTCATTTCCTATTCTCATTCGCTACATCCATAGCGAGGGACTCTATTCTGGCAGTCTTGGTGCCATAAGAAGCTTAAGAGGGTTTAATGCTGTTCGACCCCTTTTGACATGTCGTAGGCACTCGAGTCACAGCCCGAGGGTTAAAAAGAGGGTCCCCTTCACCCCGAGTAGTCCGAGTAGCGCTGGCAATTATGCCGAAGTACAGGAAACAAAAATACCTTAACATATCTACCCTAGACATTACACGGGGAAAATAGCGCCGCTTTTAGCGTAGTGGATATCGCACCAGACCGATATTCTGGAGGTCGTGGGTTCGAATTCCACCCGGCGGGCGTTTTTCTCTCCACTTTCTTTCTTTCCAAATGACGTAGCACATCGTCCGCTTTGCTTTCCGAGGTTTTGTTGACTGCCTACTCTTATTTCTGTATTATATATACATATATACACAATATTTATATGTATTTATATAAACAGAAAATAACGGTTGGCAGTCAAGAAACCTCGGAAAGCAAAGGGGAAGTGGTGGTGGGTGAAAGAAAGAGATGAAGAATTTTTTTAGTCAAAAGAAAGTGGTGAAAAATGCCCGCCAGTAGGGATCCGAACCCACGGCTTCGGATCCCACCCGGCGGGCATTTTTTTACCACTTTCTTTTCGACTAAAAAAATTCTTCATCTCTTTCTTTCACCCACCACAACCTCCCCTTTGCTTTCCGAGGTTTTCTTGACTGCCAACCCTTTTTTTCTGTCTTATTTCACGGAGCCCCTCATTTTCCATTTTCTGATTTGCTATATATATATATATATATATATATAGACAGATAGATATATGTGGCATAACGAACGCAGGTCGCCTTTCTGAAACATTGCCAACAATCTTTGTCGCTACCTCGTTACAAGTTTTCTTGTCTTTTATAAAGTGGTGTTACATGGTGGCACGACCAAGCACGTGAATTATTGTATGGGCGAACGATATATTTTGAGTACTTACAATGTGTCGTCCATGAGATAGGTGCAGCGAGGGCTGCGCGCCAGCCCTGCTGTTTCTGACGTTGGGCCACATCACCACGTTTCGTTGTTCTCGACGTCCTCGTCGTCCTACAAGATAACCCCGCTGTCGAGGCCGACCATCTCTGTCGAGTGTAGGAAGTACAAAAGATGAAATTATCATAATAGTGAAGACGTCGTTGCCACCCCTCATGAGTATGACCACCTTGGTGAAAACCAGCTCTGCAAGATCCATGGCGGCTGACATCTTGTGGCAACGTCCAAATACCGTGAGAGGATGCGCCGGTGAATGGGGTTAGGGGAGCGGAGATTAGGAAGTGCCTAGTGTATACTCAATATGGAACTCAGATTATGAGAATATATATATGTGGCACCCAATATATGGCACTCAGATTATGAGAAAGCATATGACTTGGTCGAAGCCTAAGCAATCATTGAGCCTTTACGGAACCAGTGTGCAGACGATCATAATGTAATAATTCTTAAATATGTCTACAAGTGTTGCACAGCTAACATTATACTCCATACAGAGTGCGGCAACATACCTGTAAGGAAGGGCGTCCGAAAAGGATACGCAATATCTCCAGTGTTATTCACAGCATGTTTACTTGAAGTATTAAGAACATTGGATTTGGCACTGGTTTGAGGAAGGGTAAATAAAGAATACCACGGTAACCTCAGATTTGTTGATGACGTTGTCTTTCTAAGTAACTCACCTTTCTAAGTAACAGTGGGCCCAAAGTAGTGATCAATAACATCGGGATAGCACACTGGTTTAAGATAGGTGGCGAGGCATTGGAAACGGTAAGTAATATATCTACTTAGGCCAAGCTGTGACCCTCGATCCCATCCACGTGTCAGAGATAATAAGGATAAAAACGTGTTTGAATGCATTCGGCAGGCATTTCTATAGAATGCATGACAGTCTACAATCATCAATGAAGAAGGAAGTGTAATAACACTGCATCTTACTGGTACACATTGACGGGGCAGAAACTATGAGGATAACTAACAGGGTTCAGCAAAAAATGAGGACGACTCAGCGAACAATGGAACTGAGGGTGATAGGTGAAACGATAATGGACAAGAAGAGAGCAGAGTGAGTCAGGGAACAAACAGGTTTTAAGGATATTTTAGTACAACTTAAGAAGAAGAGATGGACGTGGGCAAGGCACGTATTGCAATCGAAAGATTACCCTTGGTCATTAAGTGTAACTTACTGGATCCCTAGAGAAGGTAAGCAGACAGTGGGCGCGACAAAGTTAGATGGGCTGATGAGATGAAGGAATATACGGGGATAAATTGCTCGCAGTTGGCGCAGGACCAGGATGATTGCAGAATAATGGGAGGGGACTTTGCTCCGCAGCGGGCATAGATATGCCTGTGATGATGATCGTGATATATAGGCTGTTCTCGTATTTCCTTAAGTGGCCTACTTTAGGTCGAATTCTTTTTTAGCAATGAAAACAGGAGGCAAATGTTTTGCTCTGGGAAAGTAGTTTTATTTTTTATGAACATGGTAGACACAGACGTCACCAATTTAGGAATCTCTCGCAAAATGTTGGTGTTCCAGAACAGAAACAAACTCTAAAACTATGAGAAACGTCGTGATAATGTTTTACGCTGTGAAATAATAGCTCTTCGAACTCAATATTTGCGTACCAAAAAAAAAAGAACAGTCAACATCCACTAACGTTGTTGGAGCGTCCTTGCACTTTGGAACGCTGCACATGCCAATTCTATCTGAAATTTGAGTGTCTGCTGCATAGAACCATCCGAAGATTTTTTTCCAGAAGGCTTCCAGGAAATTTGTATTATATGTACGAGACATATTTATATTCCAAAATCTCCCTGACTGCAACCGTTTCTTCGTTGGTGGAGGCCACCTGGTCTGTACCTGCGAAATTACCTAAGCATTTTGGTGTGCACGCGTGCCCAAGGTCTCCCTTCTGAATGCTTTCTGCTCAGATTGGGAAATATTCACACCAGTGTGCAGTCTTACACTCAATTTTAGCGGGAATAGGATAGTTAAGGGACAGATATTTTGTGCTGCACTGTAGAGATTATCTAAGACGTGTTTGTATGAACCACTTTCACCAATACCCGGGTGCCTTGCCGCCACCAGCAGGCTCTTGTGGAAGAAACGGCATCGGTAACTGCTACTTTACGAAGTTATAATGAATTCCATACATACAATACGAAAACGAAGATAAATACCGTGGATAGTTGAGTAGAGTGAATATTGGTGGAAAAGAAATTGAGTAATTCTAGGCTGCAGACTTGGATTCCTAGGGAAGCTGCTGGCAATAACATGACGGAGTTGCTTTAGTCTTTATACCAAATACCCGCCTTTTTCAATGGGTCAGAATACTTTCAACTAATCCTCAAAGGCTGAATATAAGTGACCTTCAAAGTTACGCAACAAGACAGGTCGCGTGGTGGCGACGATACTGAAACAAGTGGTGAGGTAAGTGATAAAATACTCGTTCTGTCACCTCTTTTTCCCGTTCATCATTCGGGATGAAGGTGTTGGGATGCCGCGCCCTGCAATGGCCCTTTCATCGGCTGCTGGCTTTTCGTTTGTTTCGGGTGTCACATTGGCAATTTTGTGCGTGGATGTTCACGTGGTTTTTCTATAGGTGGAGAACTGTCACCATTGTGTCTGCAGTTAAGTGTTGTATCACAGTGTATTGAAGGGGGTATAGTAAGAAGAGGTGGATAATTATCTCGCACGGACTTATCTCAGAATGTTTTGTGTTTCATGAAAGTGCTGGTGTAGTGTGCTGAACTGGACACATGTGGTAAGTGTTCGGCGAGTGTGTTAGGCTAGTCTTTCAGTGTGTCAACTTTTGCACAAAGCATGGCCCAGAGGTGTGTTTGCTGTCCTTTGAGATTTTTTTATGTGTCAGGAATTTGTGATTGTTAGTGTAAGAATTTATTGATGTGAGGAAGGTCCACCAGCTTTTTGCCTCACGGTGCATGTGCTTCCTAAGTTATTTTGCCCATTCAGAGGAGATAAAGTTATTCGACGTTGGGTACCAACGAAAGACATCCCAGGCCTTGTTCTGGGTCTCCCGTGCTCGCCTGCTGTCTTTGGTACACCAGAGCCTCATTCAGTTTCGCAGGATACCAGACACCTGGGAAATGGACTTTTCGGCCATGTGGAGAATGTGTGCCGTGAGCATTTCAGCAGCTTATTCCACGTCTAGGGGTGTAATGAATGTGGGAGGCAGTTTCGACGTTTCTGTAAATGCACTACAGTTTGCTTCAGCTTCATTTACCTTTTATACGAAGGGGAACTGTTCGGGTACTACATAGGTGTGGTAATGTGGTTGGGAATGGTCGCTACCTTAGGGGTTAGTGCCAATGTCCCACTAAAGAATTGAAGGAGTACTATAGAGCCAATAGCCAAGTCGAGGTGTGAGTACGTATTGTGCCCCGCATTATGGTATATATGCTTGTTTTTTTAAATTGGCATTCTCCTTAAGATGTTAAAAATATCTTAACGAGGCAACCACGGGCATGCATGGGGGAAAGCCCAAGAGTGGAAAATGTGCATTGACGTCCCCTATGAGAAAGAAGAGTTCTGGAAGGTGAGCTAGAAGGCCCCCGAGATTAGTGCTCAAAAGCTCGAAGTCAGGGAGGATGTGCAGGGAGCCTACTGTTTTGAACACAATAAATATTATTGTGTGGACGGCTACAGCCACAAGGACAGTGTTCAAAAATAGAGGGTGGCATGCTTATGATTCCCCGGCAAACATGGCCACACGACCCGAAGGGTGTGTGCAGCAATCCCTGTACTTTCTGAATACCATGTACCTATTGAGGAGATTCCTTTGTTTGGGATTATGGCGTGTTTCTTGGAGACACACGACGCTTGCCTGATGAGCATGCAGCATCTCCTAAACAACGTTGAGGTTTTTAATGACGCCTTTGCAGTTTCACTGAATGATATTTTGCGTTCACAATACTTAGATTTAGGATGACTGCAGTGTGTGTGTGTTTATGTGTTGTCTTTCGGGGCTGTTATACTGGGATTTGGATTTTTAGGCCTTTCTGTCCGCTTGGACGTTGGAGGCTGCTTCTTGCACTGCGACGCCGGCCGGAGCGGCCCCACATCCAGCTCGTCATCAGATATCAGAGGGGTGCGCCACTGTCCGGGCTCCCTGTACGTGGCCCCCCTTCTGGGGCCTTCGCTTGAGCCGCCACTGCCGAGGGATTTGGGGGCGCCAGAGGTGGCACGGCTGGTTCGGTGTTCTGGCAGCCGATGTGGGGCCCCCGATGTCCATCCCCTCGGCATCCACAAATGCTCTCAAGAACAGTAAGGTAGCCGCGAAGCATCATCGGTTCCGACTCAAGTGGTTGGCAACGTTACCGCTGCGACCTCAGGGAGCGGCTTGGTGACGGGTTGGGCTGCCCGAGGCAACCAAGCCAAGGGCACTGGCGGGACAAAGTCAGACTCGCAGAACTGGGTTGGGGCGAAGACCAAACGCGCCGCTGCGCTTCGGCGACCTGCGCCGGCGTACTTCCCCACACGTAAAGAGGCGATCTCTTTCGAGCCTCTGGGAGGGAGATGTTCTGAGTTACCTCGATGTTTATGATTCATTTCTGTAGATGAAATTTTCACATTTGCTGGGAGTACACCGCATGTGAGCCATGGCAGTTAACATAAGTACGGGCGTCGGATCGGATGATCTTCTGCCACGAATTTTGCTCAGGTTTTTAGGCAGCGGCAAAAGTTTGTATCATGCCCGAACCACTGGCACGGATAGCAGCGCCTTAGGTTCGCGATGAAGGGAGGGATGGTACACCGGATAAAGCCTGTAGCATTATGTTGGGAAATGCTCCGAGGTTGAAAGTAAAGATGATTGGTTTGGTTGTAATCTCCTTGCAGATGGTGAGGCTTCTCACGGCTGTGACGCCCTGATACTTAAAGAACGCGTAGAGATCCACATCTGTTTCGTTCAGCAAATCTGGCTCAGCGATCACACCCTGCGAGCTCTTGAGGCTCCACTGGGGTGTGACCCTGATCTTTAAATCAGGCAGTCAGTTCAGGCTAGAAGCTTTGTGCACTGCTGCTTGTCATTTACCTCAGTAATGACTTCACTAGACATTTGTTTTTTGGCCTTAGAGTGTCATTCCACGCAAAACGACCCAGCCCAAAAATCGAAGACAGCCAATTTTATTTTTAAGAAATTGTGCTAGATGCTCATGAGGTGTGGGAGGCCTGCACAGAGTATTTTCGTCGAAAAAAAAAATTGGGTTGTTTGAGCGCTTTTGGAAATTCCTTCAAACACGCAAATTTTGGCTGGAGGCAATAAATTTTAAATAAAGAGTGAAACTATGTAAAATGGCAAATACTTTTTTAGAACAATCTGCTTGCATTCTTTTTCGATGTGTGACTATGACTGAAGCGATGTAAGTATTTTTTGTGGCGTACTAGCTACGTAAAAAGGCAAGAAATGGTGCTTTTTAACGATTTTTTTGTAAAGGCACCGTTGAAGCTTCAGCTGTAATATTTCAGTCGTGCAATAATACGTTCTTGAAGTGTCTATTAAAATATTTTTGTTCGCTAAAAAGCTTAGTTTTTACTACCAGTGGTTACAAAGATGACAAAAAAGGAGTTTTTGCTAAAATTCACTCCTAAATAAAGACCCGAGGCCATCGAGTTAAAATTACATACGACAGCTCGTTATACGCATCAAAACTTTATCTTTTAATATTGATTGAATATATTGAATCGAAGTAATATTGAATTAAATATTGAATTTAATATAATTGAAACTGTTAATCAAATAAATTTTGTTTATGGCGAGAACGAAATTTTACATTTCACTATCCCTCGCACTTGTATCCACTACAGAACTGCGTCCCCAATTCGAAACGCCACGTGCTACCCGCATTTTGTTTTTCATGCATACCCACACCGGGCTTTCTGCTAACTAATAACGTTTGTGTTGCTTGAAATCAGAAAAACTACACCGTAAACGACATACATCGCCCAGGTCGCCACTTTTTTTTTAATTTTATGGATGTCCCGCACTACTAAAGCGAAAACAATCAGTGAGCGGTTTGTAGCGGCTTTAATCAGCAAGCTGACCTCACTCTTATCTCATACGGAGTAAGAAGTGTCACACAGGCATTTTTTCCTACGCCCCGGTCTTTACTTGGCCAATGCACATTCACCACAGGATACTTTTTACTGGAAGCATAAAATTTCTTGCCACATGTTTATTTTGCCTCCGTTCTTTTTCCGCAGATGTTCAACGCTTCACCAGTTCATTAGCCAGTGTCAAAGAAGACCACCTGGTTGTTAGTTCTCCTTTTTTTACCTGGATTTCTTCGGAGCTTGAGTAGGATGTAATGACAATACGAAGTGTTTAAAGCGTAGCTGGTCTGAAGTGATGGAATGGGCTCGTTCCTTTGGCAGGAATTGCCATAGCGAATCTTGAACCAAGTTGTGTCCTTGTTTTTTGAATTTTATAACTGAGAACCCAGATTACTGTTATTCTTTTGATGTTGTTTTTAGCCCAGGTATACAGGTCCTCTGGGGACTCTAGAAACTTGCTCTTTCTGCCTGATCTTTAGGTGTGCCGCCGACGCCGTCACATGCATTTTTGCTGTAAGAAGAGGTGAAGAAATTCCATTGGGCCGACATTTTATGATTCTCCTTGTGGTAGCAGAGATACAATAACTTCTTATTGTTCTTGTATTGCGAAGAAAATGTATCAGAGAAATAATGATTTTTTTTATTGAGGCAGATCCTGTTTCTCTATTTCGAGCACTTCGCTCTGAAAAGTGTGAAAGTGTGCACTGCAACTGTGTCGTGCTCCAAACAGCCAGAGATAATAGCAAAAAAGCAAACATAAATGTCTGCAGGGTTGCTTTCTTGGTTGCGAAAATACATAACTACAGGGTGGATTGTGGCCAGCGTGCTCACTCAATAGTATGACCGTTGTGAGTCCTGGGCGATAACGGTGTAATTTTCAGCAACATCCATCCCCATGATGGCATTGTCTTGACTTAGGTTGGCGTTAAGGCATCCGAAGAAGCTGGATGGCTGTTTACGGACGAAATTGTGGATCTTAAGCTGGTTCAGCATGTCTATGAACTTATCTGAAAATTGTTCAGGGGTTAAAACAGTAGTCTCCAGTCTACAGCGTATTGCACTGATCCATTGCTGGACCTGTATGTTGTCCTTGCTCTCGAAGACGTCAGCAAGACTCCGCTGGAGTAGTCTCTCTGCGTAAGCCGTAACAGGGAAGGTTGTCATTTTGCCAAAAATGCAGTCTCCGTTATCGAGTTGGCACGCTGGCGTAGACAACAGTTCTTCTGTTGTTTCTTTGAGGCCACTAGACTGTAGCGTTAACTTAAAATTCTGGTGACTCATGCAGACACACTGTGTGCGTACCGCTTCTGCCAGACAGAACAGCGTGGAGGACGCAAAGCCGCGAATGTTGAAAATCCACATTTTAAATCAAACATCCTCTTCCATTCTTCGTGCATCTCTTTGAGGTTCATCAACAAAAGTCGGTTTTGGTGGCCTTCCAAAGAGTCCATTTTGCCTGGTAGGCAGTACGACACTTAATTCCCTTAATACCAGATTGTATCTAAGGAATTTATATTATATGTACGAGACATTTTTAATTTCCGGAACCGGCCGGACTGCACCCTTCCTTCGGTGGGGGAGACCACCTAAGCATTTTCGTGTGCACGCGTGCCCAAGGTCTCACTTCTCAATGCATTCTGCTTAGAAAGGGAGAATAATCACACCAGTGTGCAGTCTTACACTCAATTTTTGTGGGTATAGAATAGTTAAGAGACAGAGATTTTGTGCTGCAATGTTTTGAATATCCAAGACGTGTTTGTATGAACCACTTTTCACCAACACCCGGGTGCCGTTCCGCCACCAACATTCTCTTGTGGAAGAAGCGGAATCGTTACTTGCAACTTTACGAAGCTACAATGAATTCCATACATACATTACGAAAACGAAGATAAATACCATGGATAGTGGAGTAGAGTGCAATAATGGTGGAAAAGAAACTGAGTCATTCTAGGCTGCAGACTTGGATGTTTAGGGAAGCTGCTGGCAATGACATGACGGAGTTGCTTTAGTCTTTTTACCAAATAAGCGCTTTTTTCAATACGTCAGAATACTTTCAACTAATCCTCAAAGGGCCAATATAAGTCACCTTAAAGTTACGCGGTGGCGACCATACTGAAACAAGTGGTGAGGCAAGTGGTAAAATACTCCTTCTGTCACCTTTTGTTCCCGTTCATTCTTCGGGATAAAAGTGCTGGGTGGCCGCGCCCTGCAATAGCCCTTTCATCGGCTACTGCCTGTTCGTTTGTTTGGGGCATCATATTGGCAGTTTTGTTTGTCGACCTTCACGTGGTTTTTCTTAGAGGTGAAGGAGTATTACAAGTGTGTCTGCAGGTAAGTATTGTATTATAGTGTATGTAATGTCTCCACCAGGAGCTTAAGGCTTACAGGTACTGAGTGCAATCTTCAGCTCATGAATGGAAAGGGGGTGTAGTAAGAAGAAGTGGATTATTATCTCGCAAGGACTTATCTAAGAATGTTTTGTGTTTCATGAAAGTGCTTGTGTAGTGGGGGGAACTGGACAGATGTTGGAAGTTTTCTGCGAGTGTGTTAGGCTGGTCTTTCAGTTTGTCCACTTTTGCACAAACCATGGCCCGTAGGTGTGATTGCGGTTCTTTGAGTTTTCTTATTTGTCAAGACTTTTTGATTGCCGGTGTAAGAATTTATTGGCGTGAGGAAGGTCCACCAACTCTCCCTTTTTGCCTCATGGTGCATGTGCTTCCCAAGGGATTTTGCACATTCAGAGGAAATAAAGTTATTCGACGTGGGGTACCGGCGAAAGACAACCCATGCCTTGTTCTGGGCCTCCCGTGCTCGCCTGCTGCCATCGGTACACCAGAGCCTCATTCAGTTTTCCGGGGTGTCATACTCCTGCGAAATGGACTTTTAAGCTATGTCGAGAATGTGTGCCATGAGCAGATAAGCAGCTTACTCCAGGTGTAGGGGTCTAATGGATGTGAGATGCAGTTTGGACGTTCCTGTAAATGCACTACAGTTTGCTCCAGCTTCATTTACCTTTTATGGGAAGGAGAACTGTTTGGGTACTACATGTGTGTGTTGATGTGGTTGGGAATGGTGGTTACCTTAGGGGTTTGTGCGAATGTCCGACTCAAGGATGGAAGGAGTACTGTAGAGCCAATAGCCAAGTCGAGGTGCAAGTAAGTGTTGTGCCCCTTATTATGGCATATAGGCTTGTTTTTTTAAATAGGCATTCTCGTTAGGATGTTAGAAATATCTTAATGAGGCAACCGCGGGCATCCATGGGGGAAGAGCTCAAGTGTGGGAAATGTACATTGAGGCCGCCAATGAGAATAAAGGGTTCTGGAAGGTGAGCTGCAAGGCCCCCGAGATCAGAGCTCAAAAGCTTGAAGTGAGGGAGGATGTGGAGAGAGCCTACTGTTTTGAACACAATAAATATTATCGTGTGGAGTGCTACAGCGACGACAGTGTTCACAAAAAGAAGGTGGCATGGTTATAATTCCCGGGCGAACATGGCCACACCCCCCGAAGGGTGCGTGCAGCCATCCCTGTCCTTTCCGAATACCATGTATCTGTTTAGGAAATTCGTTTTTTTTGGATTACGGTGTGTTTCTTGGAGAAACACGACGCTGGCCTGATGAGCATGCAGCATCTAGTAAACAACGTAGAGGTTTTTAATGACGCCTTTGCAGTTACACTGAAGGATATTTTGTGTTCGCAATACTTAGATTTAGGATGACTGGAGTGTGTGTGTGTGTGTTTATGTGTTGTCTTTCGGGGCTGTTTATCTGTGATTGGGCTTTTTGGGCCATTCTTATCGCTTTGACGTTGGAGGCTGCTCCTTCCACTGCGACGCCGGCAGGAGCGGCCCGCCATCCACGTCGTCGTGACATATCAGAGGGGTGCCCCACTGACTGGGCCCCCTGTACTTGGCCCCCTTCTGGGGCCTTTGCTTGAGCCGCCACCGCCCAGGGAATTGGGGGCGCCTGAGGTGGCACGGCTTGTTTGGTGCACTTGCAGCCGATGTGGCGCCCCCGGTGTCCATCCCCTCGGCATCCTCAAATGCTGCCAAGAACAGTAAGGTAGCCACGAAGCATCATCGGCTTCGACGGAAGTGGTTGGCACCGCTACCGCTACTACCTCTGGAAGCGATTGGTGACGGGTTGGGCTGCCTGAGGCAACCAAGCCGAGGGCAGTTGCGGGATAAGGTCAGACTCGCAGAACTGGGTTCCTGCGAAGACCAAACGCCCTGCCGCGCTTCGGCGACTTGCGCCGGCGCATTTCACAACACGTAAAGAGGCGATCTCTTTCGCGCCTCTGTGAGGGAGATGTTCGGAGTTAACTTGATGTTTATGGTTCTTTTCTCTTGTTGAAATTTTCACATTTGCTGGAGTACGCCGCATGTAAGCCATGGCAGTTTACACAAGTGCGGGTGTCGGATCGGATCGTCTTCGGCCACGAATTTCGGCAGCGGAAAAAGTTTGTATCGTGCCCGAACCGTTGACACGGAAAGCAGCGTCTTAGGTTAGGGATGTAGGGAGTGATGGGGCACCGGATAAAGCCTGTAGTATTATGTTGGGAAATGCTGCGAGGTTGAACGTCAAGATAATTGGTTTGCTTGCAATCTCCTTGCAGATGGTGAGGCGTCTCACGGCTGTGACACTCTGATCCTGCAAGACCGCATTGAGTTCCTTATCTGTTTCGTTCAGCAGATCCGGCTCAGCGATCACACCCTGCGAGCTGTTGAGGCTCCACTGGGGTGTAACCCTGATGTTTAAATCAGGCAGTCCAGTTCAGGCTATAAGCTTTGTGCACTGCTGCTTGTCATTTACCTCAGTAATGACTTCACTGGGCATTTGTTTTTTGGCCTTATAGGGTCATTCCACGCAAAATGACCCAGCCCAAAAATCGAAAACCCCCAATTTTATTTTAAAAAGTTGTGCTAGATGCCCATGAGGTGTGGGAGGTCTGCACAGAGTATTTTCGTCGCAAAAAAAAAAATTTCGGTTGTGTGAGCGCTTTTGGAAATTCCTTCAAACACGTAAATTTTGGCTGGAAACAATAAATTTTAAATAAAGAGTGAAAATATGTACAATGGCAAATACTTTTTTAGAACAATCTGCTTGCATTCTTCTTCGATGTGTGACCATGACTGAAGCGACGTAAGTATTTTTGCTGGCGTACTAGCTACGTAAATACCCCAGAAATGGCGCGTTTTAACGAGTTTTTTCTAAAGGCACCGTTGAAGCTTCAGCTGTAATATTTCCGTCGTGCAATTATACGTTCCTGAAGTGTCTAAAAATAATTTCGTTCGATAAAAAGCTTAGTTTTTTACTACCAGTGCTTACAAAGATGACAAAAAATGAGTTTTTCCTAAAATTCAGACCTGAAAAAAGATCAGAGGCCATCGAGTTAAAATTACATACGACCGCTCGTTATACGCATCAAAACTTTATCTTTTATTATTAAAACTCTGTATCAAGTAATTTTTGTTGATAGCGAAAAAAACATTTTATATTTCACTATCCCTCCAACTTGTCTGCACTACGAAACTGCGTCGCCAATTCGGAATGCCCACGTGCTACCGGCCTTTTTTTCCTGATGCATGCGTACACCGGGCTTTCTGCTAACTAATAATGTTTGTGTTGCTTGAAATCAGAAAAACTACACTGTAAACGCCATACATCGGCCAGTTCGCCAAATTTTTGGGACGTCCCACAGCTACTAAAACGAACACAACAAGAGAGCGGTTTGTAGCGGCTGTAATTAGCCAGCTTAACCTCACTCGTTTCTCATACGGAGTAAGAAGTGTCACGCAGGCATTTTTCCTACGCCCCGGTCTTTACCTGGCCAATGCACATTCACCGCAGAATTCTTTTTACTCTAAGCATAAAATTTCTTGCCATATGTTTATTTTGCCTCCGTTCTTTTTCCACAGATGTTCAATGCTTCACCAGTTCATTAGCCAGTGTCGGAGAAGACTGCCTGGTTGTTCGTTCTTGTATTTTTACCTGGATTTCTTCGGAGCTTGAGCAGGACGTAATGATAACACGAAGTGTTTAAAGCGTAGCTGGTCTGAAGGGATGGAATTGGCTCGTTCCTTTGACTGGAATTGCCATGGCCAATCTTCAACCAAGTTGTGTGCTTGTTTTTTGTAGTTTATAACTGGGAACCCAATTACTGTTATTCCTCTAATGTGGTTTTTAGCCCAGATATACAGGTCCTCTGGGCACTGCATCTGACCTTGAAAAGGTCTCTGGATACTTGCTCTTGCTGCCTGACGTTTACGTATGCCGCCCACGCCGGCACATGCGTTTTTTCTGTGAGAAGTGGTGAAGAAATTTCATTCGGCCGACATTTTATGATCCTCCTCGTGGTAGCAGAGATACAAGAAGTTCTTTTTGTTGTATTGCGAAGAAGCTCAATCAGAGAAATAATGATTTTTTTTTGAGGCAGATCCTGTTTCTCTATTTGGAGCTCTGCGCTCTGAAATGTGTGCACTGCAACTGTGTCGTGCTCCAAACAGCCTGAGATAATAGCAAAAAAAGCACACGGAAATGTCTGCAGGGTTGCTTTCTTGGTTGCAAAAATACATAACTACAGGATGGACTGTGGCCTGCGTGCTCACCCAATGGTATGTATGACTGTGGTGTGTCCTGGGCCATAAAGCTGTAATTTTCAGCAACATACATCACCATGATGGCCTGGTCTTGACTTACGTAGGCCTAAAGGTATCGGAAGTAGCTGGCTTGCTGCTTACTGCCGAAATGGTGGACCGTAAGCTTGTTCAGCATGTCTATAAACTTAGCTGAAAATTCTTCAGTGGTTAAAACAGTAGTCTCCAGTCTACAGCGTATTGCACTGATCCATTGCTGGACCTGTATGTTGTCCTTGCTCTCAAAGACGTCAGCAAGACTCCGCTGGAGTAGTCTCTCTGCGTAAGCCGTACCAGGCCAGGTTGTGCTTTTGCCAAAAATGCAGTCATCGTTATCGGGTTGGCACGCTGGCGTAGACAACAGTTCTAGTGTTGTTTCTTTGAGGCCACTACAATTAGTGTTAACTTAACATTCTCGTGACTCATGCAGACACGCACTGAGTGCGTACCGCTTCCACCACACAGAACACAGTGTGGAGAGCGCAAAGCCACGAATGTTGAAAATCCACATTTTATATCGGACGTCCTCTTCCATCCTTCGTGCGTCTCTTTCAGGTTTATCAAACAAATTCGCTTTTGGTGGCGTTGCAAATAGTCCTTTTTGCCTGGTAGGCAGTAGGACACTGAATCATCCTCGTTGAATGCTATATTTGACGCTTGCATTTCTTCCCTAATTGGGCGATCACAGTTTCTTTCCCGCGAGCCTAGAATGCCACTTGCAGCCTTGATTTGCATCTCCTCTCGAACTTGTCGTTCGGATGCTCCAAAGAATTTCATAGTTCTTTCACGAGACAATGAATGGGGGGCCAAAATAAGATACTCAACCTTTTTTGTCTCTCTTCACTGGAAAACTTGTTTTTCAGGTCGTTCAGTAAGATCACAAAATCACTGAGAGGAAATTCTCCATCCTCATTTGCGTCACAAGTTGATAGGTGGGACACTACCATGGATGTAGGCATCGCTCAATTGGGTTCTCGTGGAAAGTTTTTGTTTTTGTTTTCATGCACAACTCTCACTCAAGCTGCTGCCATTTTCTGTTAAAGCGGTACCAGGAGCTGCTTCTGAGTCCTTATCTCCAGCTTCACTACCGGAAGCTTCAGCTTGACCTTACTCGCACATGTCGTTGAGGTGTTCTCTCAGCGGCACGGAAGTCAATATTTTGCGGGTGCTTTATAACTGCCGCTTACAAGCTTCACAAATTCGGTTTCCCAGAACGAGGTCAACTGAAGGGTGGGCATCACCGAGGGCTTCTGTGATCACTGTTGCCCACGGCAGAGCTTTCGATGTCTGAGAAGTGGGCCCGAGCACAATTCTGATGCTATTTTGGTAGTGTAGCGGGGGAGGTAAAGTTGCATGTGGTGTTCAAAAATAATTGTGTCCTCATGAAGTCGTTGATTTGAGCGCAGCTTGAGGAGGCGCTGATGCAGATCCGACATTTCACGCACAAGTGTGAGTTGCCGCTGGCTGCAGTAAGCAGATTTGTGGCAATTTCGCTGCCCGAAGGTGCGTGGCGGAAGTTTGTTTCCTGAAAAAAAAGGACCAAGCCTACGCGAAAGCCTCCGGAAAAATGCGCCTTGCGACTGCACAAAAGTTATAGTTCCATACACAAAACAACTTACATTTTAGAGAAAAAGGTTATTTTATTCTTGAGCGTGGTATGCCCAACATATGAACTGTGCTGTTTGATATTGCGGGTTTGAACGGGTCACCCAGTAAATTTTGATAGAGTCGGTTCATTTAGGCACTCTTGCCAATCTACGCAGCAGTATTATTTGCGCGTTGTCCTTGCCAACGTTTCACCGCGACGCTTCATACAAATTATCTTCAATGCCTGAATGGTGCCCGGTGTCTTATCAAGACATAAAAATCCATCTTGCGGCAAAGCAGACTTTTTTTGCGAATGCTTCGTAGCTTCCTATAAAAATTAATAGATGAAACTGTCATGGTGGGTTTGGTGGCTGAGACGACTCAAGCTGCTAGCCACGTTTCATTTGCATGTCACAATAATTTTGCAGTGGAGTTGTTAACCATTTTAATTTTTCTGCTTCCTATTATCACACGGGCATCTTTATGAATGGGTAAATAAAGGAAGAAGCTTTAACTAGTGTTTCAAAAGAACAATACGGAAACACTTTGTACAAATTTGGATTTCTATATAAACACAAAACCGTTTCATCTCAGCAGCCGTCATGGATAACTATAAGCGGCCGTTAATTACAACGAACACAAAGCGGCAACTTTCAAGAATTTTTAGCACCAATATCAGATTCGACAAAGCCACTGCAAAAGTGGCGGCCCCATGTTTGTCTCCTAGAGCGAGGCTTTAATTCTTTCAAGTAGCCTGTTAAGTATGCAGTATTGCACAGTACAAACTATTATGTTGTGTTTTTTGTGGCAGTTTGTGGGCAAACCGTTCCGATTTTCAGGTTTTACGACCGAGTTCTCTGCCATATATGATATTCAATGTCGGTTCGCCGCTGCTTCGCTTGGCTGCTTTCCACGTACGAAATGATCAAGCTAGCGCAAAGGAACCGTTGGAAGCAGACGTTACTTTTGGGCGATTTTTCTTTGGCAGACAATGACTTTCAGACAATTCTTCTGCTAGAGGCGATGCCTCGTAGACTTTTTTTCTGCAGACGTTAAGTTGAAGACGATTCTTCGTCTGCAGCCGATGGTAATTTTTATTTTGCTGTCAATCACTTACAGACGACCCTTGTTCTTCAGACGTGGTCTTGCAAAGGATTGTTGTAGAGACGACTTGTAGATGTCAGTCTAAAATAACATTGAAAACACCTGCGCAATAAGCATGCGTGGGCCAGGTGAAGTGCGGTGCGCGTGGAAAAATGACAGTGTAACACGTCTTCCTCTGCATAACACAAGAGTGAGGTTAAGGTCGCTGGCAAAAGCCGCTACAAAACGATGACTTGCCGTGTTTACTTTATTGACCGCGTGAAGTACAAAAAATAGAAAAGAAAGTGGCGAACAGGGCGAGATAAGATATTTACGGTGAATTTTCTCTGGTTTAAAACAACACAAAGAACGTTCGTTTACATGAGAGCCCGGGTACTCAAGCATGACAAAAAAATTGGCTGGCGATTACGATACTCCGTAATGCGATATTTGAACCCATGCCCTGAGGCAGCACCCACTCGTGGGTTTTCTCGACGGCAGCGCTCTCTAGCCTCTGCGTCGCCGGCATGAAGTGCGCATCAGGGAAAACACCCGCGAACTGCGTCTTAAGCGAAGGCACATCGTAGTCACACTATAGTATCTAGACGCTATAGTGCATAGAATAAATTAAGCAGTGGGCACTAGAGTCCAGTGCACATCCCCCGCACGTTTTCGCCATGTGTCGCGCCATCGAGCACCTCGTGCGGGCTCAACATACTGCCCCCCCTCTCCGCATCCCCCACCGCAGACTTTCGGAGAACGCTGGATCGCACCGCCATGGCGAACCGCCCTCCCCTCCCAACTTCGCAACACTCCTTTGCTTTATTTCATCGTTCGCACTTGCTTTAATCTTTATTTCCTTGGTCCAGCAATCGTTGGCTCGGTCACGGTGATGGCGACGCGGCTCCCACGAACCGGTGACGCAGGGCTGCGCCCTAAATGGGGCTGGCAGCACGTGGGCGTTCCGAGTTGGCGACGGAGCTGCGTAGTGTACACAAGTGCGAGGGATTGTGAACTTTAATAATTTTTTTCTCGCCTTAAACAAAATTTACTCGAATGAAATCTTCAGTATTAAAAGACAAAGTTTTCCAGCGTAGATCGAGCGGTGGTATGTAATTTTATCTCGAAGGCCTATATTCTTTCTTGAGGTCTTAAGTTTGGCAAAACTCTTTTTTGGTCATCTTTGGCTCGGAGCCACGATATTAAAATCAAAGTTTCGCTCTCACCATGATCGACTAATCCGCGAATCGTACCTCATTTACAAGTTCAAATCCGCAACCTCAGGCATTAATGAGAGTTTGGGGAAATTATCGTCTTTGGTTAGTACCTAAAGCCATTTTCACCTTTTCCTTTCTTTCCGTTCGTCCTTTCTTTCTTTTTTTTATTTCATTCGCCCTACCGAACACTGCAAGCCACCACACGTTCTCCCCCCTCCTCACTCTTGTCTGTCTGCCTTTTTTTTCGTGGAATAGTAGCTTCATTCCAAGTACGCCTCCGCTCCCGCGTTTGGCAGCCCCCTTTGGTGGGTTAAATTCCTTAACGCGAATGCGCCGTCCGCGCGTTCAGTCACCAATTTCTATGAGCGCGGTCCCCCCCCCCCTCCGCTTCTTGGCCAGTCATTCATTACTCACTTCTTTGCATGCCTCCATCATGCTGTGACATGCTTTTATCATGTACACGAAAACTTGTTGACCCTTACTGTCGACCGATTTATTAGTTGCTTCCACGCAAGACACACCTAGCTACTTTCTACGTAGCTAAATTACTGGTTGCGTTGCTGGAACGTGCGCTTTTCTGTGACTTCTGTGAACTTGTAAACTGCCCTGACATTCTCCACGCCGCCGGTAATTGGTGTGTTCAGGAATGGATGGGTCACCGGCGGCTTCTGTTCTGTATTTGTTGTTCTTGTACTTTGCATTTCATGTGTCGAGACGTTCCCTGCACCATTTATTTGTTCATGTAATTCGTATGAAAAGTGTTTTTGAACAGCTCCCTACCCTGTCTCTTTTTTTGGAAGAAGTAGTATATTGCTGGGCTTTTTAGAAAAGAGTTTGTCGTCATGCATAGTGCCACATCGATAGTGCCCTCCCTTCCCTGTTCCTTCGCCCCAACCGGCCAATGTTGTTAACAAGGGTGCAACTGCAGCACACCTTGGTCACCTCTATAGATTGCATGCTCCAACGCTGTATGTTGCTCAAGATGAAGACTGGTCCTCCAGTCGAATTGTCAGCAAACCACCACTGTTTTTGTTTTTAATCGTACGTACGTCTACCATTTTCTCAACAATTTCTTCTGACTCCTCGAGAAGTTTCTTTTACTGCTTATACATAAAAATATATATATATATATATAAAGATTTATTTATTTATATATATATATATATATATATATATATATATATATATTTATATATATATATATATATATATAGTAAGGAAATGAGGGGGCTCGTTGAGGAAATACAGAAAGATAGGTCAGCAGTTCTGGGGGCCAAGCCCCCTCATATCGGGGCGAGGAGGCGCTAGCGACGTCCTCCTCCTTGGTG
This sequence comes from Haemaphysalis longicornis, assembly GCA_013339765.2. Lineage (NCBI taxonomy): Eukaryota > Metazoa > Arthropoda > Arachnida > Ixodida > Ixodidae > Haemaphysalis > Haemaphysalis longicornis. The sequence continues at coordinate 1,531,739 of CM023454.1, read as the reverse complement.
GGGAGAGGGCGATCCTCGCGCGCTTCCCTCCTCTCCCTAGGAGGTGGCGGGGGATGCGTGCAAGAGACTGCCCGGGGAAAGACCGCCCTTGGGACGCGCAGCTATTGCACGGTACGTAAATGCCCTTCGGACACTTCTGGCCGTTTCTTGCATTGGCCGTTATTTCCCGCTTCCGTGGGTCACGGCACCCAATGTGTCGATTAGCGCATGCCTCGATTTGCGTCAGTGCGTTTATCTAGGATGCCCGGCGAGTCTCCGCGGGCATATTCCACTCATTGGTGGGTTGCCCCCGCGTCCGCGATGTGACGGCTTGCGCCGTCTAAGGTCAGCGGACTAGCGCCGATGCCGTCCGATTGAGTCCAGCGGCTTGAAATGTGTAGCAGCCACAGAGAGCCCCCTTCCCATATGTCAGCGAGCATTGCGGCCGGCCAACGCCGGCGGACGCTAACTGCTGCCCGACTACGGGCTGCGCACACGCTGACGGCTGTATGCCCCAGGGGCTAGGTGCGTAGTGCAGTGTAGTGTTTGTATCGTGGTTTCCCGCGTAATAAACCCCTGTACTATGAAATATCTCGCTTGCCGGTGAAGTGACTGACAACGTACACTCGCTGCGAGAGTCGTGGCTCGCTCTCGAACCCGTTGTGGGCAGACTCTCTCGGCAGGGCAGTTCGGTGCTGCGCGAGAGCAGTGAGAATAACGAGGGCGCGTTATTCTATTATGTTCTATTCTATTCCTTCATACTAATAGGATAGGAAATGCCCACATTTCTGGCGCCCAACGTGGGGCAGCGTTTGATTGCTCATTTGCTGCCATACCGTAGCGATCTTTGCTTGTGCAATCGGCTGGCCGCGCCAGGCACGCTAGTTGCGTGCAGTGTACATTCGGGTGAGAGCCCGCCTTCGGGCCGCCGGCCGGACCTGCTCCTCGTTTTTTGGATGCGGAGCTAGAGAGCGCGAGGTTTTCCTTGCATCGAGCATGAGAACATAGGGCTTTCGTGCTGTGTTCGATTTTGAGGTTGATTTTGACGCAACCCACGCTCGGGTGCTAAAGGAGATTCTTGAATTCGAGTAGCCTCATTCCACAACTCGGAGTGTTCAAGCTAGTGCTTGATCTCATATCTATAGAAAATTAATGCGACCAATTCCCTTTGTGGGATGCCATGTATCGTAGGTATTCACCCGAATAGCTAGCCACGGTTTTGGCGGTACGATTCCTTTTTCCGAGCAGTTTCTCGGCCGTCTTTGGTAGGCGGAGCGCCGTGACGTTGACTTGCTTTACAACGGGCGCTGGGGACAGGGACCAGCTTGTATTGCTGGTGGTTCCGGGGATGAGTGCCCCGCTAGGCCAATTGGGGGCTCGTGGTGTAATACATGCCACCGTTATTGAGTATGAACGGTTAAAGGCGGAAGTCCCGAATAGTCAGTTAGGCGCATTGTTGCGTTATTGTCTTGGCTCACCTTGGCCATACAGTCTGGTAGGCTCGAAGATCTTGTAAATGATCAGCCACAGTGTCACTGGCAGGTGTGAAGTGGGTCGTTTTAGTTAATTAATTGGGTTTTCCATTGTTGGGAGCCACCTGGCTTGTGATGACCTTAGTCATGTGCCGCCAGCATAGTGTGGAAATTGTGCACCTGGATTATTCCTAGAGCACGTCGCAATACCGCGCCCGGCTTATCCGTGGCGTGGCCCGAGAACCTTGGGTATGTCCGACTGTTTTGGGCGGACGCATTGTACCGTTTCTGCCGACATCACCTTTGTGGAGTCGCCTGGTCGGATGATGGTAATGGCCGATTGATGACCCCGCACGCGCACACCACCCTGTCAACTATCCTCCCGAGGCGATTCCTGGTGAGCCCGTTGACCGTTTCTCCAGCCCGCTATGTAAGTGAGAGAACGCATGTGTCTTATTGTGAATTCCTTGCTTGTATTTGTTAGTGTTTGCTCTGTGTGTACATGCTTGAATCTTTCCATGGTAGTGCTCGTATGGTTTTGATAAGAATGCTGCATTTCTTTGTCTAGTCCCGAGCATCCTGTATAGAGAAGTTTAAAAGAGACTTCGTTTTGGCAGTGTTGAGGAGACGAAAAAAAAAACAGAAGCGCAATAGTTTTCGCCTTCGCCGTGGAGAGGGGAACTCCCGGCGGTTGCTAGGCCCTCTCTGTCCCCTCCTTCGGTTCTTGGAAATTCCTAGGGTGGTTTAGTTTGTATTTCGTTTTGGGCTTCTCCGCGGCAGAGAGAGGCGGGTTAGAGCAGTAACGTTGGGTTAGAGAGGATGATGGCCCGCTTGCTTGTGCATCTGTACTCCGTTTTCCCTCGGCTCCTGGTTTCTTGTCGCCGCCGATGAGGGAGGGGAGATCGGGAGCGCCGTTTTGCAGGGGTTGGCGGTAGCTTTCGTTGTATCATCTGTTGTTGTGTGTGTGTGTTCATTTTGTGTATGGAGTGAGTGAGTTACTGCCCATCGGTTGGTTCTCCGCGTCTTCTCGGCCGTTAGGACGATTTTCGCGGGCCTGACGCGCGGGGGCTGCGTATGCTGTTGTTTTGTTGTGTGTTCTCGGCCCTAGCTATGGGGTGTGTGTACGCGCGCGCGCGCTTTCTGCAGCGTTTGCTGTGAGCGAACTTTAGTCGGAGGCCTCGTCCGTTCGCCGCGGCTAGTCTTGTGCTTCTGCCGCCTTGATGAATGCGACGTGTGTGCGCGTCGGCAGAGGGGGACAGGTCTGCTTCCGGTGGTTGTTTCGGCCCCCACATTCCATCCTCGCGTGCAACACCGCAGACTGGCGTCTGTGAGTGCGTGCGTGTGTGTGCCAGCTTTATTCGGCCGAACAGTACACCCCGCTGGTGGTGCGTGTCTGTGGAGAGCGCGCCATGTTTTGTGGTGTGTGCCGGCACCGCGGCAACTTCGGCTAGCTAGCTGCGGCCAGGGACGCCGACAACCGAGCGCAGAGGCGCCCTTCGTCTCCAGGAATGCAGGCGCCTTGAATGGCCGAGCTGACCTTGTGCTGCCTTCGACTCAGCCTAACCCCCCTCCTTCCTTGCGTGGGGCTGAAGCTCGGGCCGCTCCTCTCTCTGGCGGCTGCCCCGTTCATCAGCGCCGACCCCGACTCCTGGCTTCCAGTAGGTGCACGCGCTGTGGTGCCTTCCTGCTGGGTCGTCGGCTCAGGCGCTGCTGCTTCCTCCCCCTCCATCCCTCTGCGGAGCGACACGGCTCGACGCAACGGTAGAATCGCACCTGCGCGTCCGCCCATTATCAGCGCCCCTCGAGAACTCGGCGATGAGAGACTCCATGGTGAGGCTCGTGCCTCCCCCCTAAGTGAGGACAACGAACGCTGACAGCGGGGGGATCTTTTCGCCCATTTGTGCCCCGTACTGCCGAACAATGCGTAGCCCCATGATGACCACTGCAACCCTTTGCGGACTTAGTGCAATATTTCCACCTCTGTGTATCTTTGTACACCTGTGTATCAAGTGTAATGTAATGAAGTGTACGTAATGTAATGTAATTAAGTGTTCTTAGTGCATTATAATTAACTGTAGGTTGTGTAGTAAAAGTAACAGCTGTTTTCCTGTAGTATAGTGTACGTACTGCAACCTTAGTTGACCTCCTCTGTATAGCGTAACATTAGTTCCCTCACGAAGTTAGTAGAGTATTGTTTATAGTGTACATTTCTTGTTTCACACCTTGTTCATAGTGTGTATGTATATCTTAAGTATAAGTACCGTGCGTGGTGAATGCAGTGTTTGTTTAAGGGCTGGAGTAGAGGCTGGTGGGCACTAGCTTTGTTTTACGTACATTCAGATTGTTCTTTTTGAAGGAGTACCTGATGGCCGGCTTTCCGACCGTCAGGGGGGCATTTAACGAGAGGGGGTTGTGGGGGCCAAGCCCCTCATATCGGGGCGAGGAGGCGCTAGTGACGTCCTCCTCCTTGGTGGGGAGAGGGCGATACTCGCGCGCTTTCCTCCTCTCCCTACGATGTGACGGGGGATGCGTGCAAGAGACTCCCCAGGGAGAGACCGCCCTTGGGACGCGCAGCGATCGCACGGTACGTAAATGCCCTTCGGCCACTTCTGGCCGTTTCTTGCATTGGCCATTGTTTCCCGTTATTTCCTTGGCCATTGTTGGCCGTTATTTCCCGCTTCCGTGGGTCACGGCACCCAATGTGTCGATTAGCGCATGCCTCGATTTGCGTCAGTGCGTTTATCTAGGACGCCCGGCGAGTCTCCGCGGGCATATTCCACTCATTGGTGGGTTGCCCCCGCGTCCGCGATGTGACGGCTTGCGCTGTCTAAGGTCAGCGGACTAGCGCCGATGCCGCCCGATCGAGTCCAGCGGCTTGAAATGTGTAGCAGCCACAGAGAGCCCCCTTCTCCTATGTCAGCGAGCGTTGCGGCCGGCCAACGCCGGCGGACGCTAACTGCTGCCCGACTACGGGCTGGGCACACGCTGACGGCTGTACCCCCATGGGCTAGGTGCGTAGTGCATTGTAGTGTTTGTATCGTGGTTTCCCGCGTAATAAACCCCTGTACTATGAAATATCTCGCTTCCCGGTGAAGTGCCTGACAACGTACACTCGCGGCGAGAGTCGTGGCTCCCTCTCGAACCCGTTGTGGGCAGAGTCTCTCGGCAGGGCAGTTCGGTGCTGCGCGAGAGCAGTGAGAACAACGACGGCGCGTTATTCTATTATGTTCTATTCTATTCCTTCATACTAATAGGATAGGAAATGCCCACACAGTCTACAACGCCAAAGGAGGCATAGGGGTGTGGTTAGGCCCTGTTCTTTTTCACTACGGTTAATACAGAAAACTTTTTTTTCTGTATAATTAAAAAGAAAGTGTTTACTTCATTAACCGTAGTGAAAAAGAAAAGAGCCGAACCATACATTGGGTTTGTTTATTTGTGTTTTGCTTTTACCGCCCGGCTGCGCCGGTCTGCGTTATCTCTGCGCCAAGGGAAGCGCGTGTTCCATTGTTTCTTTCTGTGCCGCATGTGTTATCTGATGTGATAGGGAGAGCATTCCGATCTAACGTGAACAGCCCAGAATAATCTTCTTGGATCTACTATGTTCTCGTTGCGAATCGACGTTTCGAGAAGCACGCGCGCCGAAAGATAAAAAGCCTGCAGTGCGGACGCCGGGGCATTCGATTCTGCGACGCTCGCTGACGCAAGTCACTTTGTTGACCGCTGCTTCGCCGCCTCTGTATTCTTTTGAGTTGTTAGGGGAGCACAAGTTCGCTCCAATAAACTTGTTTTCTCCTGCAAGACAACTGCGTCGTCCTTGGCTTCGTGACAATATATATATATATATATATATATATATATATATATATATATATATATATATATATATATATATATATATATATATCTATGGCGTCTCAGGATGGCGTCTCGGGACATGCGCTTGCGATCGCTTTTCTTTGCTTGGAGGATATCTGGTATCGGGTTGGGTCGTGTTTTGCGGGCAGCGATCTTTTTACACGGGGCATATTCTTTCTTCCTCGTTGTCCAGTTCAGTCGGCAATTTTTCATGTAGTTCCGTGGAGCCGTCTTTGTGGTACTTGTACCTGCTTTTCGTGGGTCCAGCTTTATTCGCTTTTTTACGTTTTGACACCAGGGTCTTAAGATCTGCACGTTGTGCCTTGGCCCACACAATCCCGTGGAAGCTGTGCTGCTGCGATGACAACATCTATCAGTTGTCTCCATCGGTGAGCCTAGGTTTTCTTTAGGTTGTCGATATTTATCATGTGGTCCTTTCTTAACCTGTGTTTTTTGTTGGCCTTCACGAAGTCGTTCCTGCCGCGCTGATCTCCCCGCCTCGGGAGGACTGTACGGACAAGACGGCTGGTCAGATGCCTCCACTGCGTTGTCGTTACTCTTATGACTAGTATGGTAAACTTCATCGTTGGGAGCAAAATTGTCTGAGCAATCAACAGAAGTGGCTTCCTTTACTTCGCCAGTTGATTCAATAATTCTTTGTAAGAAAGCAGCTGATTGGGTGACTTTTGGTTCCTGATGAGCTTCTTTCAATGGTGTCGTCAAGTAACTGTTTCTGTTTAGAAGGTCGCCGTCCTGCAAAGCCGATTCGATGATGTTTACGGTACCGTACTCTTGCTCCGGGGCTATTTTTACAGTGTAGTCGGTACAGTGATTTTGCGATTCCGGGTACAATCGGTCTATTCTAAATTTTTTCAGCAGGATAGAGTCTTGGAATTCGTTTTATGCTTCACATTCTCTCTCTAAATCATCCTGGGCGACACGTTCTTCAATCCTGCTGTCCAGCTTCTTTATAGTTGCGTGTTTTTCGAATAGGCTTTTCTTGAGAAAATTGAGCTTCCGAATCGATGGGGCTTCGGCATTCATCTCTGTCCTGATGTCCTTATTCAGTGCAATTGAGTCGTTTCGGAGAGGGCTCGTCGTTCATACAGAGACTCCATGCCCGCGCTCGGCGTCGTTAGTGTCGGTTGGTCGTCGAGAACGGTCATGTTCGGTGTAATTGAAGCAGTTGTCCGTTAGTATCCAAAAGGCTTTCGCCAATAATCGGTGAGGTGAAAGTTTGAAGCCGTTGTCGTTCACTTTCACTGGTTTCCACGAGGCGTCCATCAAGAATCGGTAAAATGGTTGAAGGCATGGGATTCGGTACATGCACGTTTGGCTCGTCCGCAATTCCTTAAGTTTTCTTGTGGACGCTTGTGGTCAATGGTAAGCGGTAACAGTTCAGTCCCATCGTTGCGGTCACTCACGTCATTGTTGTGGGGCGGTGCGCACTCAGGTCTTCAACTGTGTTATCCTTTGATCATGGTCACGGCACCATTTTGTTGAAGAACCGAGGCGAGGACCGCGGGACGTGAGCGAATCTTTAATGGCGGATGGATCATTATAATGATGATGATATTGGGAGGGCAGCTGCCGATAGCCACCTCTTCTTTATCTGATATTTCCAATAGAAAGAAAAAAAGTGGAGAAAAAAAGCCCGTCAGTTGGGATGCGAACCCACCACCTCTAGAACACCGGACTGCTGCAATAAACACTACGCTACCGTAGGTTTTACCTCTCTTTTTTTACCTGTCTTTTACCTCTCTTTTAACACTAAGTTTTACCGCTCTCTGCTAAAACATGTCTCATTTCGAAATTCTTGCTTTATGTCAAGAGTTATGCTTCCAACACAACCCCTCTATATATCATGTAGGCGTTTTTTGTAGGTATTCTATATTCTCTGGTATTTCAGTGGTTGAAGTACTGGCGCGCTGGTTACTAAATCAACCGATTTACATCATAAAAATAAAAGGTATTTCGGCATAAAAACTCGTTTTTTTTTATATTACTTGATTGGCGACATAAACGCTATTCATTATTGAGTTTCGTTTCTGTGCAATACCCAGTGGGCTCATCGGTGTGTAATCGCTAAGGTCTTTCGTATGTCCCTTCTTGTGCAATAATATTGTGTGTATGGTTTATTTGCAGTGTGGGCACAATAGAGTTTTAGGAAATCCGAAAATTGTGAAGTAATTTTTTTAGAGCAATGCCGTCTCCCTGTTTAACAGTACCACGGTAATGGTGGGATCCCAGCTGCTTTTCTCTGTTCTACGCCTTTCAGAGCATTTTAACATCTTATGGTGTCAATCCAGGTGTAGAGTTGTCCCGGATACTTTAATTATCGCTACCGTGCGGTGATTAATGTTGCCCTGCTTGTCTCTGAGTGCGCATATTTTTTTTTGTAAACAAAGGTAGTTTTCACTTAGAGGTTCTTGTAGGCTTCCTCTTACTTCAAGCGTTTACTCGATCACTGCCATTTGGTACGCCCAATCGTCGACGTTGTGCAGGGACATTCACTTTAGACCGCTCTGAAAATTTTAATTGATTGCCACTACTCGGAGTTTTCATGTTGTTATGTTTCCGAATCAGTGTCTGTTTTCTGAATGAGTTTTCTCGTTTGATTTCTACATGCTGCTTCTCCAACAGCTGTTGCTGATGCTGTAATTCCTAATGTTAATTTTTATTTAGGTTGTATAAAATATATTTCAAATCAAATGAAATCGTTGATTTCATTTTATTTGATGATTTGATAATTCTTGGCTTTTTAAAAGCGCCAATTGATCACAGAAGGTGTTTTAAGTTCTTCTTTCTAGGAATTTACTTATTTCCTGGTGCTTTTTTGTGTACCGTAAAACTTTTTTCTTTCTCGCTTGGTACTACGTGTTCCTGGGCACGTAACTAGTATGATCTCTGGTTAAACAATTGACGCTCTGCTCTGCCCTTTTTGTATTTGTTTGCTTTCAAAAGACTAGGTTCATTGAACTCACGGTACTTCTCTCGGAAGATCTTACCAGTGTCTCTCCTTGACTGTTGCGACTGGCTATTCAAAAGTTTTGCAGAGCAATGTCTCCAATTAGCTTATAGGCTACTTTTGCGTTAGTTTCCAAAAAAAATTGTAACATTTTTATGATTAGCCTACAACCTTATAAAAACTCTTTACAGCTGCATAATCGCAACCTAGAAAGAAAAAAAATTGGCTTCATAATGTTATTCCCAGACGTAATCGGTGCAAACAAATTATTTTACAAAGTGAGACGCTCCTAATACGATTGCGGAGAAACCAATTCATTTTCTGGTCGCAGTGGGTCGACAGCCGCATTTAAAACTTCTTGTTTTATCAGAGCACTCATTGTGTGGTTGAAAATGAGTCGGAATTTGTTTCACAACTATGTTGCAGGACGACAAGAATAATGTGCCTGAAACAGCCTAAAAATCCCTGGCGATGCAAAAAACCAAGTCAAACATGAACAGAGTACAGTGTAATCTCTATAAAGGGATATCAGGTAAATGGCACTATCATGTAACCTGAACAAACCTTCAACAATTGGTTGGTTTTCGATTAAGGCAATGTAAAAAAATCACGCTAATCTGAAAACCAAGTTTCCCGATTACCACTTAAACGAAACTAAAAACACACTCGAAACTGCAAATATTTGGTCAAGCGCTGCGCAATCACGGGGCGTATCAATGCTCCCCCCTTTCGCCCCGGACATTTTGGTTTAAGTGTTCGGCGTATTCTAATTTTCTGTGACTTCGACCGGTGTCTCTGACTCTGGGCGGTGTGGTATGCAACATTTCGTCGCGAAGCCAGCATATATGATGGCATCGTAGAAACGACCATAACGGTGCGCTTGCGTTGTCCAGGAAGATGGAGGTAATCAACGACTTCGAGAGTGGTCGCTTCACTAAAACAGCCCTTGCGACGAAATACGATGTCTCCAAGCAGCGGGAATACGATTATAATATGGTGAGTCTGTTCTTTCTCTAAATGAAGCTCTTCCCTATTGGAACATATATTCCCGGTTCCTAGAGGTTCTCTGTAACGAGCGTCCACTGTAATTACAAAACAAGTGCCGGTTGCTTCAAAAAAGCGCGGAAGTATTTAACTGATACAAAAATAATTGTACTAAAACACAAGTGCTCTACAGGTCTCAAAACAAATCAGACCGTTCACAAACGTCACAAAGAGAACGATAACAAATTTCATTATGGTGCAAGCAGCGTACAAATCATACGACACATTTGTTTAAATAAAAGCGGTAAAACCACTAGTTGTATTTTTAACAAAATAGTATTTACCATTGCAGGTTATGAGATCTGAATCTATGGGTCCCGTCGCTTGTACGACATTCATTTACTTTGCAAGGTTTTTGCATACGGTTTCTTCATACTCCAATGTTTTATTTTTCTGCCAAGCCTCGTTAGTGCATCGTCTATACTATATCAACCAAATATACACGAACAATATAGACATATATATACAACAACAGAGTTAGGTAGTATGCAGCAGAAATTAATGACCATTTTTTGCAATACTGTGAGCTTGGGGTTGTCGTCATTCGTAGTACTTGCCTAAACAAGAATGCTATAGTTATTTAAACAAAAAATAATGACCTATACAGAAGCATATTTATTGATATTGGAAGAACAGAACTGTTTTTCCGAATTGTGTTGATTGTTCTAGTATGTCTGCTGATAATATTTGCGATGTTGTTTTCGCATATCATATTTTTGATTAAGGTGCTTCCCACGGGCTTGTAAAGAATTTAGCAGTACAATCACCCTATGTATATTTGAACACAAATTTACTCAAAACGCATTTGCAATGGTGAACGAAAAACCCTAGTTTACCGACATATATTCGTAGGCAATTATCTACGACCCCATTACTTATTTTGGTTAGAGTTTTATTTGCTGTCCTACAAGATTATACTGGTGCTACCTAAAAAAAACACGCTGCTTTTATTTGTTGGTATTTCATAAATTGTAGGTTTGCCAATGCTTACTTTATCACTACTCCAAAGTATCAAAAAAGCTTCTAAAAGCGTCCTCGGTAAACGCCTGATTACATAGCGTTACTGGCAAGGATTCATTTCCAGTGGCCTCAAATTGGCGGCGTTGTTACGAATAAAAAACAATAAAGCGCGAGCTCCTTGTGATGCCGTAATCCTTGAGCTTTTCTAGAAAAACTGCGATTGATGACATCAAAGACCTTCGCTAAATCAAAACATTATAACAGTTCTATTTGCCTGATATCAGTTAAGGAATATACGTTTTGTTTGAGCAGAAAAAGACAGTTTAGCCAACTTCAACTTGCAGGAACCGTAGTGAGCAAGAAATATGAATTTATCACGCTTGAAAAATCATCACAGATGTTTTGGTATAATTTCAAGCACGGCTTTAGAAGAAAGTGCCAAAGTTGGTGTGAGGCAACATTTGTTCTTGTTCGTTTTAATATATTTGCTGAATATTGCTGTTTCCTTTGCATTTCTATGCCCCAGAAAAAAAAATTACAAGGGCAAGGCCTAATTGAAATATGTGTGAAGTATCGCACAGTAACATCTGTTCAATTTTCTACAGTTACCGTCTGAATTCTGAACGGATCTATCTTTTTGCACTTATTTATAATTTCTTTCGCATCTATTGCCATAATAAAACTACTTTGCCATTTGGGTAGTCTATACAGTTGAAATATTCTCACAGCTTCCACGCCGTCAACACAAAGCAAAAATTATTGTAAGCAATCACCAGTGCGTCACGATTAGATCTGGGCCATAAATACTTTTTGCTCTTTTTCACAACTTATCAAAGAGTGAGTTGAGGGCCGTCCGAACATTTTTTGTGAGTGCTCCTGATAATTTACAGGTTTTACAAATATGTTACTTGTGCCGCTGGAAGCTCCTGTCTAACATTTTTTTTTACTTTTTTAATTGTTTTCTAATTTTAACGGACGCATACCGAGTGGTAATAAATAAAACAACACAGTCCTCCGTATTTTTTTTAAGTGAATGCACACACCACCTTGTTAGGGTTGTCTACACAGATCCTTGGAAAGAAAGAAGGAATTCTCTAACTTTTTTTACAGGGCAAGAAACGCAAGGGAAGGAAAATCACGACAGAGTGAATCAAAATTTCTTGAGCAATAGTAGCTCTTTTCAGCCAGAGAGCACGAGTATTAGGCAATAAATCTGCATCTTTGTATGATATTTTGGAAAGAGAATAGATACGCCGCTTTGGAACGAATGTCTCCAAACAGGTGAAAGAAAATGAGACGATATTCAGTACCTTTAGTTGACAAACAAAGAATTCCTAGGGCGGCAAAAAGCAAAAAGTTCATTCCAAGTATTTCGCTGCAAAAGAATAATATGTACTAGGGCACGCCGCGGGCTATATCATAGAAATAAATCACGTCGGCGGTATTTTACGAAAGTGTATTCATAGGCACCTGTATTAGCAATCTGTACACAGAGCTTAAAGAAGATGAGAAAAAAATCACTGCCTTTTTTTGTACGTAGAGAAAACGCACTGGGAGGGAAAGAGCAGTGAAACGATGTAACAGATCGGTAAGACGTATGTTAATGTCAATTTAACGACGTGACACGATATTAGACAACAATGAACACCAACGTCCGAATTTTTCTAAAGAGAACTGGAGCTACGCCTCGTAATAAGTGCCAGAACAGAAGTCCGACCAAGTGGGAATGAGTGTAATTTTCTTTCGATGATGAAGAGAGAGCACACCGAGCTCCCGACATGATTGTAGACTTTCGACAACAAATGCATTGCTGTCAATACAAGCGTCCGCACATGATTGGGTAACAAAAAACATTACCGTATCTTTACACGCCAACTGAATATGCACGCCGACCTAGACATTGTGTGTGCAGAACAAGAGCAAACTGCTTAGGATGCAGTATGTTTTGTTTGCATAGAACGGATGCGGAACGAATGCGCATGGCGCGAAACAGAAAAAAAAATCGATTTTTTTCTGCTTCTCGACAAATGCCACACGGTCAACTAAATCTAGTGGCAAGGAGTGTAAGAAAAATGTGCCGCGCCATTCGTGTTCAGGGAAACTAATTTCATAGGCCGGTGCTAATATCTGCAAAGAAGTTGACCAATGTGGGTAGAAAAGGAGCCACTTTTCTATAAAAATACACGACCTAAAATAAAAAGAATGAATACCTAGTGTACCATTCTGTACTAAAAATCAAGTGGCCTTATCATGAACTAATATAGGCGTTACTAACATAACACGTGGAATCCTAGCTTACTATACGATGTGAATAGTGTGGCAAGTCAATTTCAGCAAGCGACACAGGACGAACAGAACCGCGCGCTGCGGAATTCGCATGCCATCCCCGTGCACCAGTTTCGCCGGGCCTTACACACCCAAAATAGTGTAGGACGCCAGAGCCTTGCCGATTGCACGGCGTGTTCATTTGTGTCCTGCCTGGACCTCATCAAGCCCATAGCCCCCAGCATGGGAACGTAGTATACGCTAAAACCTCACTTTGAGGCGCGCCACCTGATAGGATAGTTTTTCTATCTCGAAGGCCCAGTTTGGCTCAACCACGTAGCAGAACGGCCTCTCAAGCACTGCCTCCTTTGAAGACGTTGTTGTATGATCTCCGCTGCGTCCTTGCAAAACCAGCGCCTAGCGACCACGCCCCCACCAAGCCGGTGTGCGTGCCTCCGTGCTCACGCATTACAGCTTCAGCAATGACCCACCTCCCCCTCCTGTGCGCGAGGAACCGGATGGCTCAGATGGCTCAGAGTATTCCCTGTGCCAACCGGCTCTCTGTCGTCCCCTGCCACTACTGTCGGCCCCTTGATCCTAATCTCCAAAGCAGCAGCGGCCACAGCGTCGACAACCTGTAAGAGAGGGGTCGTGTCTATAGCCTCGAGCCGTTATTGTCCATAGTGCACAATTTCGTGTTACTTGACGCTATCGGTTGCACACTTTTCTTTGTGACGACCGCCCTTCCACCTAGCCCACCTATACAACCGTCATCCACAATCGGTAAATATTCAATCGTGTTTCCCTTGCAGCGCGCGTTTGCTTGCCTTGAGTGGCACCACTACCACGATCGGAGTCTGGAATGAAGCATCCTAAACTACATGACCTAGAACGTTGGTACTCCACAGCTGCGAACACCTGCCAGTAAATACAGTACTTTGTTTAGTCACCAATACGCCTCAGGAACGACCCCGTTTCCAGCAGCCTGATAGCGTAATCCCCTGAAGTTCCTGTGACTCTGACACTCGGGTCGAAGACGATGTTATCGCTACACTCCCACGCCACGTCCACGCCTTCCCTCAACACACCCTGGTGGAGTATGGACACGGTAATGTCGGCTAAATCGACTGTATTGTGATGAGAAGTTGGTACAAGCACTTGCCATGTTATGTTTGTTTTTTCACGCTTCGTATCCCAAGCTGAAATGGCGCTCATGATGTGCATCCTAAGCTGAGATGGCGCTTTCGGCATGCCTATTCCTCATTGCTTGAAACTATTTCGTAGTTACATTTGCCCCAAGGTCATTCTTTGAGAATGCAGTTCTTGGAGCATTTTTGCAGGTGTTCCGCAGTGTCACGTAGCAATACTTAGTCGCCGTATTTTTTGCTATTCTAAGTGTTCTATGCTTATCCTTATTGTAGTGTTTTCTCAGTCAAGCTTTCTGAATACTCCATCCACCCATGCTGCAAACTGTTTTGCCAGGTTGTGTCTCCGTGTTTTACTAACATGTAGATCAGGAATTTACAGCTTTGGTTCTAAAGTGTTATTCCGCCCCTACATTCTTTAGTTGTGTTATCTAGAAGTCTATTTCCTTAGTCGTTCATTGAATTTAGCAAGGCTGCGCTATTTACTGAGTCAAACACTCTTTCATAACGTATAAATATCATCCAACAGAAATTCGTGTATTCTGGAGATTTTCTATCACTTGGTTGACCACACTTTCAGCATTCATGGTTGAGTACCCCTTCCTATGCCTAGCCTTCTCTCAGGCGTGTTGGATATCTACACTCTATTCAATGTGGGTAATGAAAAATTTAATAAAACACTTATAAACAACTGGGCCTGTAATTCTCAATATTTTGGGGCTGATGGGTCTGTCATTCTAAGGTTTTTTGGCATCTACCGTTTTGTGAATTACAATTATATGGGCATTTTTCAAGCTATGGGCACTTTTTGCCTACATACGAATACAAAAAATAGTGCAGCAATTTTTTCGATAACTCTATAACATCCCTTGTTTCAAAAGATTCATTGTTATGCCTTCATCACCTGGTGCTTTTCCTCTTTACATTGTTTTCAGAGGCTTTCATACTCCCTCTTTGGTAACAAGTGTGACACCGGAAGTTACGTTTGTTCAATCTATGGTTCCCCTGATCTAACGTCTTTTGCATACTGTCTGGTGTAGGTTCGTTCTGCTCTATTTATTATTTTGTCCATCTTGTGCGCATTGTTAATCTGCGCGTCCCTGAGTGCGCACATCCATGCTATGCAGATGACGTTTCGCCTCAGTTGCTTGCAAACTTCCTTCTTTTTGCAGTGTTTCCTCTATCACGGCCATGTTGTATGCCCGATTGTAGATCATTTTAATTCTGTTAAGCAATTTAAACAACTTTACCAACTCTTGACTAACACTTCACAGCTTAATATTCGTACTTTACGTGGCTAGTTCCTTCGTTGTCTGAGTTTCGCCTTTTTTTCTGCACTCGGCTTGCCCCACAGCTTGTGCGAATTCTCTGATTGCCATTGTTAAGTGGTCCGTTAACCTGTCCACACTATACTCGTTTCGTTTGTTTACAAGCGAAAACATGTTGCTTTCATTGACTTTATAAAGGGTTTGTTTATTTTCACAAGTTCCCTTTTTTATTCTTAATATTCATGCTTATCTTGCGTCACCCCATCCTATGATTGCTGCCCCAAACAATACGTAGAACCTCTACGTACTGCATAGTACTTTTTCTAAGACTAACAATGAAGTAAATTTCTTTTTTTCGTTCTACAATCGCTACTTTTTTATGTGTACTTCATATTATTTTGATACTATGTGAATGCATTCATCAACCGCAAAGTAATTCTCTCGCAAAACCCACCAGTATATCTCCAGGACTGTTCTGAATGCCTATCCTAAAGTTACTCAGTAACATTTCCACAATTTTCTTACCTATTTTGCGTTAGATTCACCCATCACAATAGTGATCTGGGTTGCTCCCTTCAAAAGTGCTTATTCTACGTCCCCGTAAAATATGTACCCCTTCATTGTCTTGCCAGTTCTTGGCCCCTAGGCTTGTATAGTAACCTGTGGCGCTTATTAAGCTCGATAACCACAGCGGCGGATCCTTCAGTGAGTGCTGAATATTTCTTCCACGTTGCGTGATAATTATTTGTGGATTAAGAACCCCATTGCGTGTTTTCTCTTCTCATTAAGTCCTCTGTTGCAGAAAAAGTGCCCGAGGGGCACCTCCATGAAGCCCTATCCTGCTTTTCTAACTTCGCGTAACCCAATCATATCCCATCTATTATGTGAAAGCTCATCTTGCGGTAAAGCTAATCTTACCTCGCTACACTAGGTTCGCTGGCTGAACGCTGCCAAGGTCAAGTTTCAAAGGAAGCCTGTTTGGACAAAGAGACTTTAGCACCCTTTGCGCTGGAGCAGTGGCTGGAACGCAACCACTGTTGGTTGCTCTACAGCTGCTGAGTACTGTGCGCCGAATAGTGCTTTGCCAATCATAGGGGGTGTCAGCCAACTACTACACCAAAGTGGCCAGAATCTTTTCTTCGGAGGGAGCCGTGTTTGGGCGCCAAACAGCCTTCCCAGCATGGTTGAATACGTCTTTCCTTCCTTCCAGGCATCAGGGATGATGATTACTTCCAAAGCAGGCACAGCTTCATACCTTAGGTTGTACTGAACGCCAGACGAAAGCAAAGGTGTACGTCTAAATATTAGAGTCCCTATTACTGCGGCAGCGGTTGCTTCGGAAGAAGTGACGCCGGCCAGCTGCTTCTCAAACCTTAATTTCCAGTGTGTGCTCTTCCGTGCGTCGGACACCCTGGGTGAACGGCTTCAAAAGTGAAGACTAAGGTTCTGGTAATGCGCTGCATGCAGTAGGCGATCAATTAGGACCAAAATGCTACTTAAAAGCCATAGACAAAGCTATGCTTGGAAGAATGTGGGTATCGCACTGTGCTAACGATTGCTTTGGGAGAAATAATTGGCACCCTTGTATGTGCGTCACGAACACTGGGTTACAGTGCGCGTTCTGGCTGCGCGTCGGACACTAGGAGCCAGCGGCTTCTTTATGTAAGGCTAGTGCTATGTTCACTACGCTCCATAAAGCGCAAAAAAATAAAAAAAGCAAAAGACAAAGCTATACCTGGAACGACGAGTTCCCGTCATGTAGTAGCAATTGCTTTGAAATGCGTGGCGCCCGACGGTGTGCACCTAGAAAACGTGGGTTTCACAGGGTGCTCGGACCGGGTGTCTGACACTATGAGGCAACTGCTGCTGTATTTAGGACTAGTGTTACATTCATAATGCTGCATGCAGTGTGCGATAGATAAAGAGCAAAACCACAAATAAACTAAAAAGACAACGCTATACCTCGAAGAACTTGACTCCCCATACTGAGGCAGTAGTTGAGTTGGAAGGAATACTTGGCTGCCATCTGTCTGTGTCTCGAATGTCGGATTCCAGTGGGCGATCTTACCGTTCGTCTGACAATAGTACCAAACGGCTGCTCTATTTAGGGCTTACGTTGTATTCACAATGCCATATGCAGTTTGCACTCGCTAAAGGGCCATACCATAAATACAACAATAAAGCAAAGCTATATCTAGAAGCACTCTAGACCTGGCACTGCGATTGAGGTTGCTTTTGGAGGAACACAGGGCGCCCGTCTGTCTGCGTCTCGGAGCACCAATAGACGTTGCGTTCAAGCCATGCATCTGACACGGGTTGCCTACAGATGTACAATTTAGGGCTATCGTAACGTTCACGACGCTGCATGCAGTGTGCGCTGTACACATGACATAAACTTAACTCAGCGGAATCGATAATGCTATACCTCGGAGAGCTTCAGTTCCCGTACTGCGGTAGCTGTTGCTTTAGTAATATTACGTGGTGCTCCTATGAGTGCATTTCAAAGCGCAGAGTCCATAGGATATATTATACAATAATTTCACACACTCCGTTTCAGTAGTGAGATTTGAAGCCACAATCATATTCTGCAGTGGCATCCTACCATAAACCTTTGTGGTGAGTGGCGTGGCGTGTCACCGTTGTCACGTGACACAGATGGAACACAGGCGTGTGCCTCGGTGGTCGCATGCTATTACCCCTTCCTAATTCAGGCTGAGCCTTGCGGACTCTATATGAGGGCAGAAATTGATAACATAGCTGAGTTGACTGCTTCCTACAAAACACCAAAAAATTGATGCAGTCGATACAGACAAATTGAAAAAGTAAAGCTTAAGAATAAATGCACCAAAGCCATAACATTGCACCGCAAAAGGCCCAGTGGCCTCAACTCCGACTTTTTGGACTGCAAAATTTTTCCACTCGTCGTTACACACCGGTATCCTCGGACACCGGGTAACCGAACGTAGGGCGTATGCCTAATCGGCCAACACTTACTACGTATACCTTGTGCTCAAAAATCAAACGTAGAGATTGAAACCACGTTATAAAAATGCTGGTTTAAATCATTCTTTACAAGGGGGTGAGCATATACAGTTGCTGGTCATGCAAACTACGCCTCGAAATTCCTCAAAACCTAATACTTACACAGCAGCCGACAATCAGAACTGGTATTTTGTGGGCTATTCTTGAGCCATTGAAAATTGGACAAAAGTAGAGGTTTGAAAATATATTTTCTGGCAGAAAAAACCAAGGCGAGAAGTAAGAATGACAGGATATAGTCTTTAGGTCTACAAGCTATGCTCCCATTAGATTTAAAAAATATATTCCGAACCTATCATTTTAGGCCAGCTTCTATTTCTTGTGAAACAACTGGTAAAACTCCTTCGTGTGTGTCGTGATTAACCGGAAACAAGTTTTTTTGCTTCCTTTGCTGCGGAAAGACAGCACATATGCAGCTTCTCAAGACCATTTTTGTGCTCTATCGAAAGGTACCAGTATTTATTTTTTATTCCCGCATTGAGGTTCTCGTTGGTTTTTGGTTGAAAATAACGTCCATCTTAGTTAATAAAAACCGCTCTGACCTATGCAAAAACTCTCGTTACTCTTGCAAAGACTTCAGTACTGCTACCATGGCAGTTTCTGCTGATATTCACACAAATAGCAACCTATTGAGAATCAATATTTGATCACAATTACGCAGCTTATTTCTCATAAGAGTACTATCAAGAGTACAAACTTACCCATAATCGCTAAAATGCAATGCCAGTAAAAATTATTCCTAGTAGTTGCAGGCGTCTGACAAGTTTTTACGCAAACGAAAACTCCACAAGAAATGTTCACCACTTGTTGTTTGTGTTTGTAAAATCGGATAATGAAGTCAAATGGCCCCTAATTGCGCCATTAATTACGCACAAAAGACGGAAGCTAACGGATCCACAAATAATGATGAGAAACAGAACACCCTTATTTAGCAAATTTTGTTAGAAATAAAATAAACAATTTCAATAACACTGTCACTTAGGGAAAGTCGACACAGGTTTCTCCTGGAAAGAAAACATTATTACAGAGAACGTGTTGGCCCCTGAGAACTCAAATATTGCAAGAGGCACCGCGAAGCAGCGAACAACATAACGTGGACAGGCAGTTGTTGTCAAGCCTGTTCGAGAACCGTGAGATTAGATCTAGAACATCGACGATCAAAGAACAATATTCTCTTTTGCAGCAAGGTTGATATCTTCGCCATAGCAATGGGATGAGCTAGGTAGCATACAACGAGACATGTAATCAAGGTCTTAACATGATATCATAGACAATGAAGGTGCGCTACGGTATACTATCGCAAAAAAAAAAACAAATGGCTCATATCGTGCTAGTATGCCTACCTCTAACAGTGCAAAAACTGGATGCTTGAAACTACATGGGAGTAGTGCTAATAAAAAGTCTGTAATCTCGCACGGAAAGATTTAAGTAAACCAGCTTGACGAATTCGGACCTAGACATCTCACTTATGTGCCTGAATCGCTGTTGGGTACAACCCTCTAGATAGGTTGGCGCGCACATCGCTCAATTGAATAGTGCTCGAAATACCATTGCAGGAGCTGATCATTGAGTCCTCGTTACTTGAATATCCACAAAATATTACGTCACAAAATGTCATCTTCCACAAAATACTCCAACATATCATCCAAAAAATATTACGTGGTTGATAATCGGATTCTAGGTGGGAGAGGTATCTCGTCCACAGGCGGCACACACAAGTTATTGGCCATTGTACTAACTTGTTAGTTTATAAGGTTTTGTAGCGAAGGTTGGTACAAATGACCGCAAGGTGATTCGTTCTCTATTAGGCTCATAGTTCTTCGTTACAATCACGAAATAATCACACAGGATGCAGCCGAGCTGCGCTTAAATGTCTCTTGAATGGTAACAATGCCTTTTAAACGCACTCGGTTATGTTGGGAAACTTGATGTTGGCTCCCTGCAGGGCAGCTAGGTCGATTCCCGTGTTATGACTAAGAGAATCATGCGTCAGAGGGTTGACTAGGCTGCGTGACAGGTAGTCGGTGTGAATATTTTTTACACGTTATGTAAACTCTCGGTATGACGAATGCTTACAGCTGCAAGATGTATAGCAAAATCTGGCCAGAGGGGCTCTTCAAATATGGGAGCCAGAACACCACAAGCTGCATGTCCCCAACTCAAAGACTTTCCCTAGGCCCACAGGTGAATTTTGAAATAATTCATTTTATTGGCAGCAGTCTTTTTCAGAAACCAATAACTTGTTTACTGTTTTGATAGAGCACGGCTGGCATAAAAGATTTTTTTGGCTCAGCCCTTGTGCTTTTTACAAGTGCAACGTCAAGCCCACATCTCTGCCATCGCTCTTCATTCCTGGATCGGCGGCCTCGTCATAATGTGATGGCCCCGCCGGGCACTTCAGGTGTTTTTAAGTTTGCAGAACGTAATCTGCTTCTCCTGCTGCCGACAGAAATTAAAGCTATTTTATGCAAGCCAAAGGGCGGCGTCGATTTTGGCATTTTTTTTTTACCAAGCACCAAATCTGAGCGGACAATCCGAGGAACATTCGCACGCTATTCTGTTCCTTGAACCTCAAAAAGCTGTCAGCGCCGGAGGTTTTTACCAGGCCAGGTGAAGACGTCGCCCATACAGTTTATTTCATCGTACGTAATGCGACAATTTTGGGCTTCAAGGTTTGTCCTGACATTCTGAAAAGGAACCTTAGGAGGTGCTCCTCAAAGATTCTTGCCAATATGACAATGTCACAGAAGTAAACGAAGAAATTGTGTACCTAACACAGGCCAGTTCTGTGTCAATGAATATTTGAAACGCTTATCTAGCCAGTCACAATTCAACTCTATCACCTTGAATTCGTACAGCCCGTCGGGCTTTAGAAACGGTGTTCTTTATTGATTGCTCTCGTCCACATTGATTTGTCTGCACGAAGTTTTAGGTCCTAGGAAGGGAAGTAGTTTGCATTGCAGATTTGGTCAGTAGCACACTAAAGTTTTGGAAGAGTCTACACGTGGTTTCTCGTGGTTTTGTTGAATTGTCGGTAGTGAATGCAGAACCTCAGAGTACCGTATTTTTTCTTCACCAGCACAACTGGCGTTCTTACGGGTTTTCTAAGGCTGTACGTTGCCTCATTTCTATTCTCCACCTCGAAAACAGCATGCTAGGTCACTTCAATTGTGACCGCCTCCCACTCCGGTCTGGCACAAAACGAGCCTGAGCAGGAACCCAATTGAGGTTTTACCGCCCGAAACGATGGCACCTCTGACGCGTGCCTAATCTCTCATGTCGGGCAGGGACGGACCATTTACTTACAGTGAGTTTGCGAGTGGTGATTGTTTATCCATAACCAACCGTTCCCTCCATACCCCTCCATCAGCCCGACCACCGAAGGTGGTCGATTTGTTCTAAGGACGCTATGGGGGTCGTCAGAATTGAAGCGATCATGAACCGACCATAACCTGTAAGGATCGTCAGAACGACCCCCGAAGGTGGACGGTCCGACAAACGTACAGGTTTATTCCTATCGATAAACGTTTGTGTACAGTTTTGCTACTCAGGCAGAAGCCCGCCCGAGCGTCATAGATGTCAGGAACGAACGGACCTTGTGCAAAAGCTATGGCATACCCGCAGGTGATCGCGAATAGCTGGCTGCACAATCCTTAACAGTCAGCAGTGGAAGGAAGCGCTTCTCAGCTATTTCTCGGAATATCAACTCTCCCACAACCGAAAACACTGCAGTTAAGAAACTGAATAAAGTTTATTCTTTCTCTTCATGTCGTCGTCGCGCCGGTCTTCAACGAGTGTCTAGATAGCTTCCGCAGCCATGAAGACACCCTGTATGCTAACTGTCGCGCGGTTCGGGCTCTACATCGGTGATGTTCGGTGGTTCGCCAGGGCCGTCTGCATAACTTGGAGGTAGACAAAAACCGTCTCTCTGGTAGAGTAACAAAGCTACCCACGTTTATGTTTTTTTCCGGCGGTAGTGCCGGTTTTTTGTATGAAGACAATGTGCGATTGGGGGCGTTGTGTCTGTCAGGGGCTCAAAAATGTTGACCGTGATCACATTACTTGCTGCGTACACTGCAGCAAAGAACGCATTTTCAGTTACAATGTGAAAGGTCTAATATTCCTTGTTAAATTCTCACCATAACGTAGGATTTGCTGTGATTGAAACGCGCAAAGCCCCGATTGCCGCAAACAGCAGGCTGACAGTGCAAACACTTTTGCTTTCACCTGGTACGTCAGTGTCAGCATCAGTATTTTGTCACTAAAAAGCGATCATCAAGCTTGGCCAAGGAGAAAATTTGACGTGTACACTCAAAATCCTTGCAGCAGCATGGTTTGCGGGATTCGCTTGGCCCAATGTTATGAAACGCGGAAAAGGCGTTTACTTGGCATTCGGATCAAGAATCGCACCGTTCTCGACCACAAATCCTATTCCGAAAGAAACTGGCTTCGTGGTTTTATTGACGGGGACGCGCGAACTGCATGTTCCAGTTATCGTGACGAGATGACCTCTGAGTGTGCTGATAAACACGTATTCCCAACTGGTTGTAACTTTCTTTAGTTTCGGCGTGAGCGATCCGCTCGTCACTGAGAAGTCGGCTTCCATGTATATCAAATCAACGAGTTCATGGACGTCGATGAAAAGCGTACGTCGAAAGTGGTGGTCTTGGATATTTGTTTTGGAGAGTCGTATTTTTGCTTATGTGTGTGTTGACGGCCGATAACTATGCGCCATAGTCGTTATCGTATTGACAGTGGCTGCATGGCTAATGTTGTTTCAGCATTGGTCCGTATGGCTCTGCTTCTGTTCCGACTTAAGTCAGGGTTAGATCAGCCCGTAAGCATGAAGGCTTGTCGTGAATATTGCTTTTCGGGGCATTGTTGAGTCGATGAAAGGTTTTCATTTCGCAGCGTGAGCTACACTGGCCGAGGTTGAGCAGTTTTGGTATGGCTCCTGGAGAGCAGTGCTGCGCATGCGCGAGGAGCAGTTATGTCACACGGCACACAGAACGCTGCTCGCTGCCTGGCGTCTCTCACACACTCCCTCCGACCTGCGTCTTCGCCGACATTCGTTCTACACGTGGCCGCCCAGTACACTCAATCATCATGCGAGGGGCAGCCGGGAGTGGTAGCAATGCCTCGTGCGTCGCAGCAACACCGGCGTGCGCCTGTAGAAGCAACTTAGCTCTGGGGCTATTCAGGACCCTATGCCGGAGGCGCTTGATTATTATACATCATCATCATCATCAAAATCACCACCAGCCTATCTATGCCCACTGCAGGGCAAATGCCTCTCCTATTATTCTTCAAATATCCGTGTCCTCTGCTCAATGCGACCAATTTATCCCCTCAAACTTATCAATCCCATCTGCCCATCTGGCTTTGTCATGCCCCCTGCCACGTTTGCTTTCTCTAGGGATCCACTCTGTTACCCTTAATGACCAACGGTTTCTTGCCTTCGCAATAAATGCCCTGCCCATGTTCATTTCTCCTAAATTTTTACTATTATCTACTTACCTCCCGTGTCTTCTCTGGCCCACTTCGCTCTCTTCTTGTATCCTAATGTTACACCCATCATCTTTTGTTGTATTCTTACTGAGTCAACCTCAGTTTAAGTTAAACCCTCTTAGTGAGCCTCCATCTTTCTGCCCCGGAAGTGGGTTCCGGTAAGATGCAGCTTTCATAACTCTCTCATTCAGGGACATTGATAGGCTGCCATTCATTATCTGAGAATGCCTGTCAAATGCACGTTACCCAATTCTTATCCTTTTAATTATTTCTGCCTCATAGTTGGCATGGGGGGTGACATCTTTGCTTTAGTAGATATAATCGCTTACCACATTCACTGTCTTGCCACCTATGCCAAACGGCTCTGCTGTCCCGTCTTTATTAACGCGATAGCTTTGGTACACTCATTTTTCGATTTTGCCGTGTCTACTAACCATCTGCTATCAGCCGTGCTGATTTAGGGTCGAGGGATGAACGTCGTCTTTGCGAAACGGAAACACCAACTTAGACAAGACATGCAAAAGGTAACCCGAGTAGGCAGGACAGAGCAGAGGCAACTAGATTGGGGAAAGGAGAAAAATGATACCTCGGCCGAGACGAAAGAAAAGATGCGCAATTCAAACAGGCGCCACGCCTGCACAGTGAATTTCTTTCTGCGCACCCTAGGTAGTCGCATGCTCGGCAAATACAGTCGCTAGATGTGAGCGCAACATATGCCTCTTCCAAAGCGCCTCTCTATCCTATCCTAGTACCGGCGCTAACATTCTGTCACCAAAATAAAAGACGTAGAAAAGATCGACGCCAGACACTCCAAATCCATGGAAAACCTAGGTTAGAACCAGAAACCAAATAAAATGTCCGGCAACAAAAAAGAAATCCGAGCACATTGCTTCTAATTGCAGAAATGTTGGAAATATTTATCGAATTTATCCGGGATGACGGCGACGACGCTTTCTCTGGTAAACGATGAATGGCACTATGCACACAATTATAAAACCTAAATATGTGTCAGTGTGTGATTTCAGAAAAAATTGCCATGGCCACAAAAGAATCATTGCCATGGCCACAAAACGAAGCAGCAGAGGCGATTACTCAGTCGCAAAAATAAAGGGAATATTTTAGTAATGGTCTTACATTGTAAAGCGCCTATACATGGCACAGCAGGACTAAAAAAAGAAACCAAACAATTTACACGCAGTGTTAACAAGTGTGATATTGCTCCGCCTCTCATTAGAGAAACCTACCCGCGCTGAAGAAAGGCATACGGGTCATTAGCACAGCAGCATATAGCGCAGCCGGCAAGAATGCATTTCAATTTTTAAGATCTCCACACAGGCCGATTGTCTTGCAATAAATTCGTATACATCTTACCAACCACTATCTTAGCACAAAAGGAGCCTTTCGTATGCTTTACAATATAAAAAAATACTGTCATGCAATATTGGATATGGACGTTGGCACCTTTTATGTAGGACTCCAATGCAACCAACTGATCATTGGTGGATTGCCCCACCCTGAAGCCTGCTGGGCAGCTTTCAAGAAGACCACTTTGGGTTCGTTCTGGGTTCGTTGTTCTGAATGATTCATGGACCGGATCGCACGGAGATTTATAAGCCTGTCGTCCTGGGGAAAATACACACACACAATATATATTGAAAACGAGATAGACCTCACTCACGGCGCGATAAAGAATGCAGTAACGACAGACAGGAAAGAACAGTCATAGTTTAGTCCAAAGCGGCCATGTAACGTCCCGAAAAAGCCGAGGTAGGCTTACATGGTGGATGGGTGTTGAAGCTGTGTTCACGATTCTGGTCAGCTCCGCGCGCAGAGATGCTCTTACCGTGATGGCTGCCCCACGATGAGGTACGGGGCGGCCGCCAATAGCTGTAGTGGCTGGAGGAGGGGTCCTAGGCCGCCAGTTAAATACTGTAAAGAGATAGTTCTACCTTTTAATACATCATTTCATCTTCAACCATGGTTCGAGTCATGGCTATGGGGCTACGTAACCTTTCTTGGAGCTTCCGAGTTGCATCCCCATTACTGGCACCAGCTGGCAGCCGCGGTGCGACCCTACGTACGCGCGTGTCAGGAGTGCCAACTTCGTAAAGCGCCGCCACTCCGGCCGGCGGGTCTACTCCACCCTTTTCCGATACCAGCTAAACGTTTTGAGCAGGTGGTATTGGACATTTTGTTCAATTTCCGACGTCACTCGCTGGTAACAAGTGGATTATAGTTGCAATGGACTACCTCACTGGCTAGGCGGAAAAAGAATCCCTCAAGCGAGGAACCACTCTCGAGGTCGCCCAGTTTTTTGTTAGGGAAATTCTTCTCCGCAACGGTGCTCTTGCTATCGTTATTACTGACGGAGCAAAAGCATTCATTGCTGCCCTGATCGAGGAAATCATGCGGCTCAGCGGTACATCCCATAGGAAGTTTACCGAGTATCTCCCGCAGACAAACTGCCCTACTGAGCGCCTAAACAAGATAATAGAAGACATGCTCAGCATGTACACCGACGTGGAGCACAACACGTGGGATTATCTGTGGCCATACGTCACGTACTCCTATAACCCAGCTCAACAAAACATGACACAAATGACGCCGTTCTCTATTCTTTACGGCCAACCTGTCACCACCATGCTGGATGCAAAGTTGCCCCTTGACGACACCGGCGACTACACGGAGCTGCACGAATTCACGGAACGAGCAGAGGAAGCGCGGCAAGTAGTGCGCTTACGAACAAGACAGCAACAGCTGTATGACTCCCACCGCTACACCTTGCGCCACAGGACTGCCGTGTACAAACCTGGTGACAGGTCTGGGTATGGACTCCCGTTCGACGTCGAGGATTTTGTAAAAAACTTCTTAAACGGTACTTTCGATCATATCAAGTGCTGCGCAAGCTTACAGCCGTAACGTACGAAGTCGTCGACGACGGCCTCGTGTCTTGACGCTGCCGTAACCCTGCTTTGACGTCGTTCATGTAGTGCGCATGAAGCCCTACTTTGATTGTTGACGGACTCATTTTGGACAACAACGTAATTGCATCTATCATTTTTGATAATCTGGGTGCAACTGGGTGATGTTTTTTCGACGGGGGGAGTAAAATTTCGCGTTGATTGTGTGTTAAGGAGGGCATTCCCCATTTTAAGGTGTGTAACGGTTATTTCACTTGGTACAATCTACAAGTGATGGGTAGGTGCCGTGTTTCCTTGCCAGACGGCTACCACGAAGACAACGACATAACTGCCTGCCCCGGGCCCCGCGCGCTTAATTCGGTCAGCCAGTTTCGCTGACATCTGACGCGCTCTCTCGCTTTTCAGTTTTAGGCGGTGCGCCTAATAAATCAGTGCAACACCGTACAGCCAATTTTGCCTGCGTCAATCGGGACGCAACAATATAGTAAATATATATATATATAATATATATATATATATATATATATATATCTATGTATATATATATATATATATATATATATACAACTTACGCGCTACGCTGAGACCGCTGCGCTCCCGCGGACACGGCGAGCAAAGTTGCTTCTTTCCTACTAATGGTTTTATCCTCTGTCACCGAGCACCATGTGAACTTCTGAGTGATCGAGGGCGTGTCTTTTTGTCGGAAGTCATAGAATATTTACTGGAAAAACACAAGGTGACTCAGCGAACCACTACTGCCTACAACCCGCAGTAGAACGGGCTGACGAAGAGGTACAAACGCACTGTTGGCAATATGCTCGCCAAGTACATCTCTTCTGACCACTCTAACTGGAAAGCGATTCTTCCCTTTGTGACATACGCGTATAACACCGCGGTGCAGTCCACCACAGGATTCTCTTATTTCTCCTCCTGTACGGTTGTGAACCATCCTGCACTCTCGACACAATCCTCCCCTATGGTCCTGATGTTTTAGAGCACACGACTATATCTCGACTCAGCAGCCACACCGAAGCATGCCGCCAGATTGCCAGCTCCTTCACTTCTGAACACCAGTCACACCAAAAACTTCATCGTGATGGCGACCGCCGAGAAGCGACTTTTTCTCCGTGCTCCCTGGAATGGCTTTGGATACC